>CM046806.1:4920796-5299746 GCA_025617405.1 Perca schrenkii
TGCTATTGAATATTATAAGAAAGAGAAATGTTTCTGCTGGAATTTTGGGTGTGAGCTAGCATCATCAAACTACAGTATATTTTAGCTTGAAGTTGACTTCATATTACGTTTGAGGCTTTGTGCTCTAGAGCACTTAAATAATTAACTTTCCTTTACTTCATCGATGGACTTGGAGAGGTTTTTAGAGTTGAGTTTAAAAAAAAAAATGTAAATACTATAAAAAATCATTTGCTATTCAATTATTCTTTTTGATTTTAAGAATTGATTTGTTTTATCGGTAGTGTGGTTTTGAGTGTGTTTTAGGATTAAGCAATGCATGTTAATGCCACAGTCTTGAATTGTAAAATGCAAAAAAATATAAAATAACAGTTGATTGTATTAACTTGTGTTTGTGTGATCTGTCCTGCTTACTCTGCACATTTCTCTATCTTCTTGTGTTGCTAAGAGCCACACACTAAGCCTGACGAGCAGGTTTTTGTTCCTAACATCTCAAATATCAACTGTAAATCGACAGCAAGTTTCCACTGAGTGCATTTCAACACTTAGCCCTTCTAACAGAGTAAACAGATATGAGGAAAATGTGTTTACATAAAGTGTGCAAATAGCACTCAGATAACAGCTGAATAAAAAGGGCAACACTGGGGAAATGGAGGTGTGAGGTTAAAAAACAAAGCCAACCAACCAACGATGTAACATCTGTGATCATTTATTGTATCTGAAATGCATAGTCTAGCCTAGAAATGCCTTAATCTGCTCATATGATCATAGTTTCATACCATTAGGAAAGAGAGATAACCCTTCAGTACATATTTAAAGAAGTCTAAATGTAAGTCTACATTTCTGCGTTACTTTTTATTTTTCATTACAAGTTTTTGGCACTTGGTTTGTGACACTACGGGTCCCGATGGAGGGACAAAATCCATCGTCGGTCCTCTGAAATGAAGATCATGGATGTATTGTGAGACGGGTAGGCGTGTGTTTTGCTCCCTTCAGGTGTGGCTCGTAAAACCACTCTTGAGTGAGAAGTGGATCTGAATGGGACTGTCAAGTGCTGCTGTAGAATTACAGTCGTTTTAATGTTTAGTAGTTTAATTTGTTTTAAATTTGAATTTGGGTGGCGCCAAACTAGTGCGAGTTTTTAAAACCTGCCATGTGATTTTACTAATGTATTAAAAAGAAAAATGTGTAACCACTAAAAGTTGAAAGATAAAAATAAGTAACCTAAATGCCAAATGATGCAATAAAATGACACTTTTTTTTATCAGAAAGGCCTATTTGATATCAAATTCATGAATCTACAAATGCAAAAGGTTTTTTATTTATGCTGATACTGTTTTGCTTCATTTCAATTATTGATTGTTTTTGTTTTATTTTTAATTAAAGGGTAAACTGAAGCTGATTGCACGTTTTCAAATGTAACAAATAATGAACATGAACTATATAATATAGGCTACTAGTTGGGGGTATTTTTCACTATTTGCAGACACAATTATTTTTTGAGTAATCGGGGAGGTCAGAATAATCGATAGTAAAAGTAATCATTAGTTGCAGATGGACAGTTTTACATTGCACCATAGAACGCAAAGTCACAACACAGACCGCTTGCTCAACTAGTGGTTCTGCTAACCCGACAGGACCTGAACGCAGCATCTGGCCAGGGGCGGGTAGGCGCTAACCGTGCAGTATGGCGGACGATGGAGATAGTTCGAGCGGACCAGTTGACACAAGCGGCGGGCAGGGGGCAGCGGATGAGTCGGACGGGCTCGGCCTCGGCGCAATGTTGCTGAATATCAGTATTTTAGTTGTGGTTGTGGCGGTCTGTCTGGTGGTGTACCGGCGGTGGGGCAGGAGGCTCGTCTCTGCCGCGGCCCAGGGCGACGAGGCCTCGGCGCTTCCCAAGATGAGGAGACGGGACTTCTCTCTGGAGCAGTTGCGGGAGTACGACGGACTCCAGAACCCCCGCATCCTGATGGCTGTCAACATGAAAGTTTTCGACGTGACCAGCGGCAAAAAGTTTTACGGGAAAGGTGAGCAGGGCAATGGGTAGCTAGATGACGGGCTGACAGCCGGGGTGAGTTAGCTGACACGCAGGGCTTGTGGTGAGTTGTCCCAAATATTTGGGCGCAAACGGCTGTGCTGTGGTTAGCTAGCTCAACGTTAGCTCTTTTGGCTTTGTCTGTGTTATTGAATGGGATGCTACCTGTAAGCTAACTAGCTGGGCTGTTTCGGGGTCGTGGCTCTTGTGATGATGCATGAAGACCTCTAAACTTTGTAAGTTTGAACACTTAACCTGCTAAACTTTTTTAGTTAAAGTTAAAGGCTGGAGCTTGCACCCAGCTAGCCTGTTAGCTTGTTGACGCGCACACTGACACACTGCACTGTCTGGGTGTCTGGTCTGGAGCCGCTGCTTGTTTACACTGACGGGGCTCATCATGCGTGAATATTGGGAACTTTGCACCAATGTTTGAACCTTAAAGAATATTAATTAAGGCTATATTTACTAATGTAGAGGCTAGTTCATGCAGAAAAATACGTGTTGTTTTGTGGGGCCACTGACTATTCTGCTGTGCAAAGTGAAAATGAATAGCAGCTAAGGGAAGATGTTTGTGAACAAATGTGTACTGTAGAGCAAATATTAAATTTCTTTACCTTCACCAAACATGCTTCAGTCCCCATAAGTCTTTTTTATATTATTATTTTATATATATATGTATGTGTGTGTATTTGTGCAAAGCAAGCCTAACGTGCTACTCAACATGTTCTCCGACCTGGCTATCTCAACCATCTACTCAGTCATAAACTATAATTATTCAGACAGCATTCCCAGCAGGCTCATGTGTCACGCCTACCACCAACATCGAGCCAAGTAGGCCTAAATCTATCCAGCTCACCAAATTATGACCCACGGTTTTACAGTAGAGACACACTGGCGTTTAGTTGACTGAGCCACACCATGCATTGTCTAGTTGGTGTTCATCACAGTGGTGTTCATCACAGTGCACTAGACTAAGAAGTCTTAGATCCTTTTACTTAGGTAAAAGTACCTATAACACACTGAAAAAAACCCAACCTCTGTTACAGGTAAAAGTCCTGCATTGAAAATGTTGCTTAAGTAAAAATATTTATGTGTGCATCATCAGGAAAATGTACTTAATAAAGTATTAAAAGTATTCAATGCAGAAAAATCCTCACATTTTAGAAACCGGAAATGATCCAAACAGCTCTGTCAATCAACTAAGTGTTATCAGCTAATCATTTCAGCTGGAGTTGAAGGCCTGTATATTGTTGTGTTTATAATAAATAAATGTGTTTTTGGTGCATTTGTAAAGTAACTAGTAACTGTCAGGTTAATGTAATGCAGTAAAAAGTCCAATATTTCTCTCTGTAATGTAGCGGAGTAGAAGTAGAAAGTGGCATGAAAAGAAAAGACTCAAGTGAAGAACAAGTACCTCCAAGTTGTACTTAAGTACAGTACTTGAGTAAATGTACTTAGTTACATTCCACCACTGCTGATGGCAGCATTCATATAGAGCCCAATAGTTTCTGTGATAACAGAATCATGGACGGAAACGCAAAATTGAGAATTTAAAAAAAGCTAGACACAGATTCCATAGTGTTCTACATTAAGTCATTGCTAAAAGCTAACTGGAGATTTTAAAATATGACTACGTCTAAGTTTCCAACCGAGCCGCCCCACTGTAACTGTAGTTAAAAAGTCTAAAATACATTAAAAAATATTTCCCAGTGGCTTGGGCCTGGTAGGGAGCCAACTTAGGCCCGGTGGGCCACCAGGCTTGCAGTACAATGGGGGAAACACTGGCACGTCATGCTGGGACAGCTAGTTGATCGAGCTACATGTCAGTTGACAGACATGGAATTTATGACTCGTTTGGTCTTCCGTTAAAGTCAGTTATGAGCACATAATATCAAACATTGTCTTTGTTCAGCATCTGGAAAGTGAAAGCTTGGTCCAGTTTCTAGAAAGTGATCTTGTTGTAAACTGAATACTGTTTGGGTTTGGTTGGCTTTTGGTGCTCAGACAAGATACGCAGCTGGAGCGTGTGCATTTCTGATTATTTTTCATATCTTATACACCCAAATATGAATCAAAAAGTAAAATAATAGCCAGTTGCACCTCTCCACTGCTGGTTAGAGGAGAGTCCAGCTGGAGCTGTCATTTACAGCTGACGTACTGAGTTTTTTTTATTATTATTATTCAGACACAAATCTGACTCAGTAATCTCTTCTTTGTTGTGAGTCATGACATAAAAAAGCCATTCTAATAATAGAAAGCCCAATTAGAACATCAGTATGCTACTGTAGTGTTACTCAGGCTGGCAGTTTAATCCGTAAAAATGCTTGTTCTTGTAGTTATGCAAGGTAGCACATCTAATCTTTGCGGTGATAAGGCGTCTTGGCCTCGCGGTCGGCAGATTGGAGTTTATTTTTTTTCTTTCTGTTGCACAATTAAAGGAAGAAAACCTGAGGGCCTGCAGAGTTTTCACATGCTGGTCAGATGATGTTCTTCTCGAGGATAACGGAATATTTTAAACGCAGAGAAAGCGTCAGGGAAGGCTAGAGGGGTTGTTTATGAAATGTATTCTAAAAGTTGAACATCACAAGGGCCTTTTTGAAGACATTTTACAGATTTTTTTATTAGTTTATTTATCAAGGACAATGCAGCGCACATTATTACATACAGTTATCATAGTCAATCCATAACAATGTGAGTAGATGTGTTGCATAAAAAAGGTTTCTAGCCAATTGGCTAATTTGCAACCCCAGTCCTTGGTCAGGCCTTTCTAAAAATGTATCCAATTATAATTTTTAAAAGAACTACATAGTGTGAATTACACAATCATGCAACTAATAAGTTGTATACTAATACATTACATCAACATTTCGCAGAGTCGTGACCACCTTACACGGAATAGCATATCCCGTAACAACACAAACCCCAGGCACCCGGACACTCACTCACCTCTACCCTAACCATAACCTTGGCAGCCATATACGACCAGCCATGCACCCACAGATAATACATTACTACAACACAGCTAACTCAATGGTTACATTTTTTGATTTTCTTTCAGCCAGTATTTCACCATTGTATTGAATGTTTTCAGTTCAGTTTGTGTTTTAATTTTGATTGGTAAATTATTCCAGAAATGGGTCCCTATCACTGAAAAACATGACTGGCCGAAAGTAGTTTTGCGCCCCTCTGCTATGCAGTTGCCACCTACTGCTCCCCTAGTGGCCACTCTCCTTGTATTTGTTTTTTGTCACAAAAGGACAGAGCATGGCCGGAGCTAGATTATTTGCACATTTGAAAGTCAGTTTAAGAAAAGAAAACTTAATAAAGCTATCAAAATTTAAGAGCTTGTATTTCTGTACTATCAAGCAGTGATGCCACATTGTTGGTTTCCGATCCATTATTTTCAGTGCCTGTTTATATAGTGATATGATGGGTTTGACTGTTGTCTGGGATGCTTGGCCCCCATACAGTTGCACAATAGGATAAATGAGAGAGTATCATGGCATGAAAAAAACAATAAGGCTGCCTTAACAGGTATGTAATGCCTCATCATTCTAAAACAGTTCAGGTTTGTCCGGACAGTCTTACAAAGTTTATTAATGTGTTTATTGAATTTGAGTTGGGAATCCAGAGTAATACCTAAAAATTTAAATTCCTCAACTTCCTCTATGGCCTCTTGGTCTATTTTGATAGTACACTTAGCTTTCCCTCTTATAGAGAAGCACATAGATACAGTCTTTTTTGATGTTAAGCGTCAGATGGTTATCTTTAAGCCACTGGGATATACCCTCCATTTCCTTGGTCAGGGTCTCTGCTACTGCACTTGGTGTCCTAGCTGATGCATAAATCACAGTATCGTCAGCATACATTTGACAGTTAGCTGACTGACAGCATGTTGGTAAATCGTTTATATATAAACTAAAGAGCAGAGGCCCCAAGATGGAACCCTGTGGGATACCCATTGTGGATTTTAGTGATGTTGAGAGTTCAGTTTTTATTTTAACACGTTGCTCTCTATGCTGCAAATATGATGCAAACCAACCGATAGCATGTTCAGAGAAGTTGAAGGTGGTGAGTTTATTCAGGAGTATGTTGTGGTTCACGGTGTCAAAGGCCTTTTTAGGTCTATAAACACCGCTCCCACAACATTACCCTTGTCCAACTTACTCTTAATGTTCTCGGTAAGGTAGCAGTTAGCCATTTCTGTAGAGTACCCTTGTCTAAATCCAAACTGTTTGGAGTTGATAAGTTTATTACTTTCAAGATGCTCTATTAGCTGTTCTGTGATAATCTTTTCTAAAATTTTGGAAAGAGCAGGCAGTATTGAAATTGGCCTATAATTGACTGCTTCGTCCTTTGCACCAGCCTTAAAAATTGGGGGTAATGATAGCTTGTTTCCAACTTTGTGGGAATTTACCCAGTCTTATGGAAAGATTTACCAAGTGTGTTACCGGTTTAACCAAGGCAGAACAGTGCGTTCTAATGAAGGCAGTGTCCAACCCAAACACATCCTTTGCCTTAGACTTATTTAGTTTGTTAATTATTTTATGTACTTTATCCTCACTAACCTCCTTAATTTGGAAAAGCTTTGATGGCTCATACTTTATGGTCTGTGATAGGGTTGCTGGTTCAAAATTATCTGCAAGCTCCTCCACTGACTGAACAAAATAGTTATTCAGTTCATTTGCAATAATTAAATTATTAGTACTGGTAACTCCATTTACTTTTAATTCAGTTATTGTTTTTTGTTGGTTAGGCTTGAGTTTAGTAAGGCAATTGAGGTGCTTCCAAAGGGATGCGCTATTTCCTTCAGATTCCTCAATCAATTGCATAAAATAGGCTGTCTTTGCCTTACGCAGTTCTCTAACTACTGCATTTCTCAATCCTTTAAAGATGAGAAGATCAGTATTTGTTTTAGAAAGCAGTGATTTTTTCAATGCATAGTCTCTCTTTTTCATTAGCTGACGAATATCATTATTCAGCCATGGTAGATAGACTTTTTCGTTGCTTACCTTTAAATGTCTTTGTGTATTTCCCAATCAGATTTTGTGAGGTTTTGTGACAGGGAGTTACAGCAATTTTCTAAATCATTCGATTGCAAAACATTATTCCAGTCTATATTAGTTAGATCATTTTCAACTTGTGTCATCTTATTTTTAGGGATACCCGTGTTCCCTGGTTTATTTTTGTTCGCAAATATTGGTAAACGTTGTTTAGTAAGTTTTCGGACAACCAAAGTCATATTATGATCAGAGAGCCCCGTTAACAGATTATACGTTCTAATGATTCGCTGGGGTCTGTTAGTGACTATCAGATCTATCATAGTTTTACTTGTTCGTGATATCCATCAGATTACTGGAATGTTGTGAGTACAACGCGCATCATTTTAACACAGCATCCCTTGTGATTATCCTGCACTGATGCTGTATATTCAATGAATTGTTGGTAGACGTTACACGACTGGACTACAACACAGAGCTGAGCGTTATTGGACAGAAACCAATATCGCAAGAGTGATTGCGTCATTATTGATAATAAGGGATGTACTGACAGATTCAACTCAAGGTATCTGCTGATACCGTGTACGCTTCTGGCACCAGCACTCTGTTTGTCCCAAATTTAAGTCAGTATTGTTTGGGACGTAGTTACGGCTGCAACTAACTGCTATGTTTATCATTTGCCAATTGTTTCCTCGGTTAAGAGATTAGTCAGGTTACGTCAGAAAATAGTGAAAAATATTAATTGTTAATATGGCCCGCCCGCAGCAGAAGTTATCATGTATTCAAAGAGCTTATTATATTCGCCCATCGACTCAAAGACAGTCAGTTTACGCTCATATATCACAAAGTAAAGCAACAAGGAGACAAGACTTAAATAATTTTAAACGGGTCTTAATTTTTCTACGTCCATGAAACGCTACCTCTAATGTAGGCTGGGCAATATATCGATATTATATCTATCGTGATATGAGACTAGATATCGTCTTAGATTTTGAATATCGTAATATGGCATACTTTTCCTGGTTTTCAAGGCTGCATTACAGTAAAGTGATGTCATTTTCTGAACTTACCAGACTGTTCTAGCTGTTCTATTATTTGCCTTTTCCCCACTTAGACATTATGTCCATACTGATGATTATTTATCCAAAAACTAAGTGTGAAGATATTTTGTTAAAGCACCAATTGATTGAATAGTATATTGCCGCAATATCGATATCAAGGTATTTGGT
Organism: Perca schrenkii; assembly: GCA_025617405.1. Lineage (NCBI taxonomy): Eukaryota > Metazoa > Chordata > Actinopteri > Perciformes > Percidae > Perca > Perca schrenkii. The sequence goes on from CM046806.1 coordinate 4,929,061, forward strand.
CAAGAATATCGTGATATCTGATTTTCTTTCATTGAAATGTTCCCGCAGCACGTTTGTTTTTAATTCTGTGGTGTTGTAGTTCTTTCTGTCGCTAGTCCAAATAGAATTATCTGTATTACGACTACAAATGACACCAACATGCAACAAATTTTTCAGCCAATCCAGACACCAGTCCTACAATGCCAACGAAGAAATCGGGGAATAGTTTCAGACAATGTTTCCACACTCTGGCATCAGACTTATATATATATATATATATATATATATATATATATATATATATTATAAATGTCGTGCTATAGGTCTTACATTTTATTCATTATGGTCTTAAAAAGTCTTAAATTTGACTTGGTGAAACTTGTAGAAACCCTGGAAAAGCAGCATTTTGGAAACATCACATATGAGTGGCTGGAACCAGTGAATGTTTGAAACGATTAATCAATCAATCAAAAAACAAGTGGTTTCATTTTCTGACGATGGATTATTGGATTAATGGACTAATGGTTGCCGCTGTAATTGAACTCTAATGCTTTCTTGAAGACGTTTTTAAAGGCACTCTTGAGATCGGCGCCATGTCACATTTAGCATCACAACAACATCTTAATAGCCTACATCTTGCAGCTCTAATAACAACATTACGCTGAAGCAGAAGTTCTGCTTCGTCACTCTCAGGAGCTTCTCAGAAACAGAAAAGCATGTCAGATTTTTCGGGAGCCAGAAGTCTCTTTGTGAACTCGCTGTATAAGTGCTGCGTTCAAACGCGTAACTTCATTGGCAGCCCTGGAGGCTTTTAATGTGAAGCAGCAGCAGTCGCATGAAGGAGGTCTGACGTTACACCAAGGATGAACTAGTTGCTGGACTGTTTTTGTACAGTTCCTACCACGCTTGTTCTCTGTGACTCAGTTTGAAACAGCGTGAAAGCAAAATCTGTGTCAAACCATTCTGAATGTAGTATGCTGCAGAGACAGCCCGGCCTACAAATCCTGTCCTACAGACTAAAGAAAAAAGACTTTGTTTGGTACAGATCCTCGCAAAAATCACACCAAAAGGGCGGCCTGGATAGCTCACCTGGTTAAGTGTGCGCCCCATGTACAAAGGCTCAGTCCTTGAATTCTGACCCTTTGCTGCATGTCCTTCCCCCTCTTTCTCCCCTTTCCTGTCAATAAAGGCCTAAAAAGGCCCTCCAAAAAATATAATAAAATTTAAAAAAAATCGCACTACAATCATTTGAATTTGAATAATTTCCGATGAGAATGATACAAAAATGGTTGTTCCCTCCAATATCTTGAATAATATCGCAACAGCCATATCAGTCAAAATAATCACAATTGGATATTTTCCTCATATCGTGCAGCCCTACGCAATACACAAATTGCGAAAAGCTGCGTCATATCGTGAAAGACCGCCAAAGATCTTTTTTTTCTGTTAGTTGAAGGAAAAATCAATAGAAAACTGCACTTTAAAAATATAATAATAATAATAATAATAATTTTTTTAGTGCTTCCTTTTATATAACATTTTTTATGTTAATTTGTGTTTGCTTTAATAAAAGAATGTTGGAAAGGATTTCATTTGTTTTAAATTCAACAAGCAATTTGTTGCATTTAGCAGCAGAACCCAGTTAATATCATAACATAATAACTTTAATATCTATTTGTCGTAATATCATCGCGATATTCAACGTTATCGCTTGGGCTGCACTATATATATTTATATATATATATATATATATGTATGTGTGTGTATGTGTATGTATGTATATATATATATATATATATATATATATATATATATATATATATATATATATATATATATATATATATATATATATATATATAGTATTTTTCGTCAAGCCGATATCAACTGGCACAAACACATCTCAAAGGCCACGACATATCGAGAAAGACACTCAGAGATTTTTTTGTTAGTTGAAAGAAAATATCAGTAGGAAACTGCACTTTAATGTAACTTATTCTTTTTTTAGTGGTGCTTTTTTATATTCAATTCAGTGTTTCATTTGTTCGATAAAAGGAAGTTGGAAATGATTTCCTTTTAGTTTGTTTTAAATACAACAAGCAAGTTGTTGTATTATAGCAGAATACTGAAAGCAGCAGAACCGAGTACACTTTAATATCTGTTTATTTATCGCAAGCAGGGTTCAAACTGAAGTTTTTTGTCCACCAGCCAAATGGCTAGGGACTGTTCAGATTGTACTAGCCACTGAATAGATTGCCATTGTTTTTTGCCGGTGATTTTATTTATAACAAGAGTTATCTCAAGACACTTTACAGATAGAGTAGGTCTAGACCACACATAATTTACAAAGAAAGGATGTGCAGGATGTAGCACGGCATAGTAGAGCACTGCAGGATGTAGCAGGGCATATTACCGGGGATTTCCACTGGATGCGTAACGGCTGCGGACCGGCTCCGCTGCGTGTCTGCTGCGTGCTCCGCCGTCCGTCAATACCCACCGGGTCCGGATTTGTTGCGGAACGGCTGCGGCCGTGACTGACAGCTGTAGTCACGAGGACCCACAAGTTCTCGCAAATTCACTTAGAATAGAACCACAAAACCAACAACAGTTTGTTTCCACCCAGAGGACTAGAGGGGAGGCAGCTCTGTGCTGTGTTTTCAAGGTGTAGTGCAGGGAAATATGATCCGCCGTGAGCACAGTGTATTTTATTTTGAAAATTAACCGGATATTTATTTTGTTTCGGTGCTCGACTTCCTGTCCCGCACTATCTGCCGTGTGCTGAATTGCTGCGGAGCTCTCCGTCGTCCGTCAAAAATAGAAGCTCTGCGTATCTGCTGCGGAGGGCTGCGGACTGACTGAACTGGGACGGAGTAGAGATGCAGACGTTCCGCAGTCTGTGGAAATACACAGTTTGCCTTTAATGGAAACCTAATGACTCCGTCGACGTTCCGTCGACATTCCGCAGACGTTCCGCATCCAGTGGAAATTGCCGGTTAGGGTATAGTAGAGCACTGCAGGATGTAGCAGGGCATATTAGGGTATAGTAGAGCACTGCAGGATGTAGCAGGGCATATTAGGGTATAGTAGAGCACTGCAAGATGTAGCAGGGCATATTAGGGTATAGTAGAGCACTGCAGGATGTAGCAGGCCACTGCAGGGCGTAGCAGGCCACTGCAGGACGTAGCAGGGCATAGCAGGGCACTGCAGGACGTAGCAGGATGTAGCAGGCCACTGCAGGATGTAGCAGGGCATAGCAGGCCACTGCAGGATGTAGCAGGGCATAGCAGGATTTAGCAGGGCATAGCAGGCCACTGCAAGATGTAGCAGGGCATAGCAGGATGTAGCAGGGCATAGCAGGATTTAGCAGGGCATAGCAGGCCACTGCAGGATGTAGCAGGGCATAGCAGGATGTAGCAGGGCATAGCAGGCCACTGCAGGATGTAGCAGGGCGTAGCAGGCCACTGCAGGACGTAGCAGGCCACTGCAGGACGTAGCAGGGCACTGCAGGACGTAGCTAATTTTGAACCCTGATCGCAAGTAATATCGTTATTGTGATATTCCACACCCCTATGGCATATTTCTTCATATTGATCGGTGCAGCCCTAATGCTTGATCTCTTGTACATCCTGACTCATCGTGACTTTATGTTTTCCTTCCTCAGATGGTCCTTACGGCATTTTCGCTGGCCGGGACGGTTCGAGAGGCCTGGCCACCTTCTGCCTGGAGAAAGACGCACTGCGGGACGAGTACGACGACTTGTCGGACCTGAACGCTGTACAGATGGAGAGCGTGAGGGAGTGGGAGATGCAGTTTATGGGTAGGCTTGTTTCCTGACGTTCCCGCCAGAGAAAAATGCTCCACCGATATTGATTTGGCTCAGATTTCACAGATGCATCCACAGGGCCGCTGTATATTCAGACGGAGGATCCCAAACACAAGTTTGTCTTTGTTTTTGTTTTTTTCTGTAACAGCATCCACTGCTTTTACATGTTGTATTACAGTTTGAACAGCACGATTTACTGTATGTTGTTAAATTAGGACAATTTAAAGCTGCTAGCCAGTACACACATTTGTAATGAGGCTGTTGAACCGATTCTCACACACACACTGTCCTTCAGTTTATGTTCAGAAATAAATCAGCCTCCGCTTGGAGAGAAAAAAAAGACTGGGAAGGTTGCAGATTCACTGTGCGTCCAAAAAGAAGAAGAACTATGCTCAGTGCTCAAAAGTATTGTTTTATACCTTAATGTATATTGTAAATGCAAGGAAAGAATCCCACGGTAATAACAGATATGCAGGTAGAGCCCAAAAGCCAAGATGAAGAAACAATGTGGAAGCAAAATAACTACAGACAACAATCAGGCAATCATCTGCTCAAACCCAATGATACACGAATGGTAGAGATGTAATGACAAAATAAAAACGCACTAACTGCTGCAATGAGAAACTGTGATTCTGTAAGAAATTCAGACTTTGTAAAGTTCTGGACAATGCAGGCCAAGCTGAAACGCATTGGTCGTTTAAGTCATTTATTAATGAGCACTACTGCCGGGCCATTCTCCGGATCCTTCTTCGCCGGAGGCAGCATTCGTTGCTCTTCTCTGTTTCGTATCAATATCAACTGAATATATTTTTGGATTTTGGACCGTTGCTCGGACAAAACCGGTAACCCGATGATGTCGCCAAAGAACTCTGAGACAATGCGACGGCCATCTTTCACTACTTTCTGATGGTAAATTGAGAAAATAACGAGCAGATTATTCCGCTACGAAAATAATTGTCAGTTGCAAGCCCTAGTTTTGTCACAATTTTGATAGGATTCTTTTCTTCATTTGCCTGACATTTATTAGATCAAACGATGTATGGATTAATTGAGAAGATAATTGAGCAGATGAAACGATAATTAAATAAAACCGCTATTTGCATCCCTAATAGTCTACTAACATATATAAGGGTAAGAAGCCAGAAAATATTAACCTTTTAAAAACCTGAAACCAGTGAATTTTTTTGCTCAAGAAACCCATCACTATTAAAGTAGTTGTGTCGATCAACTAATTGATGAAATGACTGATTGTTTCTGAAACATGCAGTTAAACCAAACTTTGGAGAGTGAACGCGAGACAAACATGCAATAAACCTCAAGTAAAAATATCCTCTGCCAGCATCTGCTGAGAAACAGGAAGCACTGGAACAATGGGCTCAGACGCTTTTATATGTCGGTGAATCACATCCGCGGATTATTTTGTAAGGGCCCGGGCGCACCGGGCCGATAATCGGCCGTCGGAGAGTCTGGCGAGATCGGTGACTCGAGATTGTTCGGTGAGTTCCGTGCCGTCGTCCGTCCGAGGGGCCGTCGGCCTTCAATTTGGTCGATTCGACATGTTTAATCGGCGGGGCGGGCACTGCCGGCAGTCGGACTGTGTCAACCCCAAAACGGGAAGCGGAACGAGCGTGACTAGAGTCTCTCAAAATCTGACGAAAATCTTTTAAACTGACCTTTTGTCGATCTGAAATGAAGACAGATTCAGCAACTGCACGGCCTATTTCTCTCTTCAAATGTTTTCAGAAACATGTTTCGGTGAAACTATTTTTAGTACAATATGAGATCGTATTCTGAACGAGCCGCCATGACAGTCTGGCTTTGAATTTCTGGAGAAGCAGACCCACGTGGCGCGTTCGTCCAATCAGCTGCCCGTTTTCATTTTTGGGGCGACAATAATACAGATTAGCGCCGCCTGCTGTTATGGAGACGTATCACGTCTCGTCTCTTCGGTGTGTTCCGAGGCACTTTTTGGACCAACTCGGGGAGACTGATCAGTCCGACAGTCGGCCGTCTGGTCGGTGTGTCTGGGCCTTTTAGTGTAAACGTAACACAGCTTTAGGTCCTATTTTTATAGTCGGTCGTCTAAAAACTTTTCTCAAACGTGCTTTGTGTTTTTATTTCAAAGTCAAGTGTTCTTCCTGAGTCCATGTCGGGCTTCTGCTCACTTGAATAACAGCAAAGCGGGCTGGACGCAGATGACACATTTAAAGCTGGAATGGGCAGCAGCTTTGGAAGTTGGCGGCCACAAACGGTGTCTGATTAAACCATGTAAGAAGATGTCAGTAAATTACTCCCAGCATGCTGTTGACCACAGTCCAGAGTTCTCCCCGATGTCAGGTCAAAATGTAGGGCATTCGTCAATCATCCTAGGTTTTATTTATTTTTTTATTTATTTTTCTTCACTAGGCACACAAGCAATCATTGTCTGAACTCCACCTGTCCCTAAATGGTGGTCGGTCATCCTTCTACCACCGTGAAATGCATTTAGTGGCTGTGACAATTACGTATTATTATTAATATTTTTTACTTTTTGCCGACAGAAAGTTACAGGAGAACAGATGTCGTGTGATATTAAATATAATGAAAGCTATAATTATTGTTTAGTTATCCTCAATGAGTACTACTATTTTGTATTCAATAGATTATGGAGAGAAAAAAATGAAATTCACTCACTTAGTCACTTCAGCTTTGCACAAGACGATGGACAGTCCATTACATAGGCTGTATGGGGGATTTCTTTTGTGTGTCACATTATTATGAATTATTTCTACAGTTAACGTTTAATATAATACACGGCAGGGAAGGCAACAACATTTCTCTGTTCTCAGCTGAGGTGGACATGGACACATTAATGTTACCGCTGCAGTGTTTACCATTGTACATTAGCCTAGCAGCTAGCAGAGTTTCCTTTTGCTTATAGCTTAAAGGGATATGCCACCATTTGTTGAAATAGTTCTTATCACGGTCTCCCCTAGCTGTAGATAGGTGGGCCAACGCATTTTTTGTGCATGCATTGTTTTAGTCCGGTGCAACACCGGCAGCGCCGCCGCTAGTTAGCTTAGCGTAGTGAATGGAATCCTTTATTGCCGGTTAGCATGTTTGTTTTTCATTTGGAGGCCACAGTTCTGAGACAAAAAAAGCCAACAAAAGACAAAAAAACAACCTTGCACTGAGACAAAAAATGTGTTGGCCCACCTATCTACAGCCAGGGTAGACTGTGATAAGAACTATTTCAACAAACAGTGGCGTATCCCTTTAATCCCGACAAAACCGCACGGTTAAGTTTCAGCCTGCACGTGCGTTTTGTAGCCTCAAACAGAGCTGCAGCGGACTGCCGAGTCGCCCTCTGTGCTGCAAAGCGTCACACAAAAAAAATTTATTTCATTTTTATTTTTACTTTGTTGACAATAGAGCTTTCTGACTTGTCTGTGGAATAGATCGACAGAGAGGAGATGAGTGAAAGCAGCGCGGCCTTTAATGACAGCAAAAAATGATCATTCCAATGGAATTTTTATTTTTTGGAATCATTTGGAAAATTTGGTTTCGAATCCGATAATCGGTTCCAAATTTAACATGTGCACGTTTGGTTTTTCCGTAGTGGCCCGGCCAGGCGCTTGTTGCGTCGCAGCCGCGGAGCGCAGTCAGCAGCGCTCTTTTAAGTGTGGCTGAAAAAGCCCGGTAAAACTGTAAATCACCTTTGAATCTAAATAAAACGTTCCTAAGCGTGTGGCCCCGTTTCAACCCCACCCCTCAAAGAATCACGAATCGATAAGAAGAATCCCAATCCCAATTGTTCAAATCAAACGGTGCCCAACCCTAGTTGTAAAAGCTCTCCTTATAAAAGTAGGATTACAGCATGGAGCGCTGACCTAGGCTATGTCCCCGATCGCTAACCCTGTTTTTAACGCCAGATTTATTTATTTTTATCGATATTTTCCAGAAAAATATGATTACGTGGGGAGGTTGCTGAAGCCCGGGGACGAGCCGTCGGAGTACACGGACGAGGAGGACATCAAGGACCACCTGAAGCACGACTGAGGCGCTTCCATCACACCGACCAAAGCCAGGAGCCCCAAACAGCTGCGACAGACCTCCTCCTCCTCACGCCGCATCGATCTACCCGCCACACCTCTTCTCCTGCCTCTCACTCCCCCCACCCTCCCTGAATCTGTCCGGTGTGCCGTGGCTGTTCTGGAAAGGGGCAGGACTCAAGTCTCGACGCCCAGACCTCCCTCCCTCTTCATCCTGCCAAGAGGAAGAGATTGAAAAACCATAAATGAGGGCTTTATTCTTTTTTTTTTTCTTTTTTTTTTTTCTATGACAGAAAACATGTCTGTGGGGGAGAGGAGAGGAGAGGAGGGGGAGTGTGGTGGTGGTGGGGGGGGGCTTGTGCCATTAGATATATTTGGAAAAAAAAACACAAGATTTTAGTCATTTCTTCAGGTTGGGGAAACGCATGGTCAGAGGTAGAGAAACACATCGGTCCAAGACGATCGGTGGATCTGGACGGGGGAAAGCATTATCTCTCTCTCTCTCTCTCTCTCTCTCTTTTTATCTCTTGGTTTAGTCACATTGTACCTGAAACTGCTTCAGCTTCGGACAGCTTTGTCAATCAATCTTTGTGTTCAGATATCTTGTTGAGAGGGCAGCGCTGCGGCCTAAGAACCAGTGCTGTGGAAATTGGCAGGGTGTTGCATTTTCCTGTTGTGTTTGTAGTGTATGCACTACTAGTTCTCTTTGTTTGTCACCATGTGATTGTATTTGTTGAGTAGCATTGAGTGAGGGAGGGACATTCTTTTTGGATGGGGGTGGGTGGGGGTTTAAAAGGTCTTTGCCATATGAAACCTGTTTTTGAATCACATCAGACGGACTGAATCACTGATCGGGAATACAAAGGGAAGGTGACAAGGCAGTCCTAATCAATCGACGCAATTGTTTACACGCCTCACAAGCCAGCTGCAAGTCTGTAGATTCCCCTGAAAAAATGGTCCAAGTATTAATCGTGCCTTATTTTGTTTGTTGTGTCAGTCCTGACCGTTCCAACAGAGGAGGCGAGCGGAGGGATGGAGGTGTCAGGGTTTTTTTTTTTCTTCTTTTTCTTCTTCCCTAGACTCGGTCCCCCAGACTTTTAAGAAGGCGTACGTTCTGTCAGTCGTCCACACACAGACTGTAATATTTCCCCCACTTCACAAACTTTGTAAATAGATCGTATGAATTACTCAGTGTTACTGCCATATTTATGTAGTTGATGAACTCCATATATGTATAATGCTATGTTGTATTGGCCAAAACCCCCATGGTTTGTGTTTTTTTTTTTGGTTCTGAAATTCTTTTTAAACGTGGGTAAATTTCCAGAGGGAGAAACTGCAAAGTGCTGCAGGGCGGGACCGGGAGCTGTTCTTGCGATTTATAATTATTTTTTTTTGTTCGGAGACGTTGCTTATCCTGTAAATATATCTATCGTTTTATTAAAGCATGTGCAACAACACAGTGAGCTATGCCAAATTCCCACCACGTCATGTATTTAAATGTTGTGTGCGTGTGCGTGTGCGTGTGTGCGTGTGTGTCTGTATGACAGAAGCAGGAAGGGATTTGTTCATGCATAATAAATCGATTTGGTTAATAATTGAAGATGTCTGGAATTGATTTGCTTTCAGAGGCAGCGTGATTGAATCACTACCAGGAACTAGTTTTATTGTAAATAAAAGTTTTTGACATTAAAGGGTCTCTGCCTCGGGGCTGTTACGCTACAAGGAAAATACAAAGACGCAGACATTCACGTTGTGTGGTGTTTGATATTTTTTGGAAGATACGAATACATAAAACTCCTCATCAGACCGATTATTATCGGGATGAATCCATTTTCTGCGAGGTACGGTACTGCTGAGTGTATTTACAAGGAACAATAAACCGGTGATAATGATAAGCATGCATGTGTTGTTCAGTGGTGGAATGTAACTAAGTACATTTACTCCAGTACTGTACTTATGTACAAATTAGAGATAGTGGGTTTACTTATGTATAGGATCTGAATCCTTCTTCCACCACTGGTGTTAACCAACCACAGAGAGGTTAGTTAAACTAAAGCTCTAGTGAGATAATGGTTGTTGCTCCATATCTTGAGAGAGCAGTGCTGTGGATTTGGAAAGAAAATCAGGAACAAAATGTTCAACGCGCAGACTGCTTCATGGCACAACCTCTCGGAGAACCATTATTAACGCCAGATGTTGAAGAGCACACAGGGAAACGGAGGGAATAAGAGGGAGGAGAAAAGTTCAAGCTTAAAAAACAAAAAAACGTATCACTAGAAAAGAGAGGAGCGCTTTAGAGATAAGATTAGAGAAAGTTTCTGTTTTTCCTGAAACTTTCACTAAGATGTCAACAATGATGGGGCTTGTTTGAGGTGGTTTCTGAAAGAAAATCGTTTAACTGCAAGCTCCTTTTTTTAATAATGGATACTTAAAGGGGACATAAATAAATGAATGTGCTCAGATGCATTAAAGGTGCCGTAGATAGGGTTGGGAAGATCCAGGACTTAGCCAAAAAATTTGAACATCAACAGCTTCTCAGTCCCTCCCCCCTTTCTGCTAAAGCCTGAAACAATCTCCTAACCCCATCCCCCCACAAGGGAGAATGAATGAGCATTGATTGATACGCTGGCTCTGATTGGTGCATCTGAACAGGGAGCGGTGGATCTTTGCAAATCCCACTACAGGCTGTAGGTGGTGCCAGAGGAGCCGGATTTCTTTTTTTTTAAATGACCAGCTTCATGTAGTTCTACTGGAACATAGGGTCAGTTTCAGCAAATATGACAGAAGGTTAGTTTGATAAGGCTTACCTACTGCACCTTTAATGACAAGGCAACGCCCTCTCATTATCATAAAGGAGAAAACAAATACAGAAGCAAATAAATATGGAAAAATAACACTGGTACAAATGATGTGTGATATAGTAAATCATTTGTATGTAAGGGACATAATAAAGAAAGAAATTAGTAGGAATATTCATATATTGGGTAAAGCATTTGAAACCAATAAATGAATAAGGAAATTAATTTATAGTCAAATGAAATAAAACTAAATAGGATATTTACATGTGACTAAATATGGAAGTAAAATAAATAAATAGGCCTTAAAGTTCATAAGAAAAAGATATTGTTTATATATTTGTTGCTCATTTAATTATTTATAGGTAGGGCCAGGTACCAATATCGTGACTTCGATACTGGTTCCTAAACGATACTTTTTTTCCGATACCAACGGAACAACTGACCTTTTTTCACAGCAGACATGTTGACTTGTCATAGTAGGAAAAGCACAGCTGAGACTGATAACCTTAACGATGGCTTAGTTCCATCAAGTGTCCCAGTAAGCTATTTCAGTGAGTCAGCAGGCACAATACCAGGGCCTCTCCTAAGTGGAATGCAGCCATCATTAATGGTTTAATACCAGGACCTCTCCTAAGTGGAATGCAGCCATCATTAATGGTTTAATACCAGGACTTCTCCTAAGTGGAATGCAGCCATCAGTAATGGTTTAATACCAGGGCCTCTCCTAAGTGGAATGCAGCCATCAGTAATGGTTTAATACCAGGGCCTCTCCTAAGTGGAATGCAGCCATCAGTAATGGTTTAATACCAGGGCCTCTCCTAAGTGGAATGCAGCCATCAGTAATGGTTTTGAACACACCTGTGCTTTTCCTACTATGACATGTCAACATGTCTGCCGTGAAAAAAGGTCTATTTTATAAAACAAAAAGAAATAACCTTACGGCACAAATATTTTTATTTATTTTTCAGCTCCTTCTAGTGAGCCCCATCTCTGTGTGCAACATAGAGTGTTTACTTTAGACAGCCAATCACAAACATGATTAGATCTTGGTAGAAGCATACTGCGTGCTGATTGGCTCACTGACGCTGATGAGATTTATTCCTTGGGTATTGAAATTGGGTATTGAATGATGAGGCATTTTTTCGATACTTTAGAGGCCGTCCGGTCGGTGCCTAGAAAGTATTGAATTCAGTACCCAGCATTATTTATAGGTTATGAACATGTACCTTTTTATGAACCACTTTTCAGATTAAGACATAAATACACAATGATTAGTTCATACAAAAATAACACAGATGAATCTACCACATATTATAAAACAATTCAAATTAGACGTTAAAATAATGCTTGTACATAACGCATGAGAAATAATAATCCAACACCATAATGTAATCACATGACAAAGGCTATTTTTCATAATAAGTAGCCTACTTTTGATGTTTTAAGTACACGTATTGATAATAATAATTTTACTTAATAAGGTTTTGAATGCAGGACTTTTACTTATAATAGCATTTCTTTTTTTTTTATAGCGACTTTAAATGATCTGAAAACTTCTTCCAACACTGCAGACATCCCAGGACTACATGAATGTCCGCTCATGTGGAGATGTGATGAAGAGTTCACTGTCACCAGCACAGCTCAACAGCGCCCCCACTAGTTCCGCGGATGATCCCGGAACTGCACCGCCACACACACATTTGTGTGTGTGTGTGTGTGTGTGTGTGTGTGTGTGTGTGTGTGTGTGTGTGTGTGTGTGTGTGTGTGTGTGTGTGTGTGTGTGTGTGTGTCAGAGTGAAACTAGTCGCTGTGGTTTCTTATCGGCCATCACAGCAGCGAGAAGCCGACTAGGGCCACGCAGACAGGGATGCGTTTTACCCGCTGATGATCCGTCGACCATTTTCAGTGCATCCCCGACAGCAGCTCCTGAACGCAGCACCGAGGCACCGACATCTTGGCCGTTTTGGGCTAAAAAATAAAAAATAAAAAAAAATAAACAACAATACTACCGTGAAAAAAAAAAATCATCCGTCTTCCCCACAGGATCGGATCATCTTGGCATCTTTCCGGGCAACAACATTGGGTGAGTGGTGATCCGAAAGACGGTGCGCGGTTTGTCCACATTCATAGCCTAAAAAACCCCAAAGTTACATGGATTCCTTCAGTCATCAACGTCTCTGTTTGGATTTGTGTGCAGCAGGCTACAATGGCAGAGCATCTGTCCCAGAGTGAGCTGGACTACCCGTTCAAACTTCTGGAGTATTTCAACGGCTTCAGGGTCTCAAAGGTAACCTATTACTACATTTATTTTTAGTTTATTTAATAAACATTTAAAGGTCCCATATTATGCTCATATTCAGGCTCATACCTGCATTTTGGGTTTCTTCTGGAACATGTTTTCATGCTTTAATGTTCAAAAAACACATCATTTTATTTATACTGTCTGTCTGAATATACCTGTATGCTCTGAAATGCTCTGTTTAAGCGCCCTGACTTTTTTAGCCCCCCCTCCCAAAAAAAGCCCAGCTCTGCTCTGATTGGTCAGCAGATGGTGGGTCTTCCGCATCTGTGCTCTCAGCATCTCTGCACCTTTATTGCAGCATGACTGTAATGGCACTGTAGCGGCATTTTCTACCTACATTATATATAGTATAGTTGTGACATCACAACAGTACGGTCTCCTGACTGCTCGTTTAAAGGTCCAATATGTAATATATGTACTGTAATAAATCCAAAAGTGACACCAATGCGTCATCAGATATTAAGGAAACATGCTAAGTTGAAATACTATCTTTTCTGACAACAATGCTAATGCCAGTATTTTCTCTTTTTTAAATTTCCGTTCCGTGACGGAATTTCTGTTTGTGTTTGGCCTGTGTGTTGTTATCAACTGCCCTGCTTGACAGCCAGGCCGGGATGCCAGATGTACCTGTAAACACGTAAACCCAGAAAGCTACAGCTGTAAGGTTAGTACAGCCATGAAAGCAGCAAACAAACAAACACGATCAACGGAAATAAATTGTACCTGACAAAAAAACTGCATGTTTCTAACAGTTGCGTGACCAGAGACGTAACAAACCCCTGGTAATTATTGGAGATGTATTTGAAAGATGAAGACAGCTTAGAGCCCAAAAGGACGCAGAGTTGGCTTATTTTCTCCTGAACAGGTAAGCATTAGCTTCAGGCTAATTTATCACAGCTATTATGGACGGGCATTTTATGTCATTTCACCATTCATGTACTCACATTGAATTATATAGCTAGAGTACCCGAGTTGGTTACTCGCAAAAACAATTGAGACACTGCCAGTGAAGTGATCCCGACTGGTCCTGGCTAACGCCGCCATGCTAACCCTGCTAACTGCTAATGTTACCGGAGGACCAGGCAAGCGGGCCACGGCTGTTTACAACGTGTAGTTCAGCGGCTAGAGCCGAGAATGGTGAGTTATTTTAAGCCACGAGAGGAGGGCTGTAAATCGGGAAGAGAGGACTGCGAGTTTGCAGTGTGTTTAGCGACTGTTGCCGTAATTCTAAGGTAGTGGTATTTTTAGCAGTTCCTATCGTAATTCTAAGCCAAAAAAGTGTGTCTGTCAGTTGGGTACAGAGCTCCGCGCGAGCACGGGCTTTTATGACTGTCAATATAGCCAGCATCTACCGTTAGCTACTCCGCTGTGCTGTGGAGTAATGTCTGGCTATGTGAGACAAGCGTCTAGCAACATTGTTGTGGATGCTCCGGTCTCAGCCTGGCAACAAACCTGAACTTAGTCTGGGAAGGAGGGGGGGGGAGACAACTCTCTCCAGTATTTTGAAATTGTACTGCATTAACTATTTTAAACACTAACTGTCAGTATTACATATTGGACCTTTAAAACACCATCACACAATAACACAAACTAACGAACCGACGGAGGCAGCAGTAGAGCAGCAACTCCTGTGTTTTGTGGGGTAAAATTAATGTTTTTGGCCACGGAGGTGGCTGAGAGCAAAGATAACGGCTTCAGTCCTTCCCAATGTTGAAACTAAACCTACGCCCTTGCCTCCAGGTGATATTTTCAGCCTGTGAGCTGGGAGTGTTTGACCTCCTGCTGAGGTCCCAGGAGCCTCTGAGTGCCCAGCATGTAGCCCGGGAGCTTAGCACCAGCGTGGACGGGATGGAGCGGCTGCTGGACGCACTGGTGGGCATCGAGATACTGGAGGTGGAGACCACCGACGGGACAGGTGAGGAGGAAGAGGACGAGGTGATAATACATTAGCTCTTTATCAGTGTGTCAATACACACTGCATATGGCCAAAAGTATGTGGACACCCGAGCCAACCATGGGGATACCTGTGAATGCATTGTGCACATTAATGAATGCAACTCTTCTCTGTGGTCAACTGTGAGAAACCCAGATGTCGGAGCTACCTTGAACACACCAACAAGGTAGAGATTTTAAAGGATTAACCTGGAGATATTATATATATTTCTTATTGTCAACGAATCCCCCCAAAAAAGACCAAAACCAACAATAAATGGATAATAACCTATGATTGCCAAAGTCTGATGTATTTTATTTCTGTGTGCCATGACGCTCTGTTGTTAAGCCAACCCAGCAGTAAAGTGAGTAGGGGTATGTCTGTTTAATAATCAATTTAAAGAATTACTTCACTAAAATCCCCCCCGAAAAAAAAAATAACTATCTGCATGACTGTTACTGTACACCCCTAGAGGGATAAGAAAGTGTGTATGATTTAGTGGCATCTAATGGTGAGGTTGCAGGTTGCGACCAACTGAACACCTATTCCCTCACCCCTTTCCTTTCCAAGCATGCAGTAGAACCTACGGTGGCCTTCAGGTAACGTAAAAACGCGAAAGGCCCAATCTAGAGCCGGTGTTTGGTTTGTCCATTCGGGGCTACTGTAGAAGCATGGCGGTGCAACATGGCGGGCTCCTTGGAAGATGATCCGCTCCATAGATATGGAGCCAGGGCTCATTCTAAGCTAACAATTCTTAGTTTCAGGTGATAATGCACTGATTATGAATATTGTGTTCCATTTCTGCCAATAGAGTCCCCTAAATCCTACACACTGCTCCTATAAGGGCTGCAACTCGCTATAATTTTGTCTAAATATCATCAGGAAATTGTGAACAAAATAAGCCACTATAAGTCCAATGTGACATCATAAAATTGGTTGTTTTATCTGAACAACCAAAACCCAAAGATATATAGTTCACTATCACATGTATGTATTATATTTTAGAAGTTGGAACCGGAGAATGTTTGGAATTTTGTGTTGAAAAACGACTAAAATGGTTGACTAATCCTTTATCTGACCAATCGTTTCGGCTCTAGCGAACTGACACTAAAACACTTGGAGTACGTCTGCATGCATGGCTGCGGTTGATACTGGGAACGTCCCTGTGGGGAACTGATGACGTCCTGATTTCAAGTGTGAATGTTTTTTTTTTGTTGTTGTTAAAACAGCTTTGTACAGCAGCACCGACGTGGCTAATCTTTACCTGGCCAAAGGCAGCGGCAAGTCTCTCCACGACATGATCATCTACCAATCCCAGACCATCTACCCGCTGTGGAACAACATGGTGGACGCCGTCAGGTTAGTGGGTCTCCAGTGAGACACAGTCAAGAGGCTGAGTAGAGAGGCTGTGTTAACCCTTTCAGTCCCAGGCCCAAAACTGCTTATTTTAATTTTCTGGTTTGTTTCTTATCAGCTTAAAAAATGAATGTGTTGATGAACGTTTTCTTTTTTCGGAATAACCAGGACTTTTTGAAAATGAATATTTATTTGATGTGAATGGTTGCAGTCAAGGCTTATAACAGATTGCACGTGTAGAATTTAATGTAGGTCCGCCTCAAAAGACATACAACAAATTGCATTTTATTAGAATTGTGAAGATGTCAGATATGACAGCTCATTACAGAACAGTAACACAACTAACCTGTGACATCTTGGAGATTTTTGGTGGAACTAACGGCTTACTATAGGCTCACTACCACCTGAAAGTAACTTTTACTCAAATCAAACCATGTCATTGACCATGTGTTGATTGACAGTGACATAGACCAATCGGTTCGTCAGTTAAACACTGTAGTGGTAGCAGAAGAAGCCCAGTTTTTCTGTCTAATTATTTTCAGACTGAAGAAGAAGAAAGCGCAGTGTGAACATACAGTAATCTATGTAACCTAGGTTAGCTAATGGCTTCCGGAGCTGCGGCACCTCTGAGGAATGTCTGCAGAACTAAAAAAGGAAACTAAGAGCAAACATTTCAATTATCATAATGTTCTCGTGTACAAACAGTAGTGTGTTATTTCCCACCACGCAGGGAGGGGAAGAATCAGAATGAAAAGACCTTCGGCCTTCCACCAGAAGATATTTTCCAAGCGATTTACAGGTCGGTGCGGATTTTGTTGCTTCAGGTGCCTCCTCATACCTCCTCAAACCTCATCGCTCTCTGTGGCACTGAAAATCTTTTAGAGTTTTATGATTCTGTAAATTTTTCCACGCAGATCAGAGGAGGAGAAGCTGAAATTCATGGGTCTGATGAACTCCTCGTGGGTTCTAGACGGACACGACATTGTGACGGCGTTCAACCTCTCCTGCTTTCAGGAGATAGTAGACCTTGGAGGTAAGAGGCTTAATTCCCTTCATGAATATTTATATATATATATTTATGGTTGAACATTTTTGTTCGCATTATTGATCGTCAAACAATGTGTCTTTTTGACCAAATGGAAATGATAAAATGGCAAAAATGTATCAAATAAATCCTCTTTAATAAGAATGTTTTTGACTAAATTAAAATAAAATGCAATTAGTACATCAATAGGCAAAGGAATGGCAAATGTTGGTTACACTTCACTTGAAGGTATCTCCATAAGAGTGACATGACACTGTCATGAACAAGTCATAAACGTTTATGACGCTTCTCTTAGTAAGTGTCATTCGGTTTTGTCATGACAAGTTATGGTTAGAGTTCATGTGTCATAACAGTGGCATGTGTCATGACAGTGTCATGTCACTCTTATGTAGATGCCTTCAAGTAAAGTGTTACCCAAAATGTTCACGGACACAAACAAAGATCAAACTATCGTTTTGAATGAATTCATTGGAATTTTATGTCCCCCTGTTATTTAACAGTAAAGAAAGTGATTTCCTGTCTGAATAACTCCCAGGATGCACCGGTGCTCTGGCCCGTGAGATGGCCAAGGCTTACCCGTCCTCCTCCGTCACGGTGTTCGACCTCCCGCAGATCGTAGAAACGGCTGAGAAACATTTCTCTCAGGAGAGCAACACTGTGGTGTTTCAGAGTGGTGAGCCTCATTCAGCCTCATTCAGCCTCACTCAAAGTAGAGTTATTTTGGAGGCTGTAGATTGTGAGAAGTGTTCCTAATATTCTTTACACCCCATTAATATGAAGGAGGGCAGAGTGAGCATATCATAAGATTAGATTAGATACAACTTTATTGTCATTGTGCTGACAAAATGCAGTTTGCGTCCAACCAGAAGTGCAAAAAGAGCAGAAAAGTGCAATGCGATATACAAAGTATAGACAGGTGGTGCATAGGCAGGACAAGAAATCTAGTGCAGTGTAGACATTAGTATATAGTTGGTTTACAGAAGGTGGTTTAGAGTAATATAAATTCAATATACAGTAAATATGTGCAGTGTATTAGCAGTTACCTTATAAGAGCAGAATATGGCTATGTAATGTGAACAATGTATGAACAACATGTACAGATATGTGCAATGTAGTAGCGGTAACATTATAATAGTAGTAAGAATAATATAGATATATGCAGTGTATTAACAGACTACATTATAAGAAAAACAGAATACATATGGATATTCAGTATGAACCATATAGACAGATATGTACAGTATGTACAGCTATGTGCAGTGTGGTAACAGTACCATTGTAGTGCAGAAACAGTAACATTATAAGAGTAGTGAGAATAAGTGTATGTGCAGCATGGATAGTATGAAGAGCAGTAGAATATGGTTATGTATAAGTGTAATTACAGTACATTTGTAAATAAATGGACCACTATGGGTGGGATAGGGTAGCCTCTCTCTCTACAATACAATTCAATAGCAGCACAAACTTCAGCCTCCAAAATGACCATAATGTTGAATCAACACCTCTTCAGAACAAAAAAAAGGGAACATTATAACCCTCGTGAGCTGCGTAAAATGGCAGCTGCGTGTGGATTTGAAATAAGTCGTGGTCTCTCAGTCACATGGGTTGTGTTGTACGTGTGCATGCAGGAGATTTCTTCAGCGGTGAGATCCCTCCCGCTGACCTGTACGTTCTGGCCAGAATCATTCACGACTGGCCTGAAGAGAAGTGCCTCACACTGCTGAGGAAGATCTATGACACCTGCAAACCAGGTGAGTGGGTGTCAAGGGCGTAACTTTGGGTTCAACATTGGGGGGGTGGGGGGAGTGGTTGAGAGCTCCACCTATCTGGCGAGGCAGTTTGTTTCATCATTGGGGGAACGAATTCTAAATGTAAACCAGGAGCGTGTTTTTCTCCCATCCCAGAATGCTGTGTGGACTCGCCAGACCTTCCTCCGCAGCGCTGTGGAGGAAGGTCTGGCAATGCAAGACTAGTATAAGAGTAAACGCCCCTAATCAGCTGATAATAGGAAGCAGGAGAAAACATAAAATAGTCTTCCCGGCTGAATTCAAACTACGCGTCATGTGGCCTTGTGCACTGGAGGAAGATGATGACCGTGTCTATCAAGCTTTTTACTCGTCGAAACAAGGGTTCCATGGCGACATAACAAATGCACATTCAATGTTTTTGCAATTGTTCAATTGCCCAGCCTTATTTAGCCATGTGTTTACACTCCCATCTTCCGACAAAATAGAGTGACTGTTTGAATTTGAATGTACATACAGTAGGTTGGCAACCTTTGTCTCGAAAGCATGGGAAAAACAATAAGGTTTATGTGTTTAATATATGTCATTTTTGTAGCTATTCTGGTATCGATAGATAGATAGATAGATAGATAGATAGATAGATAGATAGATAGATAGATAGATAGATAGATAGATAGATAGATAGATAGATAAATACTTACTTTATTGATCCCCAAGGGGAAATTCAAGGTCCCAGTAGCTTAAAAACATCACACACAACATACACATACATCACAAACAGGATGATAAAATAACAAATCCACATAATTAATATGGACAATAAACGAAAAGATACTAAATAAAAATCCACATGAATGTACTATAAGGGCTGTATAAGCATGAGATGCTTGCAGTGACAGGACAGGGACTGACCCTGTGGTTCAGTCTGCATGGTAAGGTGCTCTATGAGAGGGTGTGTCATGGTGGTAGTGGAAATAAGTCCAATAGTGCAAGGTTAAAGTCTAGAGACCAGCATTAAATATGGACAATATAATATGTATTACAATATAATCTTATAATGTAATTACTGGTGTCTTGTAGGCTTATGTGGGCTGGGCATATTGTCTTTTATGCATGACACAATAATAAAATATCATTCATTCATTCATTCCATTACTCGGGGTGTGTGTGTGTGTGTGTGTGTGTGTGTGTGTGTGTGTGTGTGTGTGTGTGTGTGTGTGTGTGTGTGTGTGTGTGTGTGTGTGTGTGTGTGTGTGTGTGTGTGTGTGTCTCCCTCTGGCAGGCGGCGGCGTCCTGCTGGTGGAAGCCTTGCTGTTTGAGAACCGACGAGGGCCCGTCATGGCTCAGATCTTCTCCCTCAACATGCTGGTGCAGACCGAGGGCCGGGAGCGCCCGCCATCCGAGTACACCCGCATCCTCAACAAGAGCGGCTTCCACAACGTTCAGGTGTGCCGGACCGGCAAGTCCTACGACGCCATCCTGGCCGTCAGATGAGCTCAGGGCGGTCCAGAGGCGTCACTCAAAGTCTGGGGACGGTAAAGAAAGGTGACCTGGAACTTTCAAAGCCGTGGAAAGGTTTGGAGGTGGACATAAAACATGTTAAGCTCTGGAAAAAACAAACAACTGTTGCCAGTCTCAGTGCAAATGGATCCCCATTTGCACTGATTAATCGCAATTTTAACGAAATCGGAAAATGGACTACTACAATATCCAAATTGTGGGGGGGGGCGGGGTGGGTGCGCAATATTTGTTAAAGGCAACTTAAGTGTCAAACCATTCTGAATTAATTTTTGTGGTGCTGCAAAGATGTCCCGGCTTAGAAATCGTAGTCTACAGACTATAGAAGACGCGAAAATCCCACTATAACTATAACGATTTTAACATGAAGAATTCGAATATTTTTCAATGAAAATGAGAATAATGATACAAAAATGATAATTTCCTCCAATATCGTGAATTATATTGCAATAACAGTCAAAATAATCGCAATTAGATATTTTCCTCATATGGTGCGGCCCTACTCCCCAGTTAATGTTGTGTGATGTTTTCAGACGTCAACATGGTTGTTTTTTTTTCAGAGATCGTAGCAATACAAACATTCTCCGGATTGAAGTTGTTGCTGGAAAATGTTTGTGATGAATACTTGCCACTATAGGTAACATATTTCTGCATCTTTGTGAAAAATAAAAAAAAGAGAATCAATTCAGGTTAAAGGAATAGTTTGACATTTTGGGAAATACCCTTATTAGCTTTTTTTTTTTTTCTTTTGCTAAAAGAGCGATACCACTCTGATGTCTGTACGCTAAATATGAAGCCACAGCCAGCAGTCGGTCAGTTAGCTTAGCTTAGCATAAAGACTGCAAACAGGTGGAAACCGCTAGCCTGGCTCTGTCCAAAATCAGCCAACCAGCACATCTAAAGATCACTGAATAACATGTCATATTATTACAAAGGAACCAATACAGTATCTGTTATTTGATTGAGAATTGTGGAACGTTTACAGGCTGTGCTTTTTAGGCTGGCCCCATTTGAACAGAGTTTTAAAGCCAAACATGTAATGCTTTTACTTTGTTTCTTCTTTATTGACATGCTCAAAAATACCAAAATATGCTCAGTATTTGCAGTCATATCTTTTTGAATATCAGCCGTTCACAACCTATCACACCTACCAGAATCAAATAGAAAATAGTGACAGGCTTGATATCGGATGATAGTTTTATCATTGGTGAGAGTATTTCTTTAAAATCATGGAGGGTGTATTCCAAAAAATTATGAACAAATTATTGACAGATTTGGGATAGATTTTCTTTTATTTTTTATGAATATTCAGCCACAAATATTGGGGGTGCTAGGCATCCCTGCCTACAAATCGTATTCTACAGACCAAAGAAAAACTCCTTGTTCCGGACAGATTCTCGCAAAAATCCCACTATAATGAGGTAATATCATCAGTAGGAGAGCGCCGTGAAGATAAAAAATGATTAGTTCCAAACAGATGTTTTGGGCAACAGTGTTGTTGTCAGTTTGCCCACTGTTGAAGGAAGTCTTCGCAAAATGTCTGTGTATATAATTGTTTTTTTTTTTAAACTTATTTTTGAAGTCAAAAACACCAAAAGTAACAACATCAACCCTGTTGCCATGAACCATATACATATATCTACATACTTTGTGTATATTGTCCATGAACGGTAAAAAACATCCATAAAAAGAAAAAGAGGGAAGGCAAACCAACTGCCATGTTCATTATTCCAAAGAATATGTTATCCATTTTGTCCATCTTGCAAAGCATAAATCATTTCTTAGTCGTAGAAGAAACGTCAGTCTTTTCATCTCCTGGATCGCTTTGGTGATTTCATCTCAAGTGTCTGCTGTAGTGTAGGTAGATAGAACTTGTAATGCAGTAAACAAATATGACGCTTTAGAAAATACAGATTTTTTGTGTATGTTGTGATATTGTGTTATTGTGGGACTGTGTGTTCCTGGCTTTCCTGTTTACTGTGACGAGTTCATGTTCCCTCTCAGACTGCATGTACACCAGACTCTGCAGAACAAACCTCAGTTTACCTCCATTATTCCTCCACTGGTGTTAAAAAGTTCTCTTTATTTTTTTATTTTTTGGACTGTGTGTTTTTATGAACTGTTTTTATTGGTATTTGTTGCATTTCAACATCTCGTGTTTACAACAGAAAGTAATTTACATCATCTCAGCTCTAAATAAGTACCGAAAATATCACATGTTGAATACTGTACATACTACAAAACAGTGTAAGAGGTGCAGGAAACATTTTCCCTTTTTTGTGATCTGCCTGTGTGTCATAGATGAGGAGCCAATGCAAAATGTCATGCTGTTTGATAGAAACATTTAGAATCAGCACACGGCTCTGTAAGCTCATTTCCTGTCCTCTGATCATTCCACGTGTGGGCAGCATGCAGCCTTCAGATTAAATCCGAGACCTACACTACATCTGGTTAGTTCTTTATAAATAGTTCATTCAACAAAACAAAAAATATATTTAAAAGCAACATGCATGTGTAAAAAGCCACTAGGTGATGGATGTTAACAATGCAGCTGTCTTTCTATTGTTGCAGGGTTTTTTTATGTCATGTAACTGCTGAAATTAAACATTGGTTTGTCAAAGGACAACTCACAGACAATGACATATTCCATCTTTTTTATGTATTTCAATGCTAATAATAAAAAAGTGAATACACCCTGGAAGTGTGCATAAGACATCAGTTGTTAAGGGGATTTTTAGGGGATGATTTGCTTATGAGTATCGCTGTCTGTATGTAATGTACTGTATGTCTGCAACCCTGTCAATAGAATATTTGATACAGTTGAATTGTCTTAACTTGTAGCTTTGTAAGAAAATGGGATGTTAAAGGGATAACATAAGGTTTCTGGAATTTCCTTTGAATGATAAAAAAAAAACCTTTATTGTAGCTTTTAATCATGTAGTAAAGCAGTAAAATCAATAATGGAATAACTATCACATTACGAGACTTTAACTTTCAGCTAATCGTTTTTGTATTTGTGTATTTGCACAGGTTAAAATCATATGAATGACATAAAAATAGCAATTCATGCAGGGGAAAAACGAATAGGATCTGTAGGACTTTAAGGAACATGTAATTTAAGCTGAACGGGAGAAAAAACGCTCAAAATTTATCTCCTCGTGTCAGGATTAAATGACATTTAATTGAAAAACTATTTAAATATAAATAAAGTTTCTTGAAACATACAAGCCGGGGAGCAGATAGTAGTGGAGAGCAACACTAACAAAGAGTTTTTTGTTGTTGGAAGGAAACTTTTATTGGAGGGAAAATAGTCTATTATGTCTTGTGTCATTTCCTGTCAGTTCTGTCTGAGTGTCTTTAATTGATAAAACGGTGTACGTTCCATTTACAGTATGGTACTTTCCAAAAAAGGAGTCAATGGGACAGCTGCATCATGCACACTTATAATAACGATGTTCACATTATTCGTTTGTTGACACTTAATGGCAACCTGGCAATGTGACACGGAAACATTTTTTATTTTATTTTAACCAAGAACATTAATATTACAAAACAAGAATGGGACAAAGTTATCATCACATAACATAACTTATATAAAAACGTGACAGCAATTAACAAAATTACAGAGGACATTTGATGATGCATACTATGAAAAATGCATACACATATGAAATGATATTTAATAAGCCACATACCAGGGTATTACTTATTAATAATAAATTATAATGAAGTTATACCAAAAGGTGATCTTCAAAATTTTGCTTTTTGACGAATTTCAATGATTTGACAAAGTATTTCATTTCATTAATAACCCCCATGGAATTAAGCTTTCTGTTTTTAATTTTTTTTTACCAAAATGTCATTTACAAATATGGATATGTTTCTTTCCCATACAAATTACTGTATCCATTAAAGAAGATATGTGGTTGTTAAGATTTTCCATCTAAAATAAGACATCCATTAAGCTGAATATGGGAATACTGACATTGGAAACATAATAATGAAAACATGTTTTCCTGCATTAGGAGCTGCAAGATTAGTGGTACTGGGGCCGGTTTAGAGGGGTTCTGCTGCTCTCCAGCGGCGCACAGGCGCAGCTACAGCCCGGCTGGGTAACCTCCTCCCCGGCCGCCGCTCTGTGTTTGTGTATGTGGAATGCGGGTCAAGCGGAACTCACGGCTGTGCGCTTCACATCAAACTCAAAACACCGGCTTTCATCGGCCTGACGTGCTCTGTATGTACTGTCCAATTTATTTCCAAATATAAACTGGTTTAATTCGTGTGCATATCGAACAGAGTTCATATTTCTAGTATGGTCGCACTAGCAGTCCACTAGGAAAACGCGACATCGTCATTTAAAATGGCGCCAAAGGTTAACCTCAGCCAGTGGATCGCTGGTAAATTTGCAACACTGTGCACCCTGCTGCTGGTTAGCAACACAGATAGCACAACAACACTGTCGTATTAGTTAGTTTTCAGCGTTCGTGAATGTGTTCGCGTGGATTTCAGATAGTTTGAATCAATTGTTGACCCTTAACCTTTGACAGATAGGTGGCTGGGGGGCTGTTTGATAATACGGGGGAAGCATGTAAGCAGCGCTGGCTAATGCTAAATGCCAACTACGTTCCATACGTGTACCCCTAGCCCCCAGCTAACAAGCTAGCCAGTGTTGCTAATGCTGCATTCAAGTGGTGTCGAAAGAATCGGACACATTTATTTCAGACTGCGAAAATTCACGTAAATGCCCTCTCAACTCGGAACAACAACTTGAAAAGTCGGCGAAAGTTTTGCATTACAGGACTTACCGAGTTGGCGTCACATTACGCCATAACAAGGCGGACAAAAGTAAATGTGAGGTTAATGGTGAGACTTTTTTTATTTAATTCACATGCATATAGCTACGCTTTTGCTCACATGCAGGTTAACGTTAATTTGGAATATGGTATTAGGCTGTAACCGGTTGTAACAGTAAGTTGCTCTCCACATAGTGACATAGATTAGTTTGAAAAGTTGTTATTTAGCATTAACCCTAATAAGTCAAGTATATTTCTGTGGTTTTAGGAAACTACTTCCCAACGGAGTAAAGGGAAAATCCGAGGAGCACATAATTGCAGTATAACCACCAACGTCAGCTAAATGTAGCTAATGTGCAGAGTAGAAAACATGTATTTAAGCGTAAACCCTTCTAATATGAACAAGTCTCTGTCTCCATTTTTTTGTGTGCAAACGTTATTATTTTAAGCAAACGAGCGTAGTGGAGCATTTTGAAAAAAAATTATCATAAACAACATTTCCACTCGATGGTGTGGGTGGGCCCGCATGTTGCATAATAACGGTTGTGGGGAGATTAGCGCTGGCTAACGTTAGCCACCTAGCATTTGCAGTGTGGTTTAAATAATGCAACGCTATGTGGTCTGATTTTAAGCTTCAAAGTTCATATCGGAAAAACACAATATTGACTTGCGCGTGTTACCATGTTGCCGGGGTAACCACCAGCTGGTTTTAGCCTGCTAGCTAAAGTTAGCCGCTAACGTTACTTTCTGTTGCATGTTTGCTGGAAGAAGGGGCGTAGCTAGCCTGCTGTTAGCCTAGCCAGCTAAATTGGGGTTATCACCTTTTCCCCCCTTGTGCAGTCCCTGAGATATGTCCACATGTCGGGAGTTTTAGAGCCCCTGCTGATGTTTTTCATCATGGAAGCTGAATTCGTAGCACCGTAAAAGGCGTTGTTTCCTGTCGGTGTTGCATGTGGTTACTTCTTGTTGTCATCGCCGAACAGTGACTGTGGTATGTAATGTTGTACACATTCTTAGCTACAGGGTTGGGTGTGCTGTCAGAGCAACAAGGAAACGGTGGAATAGTGAAATTATTATATAAAACTTAACCTTACTGTTTTTCTCTGATATTGACCTGCTTATAGCCAAGACTTGTTATGTTAGAGCTACTGTAAATATTTGGAGACAGGATCGATTACCTAGCTAGCAGTTTAATGACTGAATTCAAAACCACCTTTCAGAAGATGGGCAAGTGTCTGTAGGGATTGTATCCTGATTGTTAGGCTAGAAATTAAACTGGATCTTAAAGTGTGAGTGTAAAGTTTAGCAGTCTTGGGAATTAATCTCATTCCATTTTTATGGCACGGAGTCTTGTTGATACACAAGCTTCAAGTTTTCAGAATTGTTTGCATAGTTCAATTTTATGTCTATATACAATGTAGAAAAACCTGTAATACAGGATTCTTTCCCCCCCGGGAAATGTCACGCTGCACACCCAGTTCGTAATACTGCAACTTCAAATATGTAAATATTGCAATACTTTCATCAGTCACTATTGTGTTTCCTCCTTCAGTGACAGTTAGTGACATTTATTTAAATGAAAATTGACAAGATTACAGCTTTATATCAGCACATTAACTGTCTTCAGCAGCAGTGTGAGTGCTTCAATGAATGTGTCATGAGTATGCTTTTATACATGGTGGAAACCAACTATTTGTATAGGTGTAACTCTGTATTAATTCCATGCCCTCTAAACTTGATTCTGTGTTAACTTGCTCATTAAGTATGCCAGCGATTAATTAGACTCTGGGGCTAACATTGTGCTATAGCATCATGTCAGTTTTTGAGTCAGACTTTTTTGAAGAATCTTAGTCCCAAATGTGCATAGTTTTCTTTATCAAAGCTATATATATCGTGGCTTGTCATCAATCCCCTTCTGTAACTTAACCTCCTGCCTGGTTTGTGTTAAGTGTACCTACGCCGGAGCTCCGCAGACAGACAACGATGAAGAGAAGCAGGCACCCCAGCAGCAGCGATGACTCCGACAATGGAAGTAAGCAAAATATTGTCTCTGCTGACTCATTCATACCAAGTCCAAATATAGATCTGAATGAGGTCAGTCACAACTCTGCTACTTTCCTCAATTTCAAAAAAGTCTAAAGCTGCAGAGGAAATTGCAACTTGTATCCTTAAATACCGCAAAATGTAATTTTGAGGTAACGATGACGATAGTGTTTCAGTATTGTTGCATTTTTGTGGTTTTCATCTGTAAATGTCACATCTTTTTGTCAACCAACTACATTTTCTAGCTGTTACCTAATAGCCATTTCATTGTGGCTTCACTGTTTCTTTGTCAGAGTAGTTATCCCTTTCCTGAAAATGTATCTTTCCTCTTGTTACTGCCAGTGTAAGTAAATGTATACTTCATGTTCAGGAAGGAAAGCAAGACAGAAAAAAGGAAAGAAGGGCGGCAGATGGACAAAGATTAAGGAAAAGAAAAAGAAGGCCTACAGTCTGAGAGACAGGAGACAGAATAGGGACACTTGGACCTTTAAAGACATCCTGGCAGGTCAGACAGACAGGCTCAAATGTGACATCAGCGAACAAATTCAGAAACATGTTGTAGCGTTTGTTTCGTCCTCCACAAACTCTCAGATGGGTGGGCTTCTGCCACATTGTATAAAATGTCGTGGTAAGTCATTAATTGCGGAAAACCAAAGTGTAGATGCTTCCATGCGATTGTTTGGGTTTACTTGTTATCCAATCCATCTGACGTGCCATCTGGTAGAACAACAAACCCGAAGCTCTTACTGAAAATTGCTTTTAGCCAAGGTCCGATTCAGGGTTTTGTTAGGCAAACAGTTTATCCAAACACTCTTTTAGGATTTTGAGTTTCAACATGTGAAGAGAATGAAGGCGTTGTTCTCATACAGGTGATTTGAAATGCCAAATGACTGCTGTTGCAGCTGTCACTAATTTTGCATTACGCCCAAAGTCAAATTACTGAATTTTAAAGACATGAAATTGAAAACAGAAAATGTCAGTTTCACCAGTTTGACTATCAAAATAAGTGGGGGGGAGGGATCCAAACCTTCTACAGAATGTGTGGTTGTTCATTAAAGCAGCAGCAGAAACAGACAAAGAAGAAATGAGACATTTAACACCCTGTTCTGTTCCTCCAGGTAATTCCACCTGCTGGTCCCAACATTCGTCACAGCCCAGGAGGGGGACCGGGCAGAAACCCTCCGAGGTACGTCCGGCTGAACTCTTAATCACAACGGCGTTTTAGGGTGACAAGAATGTAATGAACACATGTATAGGCCATAGTTCCTGCTGTCATGTTTTAGTTCATTTTTGATCAGTTTTTTTTTTATTTGTATTGTTCTATGAAAAAAACACAAACTACAAACATATGATTTAAGGAACAAATTGACTCTTGCAAAAATATTTGTAAAACACGTCTTTATTTGTCATGCTCATTGGTGCAGTCTTCCACGTTGTACAGTGTACTGCTGTTATCTACTGTACAGTCTGTGGACTTGGTCTCTGCAGGCCACTGTACACTCCCTCTGACCAACAGCCAATCAAATCAAAACAAAGCATTGACTCAGGCCTAAGCAGGATCCTGATTGGCTGGGTTATGTCTGGCTATGTGTAGTGGTAGTTTTTTTTCTTATTACTTTTTATAGCATATTTGAGCTTTAGGATGATTGATGTAGATGTTGTTTCAGATGAAATCATTAATGCTGATAAATCAATGTTTTGGAAGCCAAAATGTGGCGGTATGATTACTGAAGAGAATATGTGATGGTCTGTCAGAAACAACAACATAAATATGACCCCTTCACAGGCTGTAATTATTCACTGTTGCAACTAGGGCTGCACAATATATAGTTTTTTAATCGTCATCGCGATATCAACTGGCACAATAATCATTGCGAAAGGCTGTGACATATCGCCAAAGACTCTCCAAGATTCTTTGTGTGTAGTTGAAAGAAAATATCAGCAGAAAACCGCACTTTCAAATAAAACTGTCATTCTTTTTTATAGTGGTGCCTTTTATATTCAATGTTTAATTTGTTCAATAAAAGAATGAGAGATAAAAGAAAGATTTCCTTTTAGTTTTAAATTCAACAAGCAGTTTGTTGTATTTTAGCAGCATACTGAAATCAGCAAAACTGAGTACACTTTAATATCTGTTTATTTATCCCAAGCAATATCTTTATTTTGATATTCAACAACGTTATCGCGTATTTTCCTCTCATCGTGCAGCCCTAGTTGCAACAGTGCTTACAGTGAAGCGTACTGACCATTGTTTTTATGCGCCTGTCGCAGGTTTTCAGGACCGACCTGATAACCGCCATGAAGGTCCACGACTCGTACCAGCTGAACCCGGAGGACTACTACATCCTGGCCGACCCGTGGAGGCAGGAGTGGGAGAAGGGCGTCCAGGTTCCCGTCAGCCCCCAGTCCATCCCGCAGCCTGTCGCCAGGTAGGACTAGGGATTGGGCAACGAGAACCGATTCCTACTTGGAATCGTTTCAAAAATTGCTCTTGGAATCGTTTCTTTATTGGAATTGTTTTTAGAGGATTTGGTTTCAAATCCGATCATGGGTTCCAAATTTGACAATCGGAAAGGAATCGAAAGGAAGAATCTGAATTGTTGAAATCCAAACGATGCCCGACCCTAGGTTGGACAAAAGAAAAGACCGCTTTGAGACAAGTAAGTCACGGGTTCGATCCTGGTCCAGTCCTTGAGTGGGAATGTAGGAGAATTGAGATGTCCCTGCTTTGTGTCTAGACGGCTGCTTGTGTTCCAGGCGGCTTACTTAAAAGCCTGTTTCTTTAGAGAGCCATTGTTTGGTTTCTATTTGATGTGACAGGCTTATAGTCAGATAGTTTGGGTTTTCAGCAAGCACAACGTTAGAGAGCAGTTGGAAACCAAACCTGTATGTCTGCTGGTATTGCCGTTGGCCCCTGGCTTCTCATTTAAACAGTGTTCAGCGGTTCAAAGGCAAGCGTGCCTCTGCCATTTCATCCACCAAAGGAAAATTTCAACTGGCATCTGGACCTTTTTAGGTGAACGTTTTGCACCTTGATATAAGATGGCAAGTCTATAAAAACCTCAAAATGCTCATTTATTTATGACTCGCTCACTGAGGAAAATGTAACAGCCAAATACTTCCTGTCTAATCATGGACACATTTGCTCTTTGGTTGTGTTATATAGTGTTCAAAGTACCATACTGTAAATGCAGGACCGTAAACTGACACGTATTCCTCGACTTTATTCTGCAGGGTGCTGGCCGAGAAAGGAAAGGAAGTCATGTTCGTCAAGCCGAAGAAGTTGATCCGGACGTCTGGCGCCGAGGCGCTGGGCTACGTGGACATCCGGACGCTGGCGGAGGGGATGTGCCGCTACGACCTGAACGAGGAGGACGTGGCCTGGCTGCAGACCGCCAACGAGGAGTTTGCCGAGATGGGTGAGTCACAAAACTGCTGATGTTTGCGCCCAGGTCAGACCAAAGAATTGCGACGAGACGAAACTATTTTCGAACGTTGCAGAGAAAAGTCGTGGCAGTCTGAACCGGCCCATCTCGGCTCGACTCCAACCCAGCCGATGGTGTCGCTGCGACTCAGTTGGCAAATCACAGGCAGCTGGTTTTAGAACGTACGGGAGGTCACCTGTTTCAACAGCCAATAGCGAAGTCATCTTGTAAAGTCAGCTACAATAAATATGATCCATAATCCATTTTATTTCTATTACAAACTGTTAACGGAGGCTCAACGCCCGTACGGTGGAGCGAGCTAGAGAGTGTGTGTGAAGGGAGGGAGCGCTTAGGACAAAGCCGTGAATCGGAGAAATAAAACGTGTTTTCGCCTATCCATCACTAGAAATGTAACAAGCAAGCACCTCACTATCACTAATGTTATCCACATTCATATTTAGACGCAACAAATGATATATTTAGCAACAAAAAGCCTAGAAGTGGGAAGTTAGGACGGAAGTACAGAGAGACGTTGCTATGGAGATGATACAGCGTCTTGGTGTGAACTGGCAGGTTTTAGAACGCTGTGGACTGGCGCGTTGCAAGTAGTTGCAAGTTTCAACTCGCTTCCTTGTAAATCTTTGGTCTGGACTGGGCTTTAGACGGAGGAAGATGATTTGGCAGAAAGCTGGTAGTTGTGTTGTAGGTGTCATTCACAAAAACGATTTAACAAAAAAATCATTGCCTTCAAAACCTAAAAGTATTGAATTAGCCGAAAAGTCACTGCTGCTGACACATTTTAGACCATGAATGACAATGTTGTTGTTTTTTGCCCTTTTGAGTTAAATCTTTTTTTCTGTAATCTGATGTTTTGGAACTATACTGTATGATTGAGACATGGAAGGGATTTAGGATGTTTGTGGTGGTTCATTAAAGAGTCGTCTTGCTATACACTTTAGTGAGTCAGCTTGTTTTATATTTCCACAGCAGCAAGTTCTCCCCATCGGTACCGTGAAGACACTAAATATTTGTTAAAAGCGTTAGTTGAATGCCTTAATTGCAATTTAAAAAGTCAGACTTTTAGTGTTATTCCAACACATTTGAAGATTCTTTGGTTGAATGTGTTCCTCAAACTGATTCTGTTTAGCTATATAGGAACAGCCAACTTTTTTGTTAGGGAAAGAAAAGTGTAAAGTATCAGATTTACTTTCATTTCCGTCCCTTGTTTACAGTCAGCCCTGTCCTACCACCCTCTCCGCTTCCCTTCATCTTCTCCTCCAGCTGGAGACTCTGTTCACACAACAGGTTTTGGGTTCACAAAGGTTTTGAGTTTTTATTTTAGGCTGCTTGTGTTGCTTTGACAATGTCTTTGTTTAGATGTACATGGTTGTCTACAGTTGAGCTCTGTCTATGATGTCTTTTCGGTTTGATGACTCATAGAGTTTATAGTTAAACCTGTTATTAAGCATATTGTCACTGTCTGGTAAAATAGGTTTAACTCCAAAATGTATTCTTTTTAGGCAGAAAGAAATGAGCATTTAAACTGTTATCACTGACTTTTTTTTTAAGGTGATTTTATTTTATTTTTTTGGCATTTTAGGCCTTTATTTGTGACAGGACAGCTTAGACATGAAAGGGAAGAGAGAGGGGGGAATGACATGCAGCAAAGGGCTGCAGGTCGGAACTGAACCCGCGGCCCCTGCGTCGAGGACTGAGCCTCTGCTTATGGGCGCGCGCTCTACCACGTGAGCTACTCAGGTGCCCTTCACCGTGACTTTGTAATTAAATTCAACAAGTTTCTCATGTAGCGTTTGATTCTTTATTTGAGAATGCAATATTTAAATAATGAAACTGGACTTTTCAGTAAACCTTTTACTCCTCAGGGGCGGCTGTGGCTCAGTGGTAGAGCGGTCGCCTGCCACTCGGAAGGTTGGTGGTTTGATCCCTGGCCCTGCAGTCCCATGTCGAAGTGTCCTCGGGCAAGACACTGAACCCTGAGTTGCCCCCGAATACAGTCTATTTACATTTACATCCTGACTTTTGCAGCCATGCCGCCGCTGGACGAGATCACCATGGAGCGAGTGATGGAGGAGTTTGAGCGCTGCTGCCACGAAAACATGACGCACGCCATGGAGACGGAGGAGGGGCTGGGCATCGAGTACGACGAGGACGTGGTGTGTGACGTCTGCCGCTCGCCTGACGGGGAGGACAACAACGAGATGGTGTTCTGCGACAAGTGCAACATCTGTGTTCACCAGGTCAGAGGTCAACACACACACACACACACACACACACACACACACACACACACACACACACACACACAGGCTCATTTAACTCGCTGTACATGAGCCAAAAAAAAACTATAAATGGAATACCATTATTCACTTTAAAGTATTACAAGACAGACCAAAATACTTATTAAACGGTCACATATGCACAGCCATAGCATCGGTTCGGCCTTTTAAGGGAGTAATGAGCGTTAAATGCGTAATAGTGTTGTAGTCGAGACCACCTTAACCGAGACCAAGCCATCACCAAGACCAGAGTGTATGGAGACTGAGACAAGACCAAGACTTTTTATCTGCACACCTTTTTGCAGATAAAAGGACCCAGACATTTGTTCTTCCACCTTGTGATGATCTTTCCTCTGAAAAGAATTGAAGAGATTTTGTTAAAAATGTAAGTATTAGTCAAAGCGTAATTTATGATAAAATGCTGCTCATTTAAACCGTGTTCAGCGGTTCAAAGGTGAGCGTGCCTCTGCCATTTTAGCTCCAACCCTTTAGAATCTTCTCCATCAGTCTGTCAGGTCGGCTGAGTCTTTTTACTGTTTTCCCACTGTGGTTAAAAAGCAAAATGAAAACGACTCCTCTTAAATGTCAGATCAGCTGTTGCTGTGGTTTCATGTGACACACATGTACACACACACACACTTTCTCTGTGTCTTCCTATATTGCTGCTGTATCGATTCCCGCTTGCTGTCTGCACCCAAACCCGTCTGACCTTGTTTGCGTTTCTCATCAGGCGTGTTACGGCATCCAGAAAGTCCCAAAGGGCAGCTGGCTGTGCCGGATCTGTGCCCTCGGCATCCTGCCAAAGTGCCAATTGTGTCCCAAGAAGGGGGGAGCCATGAAGCCGACCCGAAGCGGAACCAAGTGGGTCCACGTCAGCTGTGCCTTGTGGATTCCAGAGGTGAAGATACAATTTACCTGTATACAGTCTTTATTTTTCTCTGTTTTTTTTATAGAAAATAATTACATACGCTCTTCCTGTTTTTGACATATTACAGTACTGTGTGAATCTTTAAAATTTTTTAGTAAATAACAAAAAAAAAATGTTTGTTGTTACTGATATTGACCTGGCTCTGAATTATTCTTCTCATGAAATTCATTCATCACATTGGTAAACAACTTAAATTGCAGTTGGAAAAGATGATCCATCACTCCGAATGAAAAACTAATAATCATGCATCACGTGCTTATATCAACTTTAACGTTTTTATAAAAAAAAAGATATCACTTTCATATAAAGAGCTTTCTTCTGCTTGTAAACAAATATTTTTTACTGTCCAAAATACAACTTTAAACTAGAAGCTTGTGTTCATTTACATGAGGCTGTGTCTCCTGTTATTTATTAAATAATCAAGACTTTTCCGCCCGAAAAATTCAATTTTACAGCCTTAAATGGTAGCTTTCGAGGAGATGAACTTGTTTGCTTGAAGTTGTCAAAAATGACATATGACTTAATGCATGGACGTGTAAACGTTAAATGAGTCAGCGCTGACATTTGAATTGCTGGTGACCTATTCTATGTTAAATGTGCTGTGCAGGTGAGCATTGGGAATCCAGAGAAGATGGAGCCGATCACCAACGTGTCCCAAATTCCCAGCAACAGATGGGCTCTGATCTGCTGCCTGTGCAAAGAGAAGGCCGGAGCGTGTATACAGGTAGAGTCCCCGTCTCACATTTCACCCAAACGCGGAGACATTCAATGAGCCGTGAATAGCAAATAGCAATAATGATTTCAGCAGGTTGGAGGACGAAGCTGATCAGTCAGCACAAAATCTGTTTGTCTACTTGAAGTTGTTTTGCATCAAACATTTATTTAATAATATATACAGTATATACAAATTATGCAGTAAGTGTACAAGATATCAATGTACAACATAACTGGAATTATACAATATCTGCGCTGTAAGGCAACAGTTAAACTCTGACTTATTACAGATGTTTTTTTAAATTTTCTGAGCTGTTTCACCACCATCCAGAGAAGCTCCTCCATTCCCTTTGTGCCTGCTGCTTAGAGTTAGCCTGTTGTATGGATATGGGACACAGCTATAATATTATTTTAATTAAATGAGTTTGTTATAATTCGTATGGAACTGTGTGTTTTGAGTGTTTACCCGTGTCGTGTTTGCTGCTGTAGTGCTCCGCGAAAAACTGCCGGACGGCCTTCCACGTGACGTGCGGCCTCCACGCCAGCCTGGAAATGAACACCATTCTCACCGAGGACGACGAGGTCAAGTTCAAGTCCTACTGCCCCAAACACTCGGGGCTGGAGGGCGCCGAGTCCAGGGAGCGAGACTCTGGCGGTGAGGAGGAGAGGGAGGGTACCAGAGACAAGAAGGGCAAGAGGAGAGGCAGGGTCAGAGGGGAGGAAGACGCCGCCTCCTCCTCTTCCTCTCCCTACGTGGCTCCGCAGCTGGCCGACAGGGCGCCCAGCGACCTGGAGGCGCTCGCCTGCCGCCAGCAGGAAAAGAGAGTCAGCCTCCGCAAGGTGAAGCTGCAGGAGATGGAGGAGGAGTTCTACCAGTTTGTGGAGGTGGAGGAGGTGGCCGCCCACCTGAAGGTGGCGCCCGAGGCGGTGGACTTCCTTTACCAGTACTGGAAACTGAAGCGCAAAGCCAACTTCAACCAGCCGCTGCTCACGCCCAAGAAGGACGAGGAGGACAGCCTGGCGCGCCGCGAGCACGAGGTGCTGCTGCGCCGCCTGCAGCTCTTCACCCATCTGCGCCAGGACCTGGAGAGGGTAGGTTTCTACTTCCCCCGCTCCACAGTTAAGAGAGGCGGTGAGACGAGAAGGACGCAATGACCAAAGAACCCTGTTTTAAAATAAATGTAAAAATCAATTCTCAATATGGTGGAACGGTTTGCTTCTTTGTAGATAAGATTTATTCACGTTACAGCAGTAAAAGAGTCAGGATAGAGGTAAGAAATAGTGCAGAATATATTCATGAAATGCATTAAGAACGGCAAAAGACATATGCAGAAATCACACCAAGCAGCGGCGACATGTGGCCGGTGGAGAGCTGCCATGCAATGTAAGGAAAGCTGCAGGCGGCCGCTCTGAGCTCAGCCAGCTGCGGCCAAAATAAGTCGGGGACGTGCAGCCAGAGAATACCGGCAGCCAATCAGTAGCAGAGTGCTGTGACCCGTTGACCTACAGTAAGTTTACTTAAAGGGATACGCCACCGTTTGTTGAAATAGGGCTTATCGCGGTCTACCCTGGCTGTAGATAGGTGGGCCAACGCATTTTTTGTCTCAGTGCAAGTAATTAGGTTGTTTTTTTTGTCTTTTGTTGGCTCACTTTTACTCACAACATGCTAACCGGCAACATAGGATTCCATTCACTACGCTAAGCTAACTAGCGGCGGCGCTGCCGGTGTTGCACCGGACTAAAATAATGCATACACAAAATGTGTTGGCCCACCTATCTACAGCTAGGGGAGACCGTGATAAGCCCTATTTCAACAAACTGTGGCGTATCCCTTTAATTTCTAATTCGCCGCTGCTTGGCGTGTTTTCGTCGTCAGAACTCTGGAACTATTTAACAATACAAAATGCGAGTGTTGAGATGGTGTTACTGGAGAATAGCAGCATTCACCTGCAGACAGGAAGCAGTCAAAATAGTCTTATTGTTCACCTCTATTGAAACGGTCTGCGGTTCACCATCAGGGAGCCTCTCTTTTAGGTTTAGGAAGGGACTGTTTGGGTTGTTCTGAATTAAAGTATTGTTGCAGCATGGCTGAATGTGAAATGAAAAGCCAGTTTTTATGCTCCCATTTTGCAGCCATGCTCGAAAATTAAGAAAAAAGCTGGGGGAAAAAAATAGGAAATGTGGAAATTGTGGGCCAGATTTAATCAATGAATAAATGAAATTTTGCAGATATAGTTAGTCCATTAGCACAAGTCCTTATGAAGCCCTATTGAAAAAGTATGGTGTATATGCTGGTCATTAAAAAAAGAAATATAGGTTATAGTATGATTCATAAATACAATATGCAAAGACATAAATGGAATTATACACAATATAATACATGTGCAATAGAAACAGAATAGAAGATGATGATATAATCTAAAATGGGGCTGCATGATGATTTACTTTTAATAATTGAGTCTTCAAACTGTTGGAAAGTAGTGACAAACGCCCGTTCCTCTTTTAACCAGAGTTAAAGGAGGTTGATGTGTGTAAACAGTTGAAAATATCACTCTATATGGATATTAAACCGAGAAAAGCAGCATAGCTGCACATTTGAGAAGCTGGACTCGGTGTGAGCCATTGTTCGGACCGTCTTAAAAAATAAACTGTTTTTGCCCGCAGGTGCGCAACCTGACCTACATGGTGACTCGCAGGGAGAAGATGAAGCGCTCGCTGTGGAGAGTCCAGGAGCAGATCTTCCAGCACCAGGTCCGACTGGTCGACCACGAGCTGCTCACGGGTGAGTCAGCCGTGAAACCATTTAATATAAAGAACTGCAAAGAGGAGAGAGAGTCACAAAATGGCATGTGTTTGAAAAGTGACGAAATAATCAAACTGAGGTTTAAAGTAAAGAAGTGTATTCCTCTGTTGGACATTTCATCAGACCAAAAACCTTCATGTGGGTATAAAAGTAAGTTTTTGTTATTTTAATTAAAGGAAGGAAAAGGAATTCTTTATTTGGAAACAGAAATGGCGTAAAACAATATAATTATAAGATCACAATATGAGTCCACTGGAAGTCAGTAGAGGATGATAGAAAAACATTGCTTTTAACTTTGTGCTAAGTTTGTACATGACTTGTGTGTGTTGCAGGCGATCCGTCGGCGAAGGATTTGGAGAAGCTCTTCTCTCTGGGCTGGTTAGCGTCTCAGGGCTCCCAGGCTCGCTCCTCCTGGAGCCACTCTGGACTCCGAACCAAACCGGGCTCTTTAAAGCAGGAGAAAAGGAGAAGTGGCGAGAGGAAAGGCCTCTCGGACTC
Source organism: Perca schrenkii (assembly GCA_025617405.1). Classification (NCBI taxonomy): domain Eukaryota; kingdom Metazoa; phylum Chordata; class Actinopteri; order Perciformes; family Percidae; genus Perca; species Perca schrenkii. The sequence continues at coordinate 4,967,092 of CM046806.1, forward strand.
CCCGCACGCTCACAAGAAGGACAATCTAAGCAAACCAGCGGAGACGAAGGACAGTAAAGTCTCCCGAGTCAAAGAGTGTGAGCCCGCAGAGGACCCGCGCGACGCCAAAACCCCCAACGCTGACATCGGCCGGGAGATCCCCTTCCCAAAGTGTCAGAAGCCAGAAGTCGTTCAGGAAACCCTCACCGCCAAGGGCCCCCGGAGGGAGGCCCCGGGGCCCGAACCCGAGGCGCTGGCCAGGCGGAAACGAGACAACGACCAGGAACAAGAGGAGAGGAGGAGGAAGAGGAAGAGTGACGCTCCCGAGAGCTTCCCCGGCCAGGCGAAGAACAGGCTCGGGTCCAAACACCTGGAGAAAACCGTGTCCATCCGGCTGGTCGACATCCGCAACTCGGACAACGACGACTTCTTCACGGACGAAGGAGTGACCAAACGGTGCCCCGCCTCTCCGTGCGCGGCGGCCAACACTAAGCTCGGCAGGGCCGGCGAGGCCGCCCCAGCCAAAGCCAACGGGTGGCTGAGGAAAGCTCAGGCCAACGGCTCGCACGCGACCAGCAGACACGTGGGCGGACATCTGAGGAGCTGGGGGAAGTTCCGCATCCCGAAGAGGAGCGAGAGGCCTCCGGCGGCGGCCATGAAGGCGCCGCAGGAGGCGGAGCACGGCAAGCCGCTGCTGAGGCCGCTGACCAACACGCCGGAGCCGTCGTACCCCAGGACCAGACTCCGCACGGGCGCGGAGAGCGACGGCGAGGTGGAGCCCTGCTTGAAGCGATGCCACTCCCACCAGCTGAGGGGCGACGCGTCCCTCGGCCGCCGCTACAGCTCTGACATCATCCGCCGCGGCGTGCTGGCCTCCTGATGGCGGAGCCACACTTAAAATAAGCTGCACTGTGTTAGTCGGAAAAGAACGACGGCCGCTCTTTGTACCTTTTTATTATTATTATTATTATTATTTTTTTTCGAATGAATCATAAAAATGCCTAGATGAAAAACAGAGCTGATATTTATTTTTTATTTGTAACATATGTAAATCTGGGAAATATTTGACTTTATTTTGAGCTACTTTTTATTTTATTTCCTTTTTTTTTAAAGTAGAAAGATGTCAAGTTGCCACTTGAATGCTCGCACAGATAAAAAGGGGCTAACTAAGGAGAAGTCGGGATCGTTGCTCGGGACCATAAGCTTGCAATGTAGATTGTTTTTGACGTAGTATTAAACTCCGTTGCATGTGTCCGTTGACACATAATCATCTCGTCAGCAAAATAGGACTCTTAGGCCTTTTATTCTTTCTTTTTTTTTTATATATATCAAGCTTCATCGGACTTAACAGCTACAAACAGGACGCAAACTGCCCTTTTATCGCTATTTAAACTCCAGCTATCATCATTTGTTCAGTCCGCAATTGTTGAACGTTATGGGCTGGGAAATCACAAAAGAAGGAGTTCAGAATGACGTTTCTTTGTCACAGTACTGAAGTGTAATTGAACTGCGATCGTATCGTATCCATCATGTGCCTAACTTTTATTTGAAGCATTTGCACTACGAGAGGACGGCACAGGTGTGAGGTTATGAGTAGAGTTATTTTTACACTGAATAATAAAAAAGCATTTTGTACCCTCGGCCGCTGCTGTACTACTGTTATGCAAAATGAAACTTGTTTTTGTCTGTCTTAAAGAGGAATAAAAACTTTGGAGGACTTAAGTCTGGGATCCGCGTTTGACTAATGATCATCTTTATAAATGTTTGTCCCTGCTTTGCATTCATTGATATTTTGGATTCAAACTAGCAACCTTTCCAGTATGAAGCAAAAATGATTCTTATAAGGAGGAAAGTCATCCTTGTGCTGAGACATTATTTGAGTTTCAATATAGCTAAAAGAATACCTTGTTTATTTTAGCTAAAATGAGAGTAATTAATTCTCATCAACTCTCAAGTCAAAGCCTTTTTTCCAGACTTTGGTTCGCCTGGTCTCCTTGTGTAATAATGCTTGTATAAACTCAACCCTGTGATGCACATTCAAGTCATACATCATTTCTTTCTGGGCGATAGATAGATAGATAGATAGATAATAAATACTTTATGCAAGGGGAATTTACAATGTTTTCACTCTATAGACCTTTTTCACAGCAGACATGTTGACATGTCCTAGTAGGTAAAGCACAGGTGTATTCAAAACCATTAATGATGGCTGCATTCCACTTAGGAGAGGTCCTGGTATTGTGCATGCCTACTCACTGAAACAGCTTACTGGGACACTTGAGACATCATTAAGGTTATCAATTTTATCTGTGCTTTTCCTACTGTGACAAGTCAAAATGTCTGCTGTGAGAAAGGACACACACACACACACACACACCAGTTGGGGGCTTTCCAAAGGGCTCAAGAGCACCTTTGCAGTACCCACGAGGTGAACTGGCACCATACTTTGGTCTGTATGGGGACTTGAACCAGCGACACTCCGGTTCCCAACCCCCTGCTGACTGAGCCACTGCTATGTATGTATGTATGTAGGTATGCATGCGTGCATGTATAGCATGTATAAAATGTTATATGGCTATAAAGACAAAAGAAAAGACTAAACGGAAATTAAAAAAATTGGAAATGGGCCTGAATGGGCTCTTGGCCAGACTGACTTGCAGAGCAAATCTCAAAGTTCGTCAGAGTCTTCCCAGGCTACCTCTAGTGCATTATCTGTCTGCTTTTAGACATCAGAAGGCCAGATCCATAGATATAGAACAATAATAATTGTTCTATATCTATGGTCAGCTCACACTCATTTCAGCCTCCAGGCCACCAGGGGGCCTCCTGTCCTCTCTGTATTTGTGTTCCAACACTGAATAGAAAGTCCCTCCCACAAGGCTTCTGATTGGTCAATAGACCTGTCAGTCAGCCGCCATCTTGGCTCTGCAACTGGCCTACATCGGGTTCGGTAGAATATTGTATTTTCATACACAATGATGTATAAATAGCCGTTAAACCGTGGATGTATCACTCTGAACTTACTCGTACAAAGTCCGCAAAGTCTCCGAACTTTGAGGCTAGATTAGTAAGCTTCTGGAAGGGCTAGAAAGGCACCTGAGGACTCTTTTTTAAAGTTTTAGCTGTCGGCTAAAGGGCTACATCTACGGCAAGACGATGGGTTCAAAGCTCGCGAAGCAAAATGAAGATACGCAAGGGGATTTTTGGATTCATATATATGTATTTATGTTACAAAGATACTGTAATTCCATGATGGATTAAAAACGCTTCTGGATGAGCTACAGAGGACCTCGTTGAAACGGCGGACTTCTCTGCTTCTAAACAGACCAAAAAGTAAGTCTCTACACTGTATTGATCTGGAGATATTAATATCAACATTGGCAAAAGCATCTTTTGACGCGGGGGCGCGTGCTTTGACCTAGGAGGGTTAATCAACAACTATTTTGGTAATCGATTAATCATTTGTCACATTTTAAGCAAAGACTTCCTAGTTCCAGATTGTCAAATGTGAAAATGTGCTGCTTTTCTCTGTTTTATATTACTGTAAACTCAATATTTTGACTGTTGGTCAGACAGAACAAGACTTAACTTTCAGCTCTGAGAATTAATTTTTTTTATAGTTGTACTATTTGCCAGTACCTTACTTTAAGACATATACACGTTTTTTTTTCTGCAAATCCCTTCTTTAATATGTATTAGAGAAAACAACGTTTTCAAAAGCAGCTGAACAAGAACTTTTTCTAAAAAAAAAAAAATAGGGTAAAACTGGCAATAATGTTTTTAAATTAAAAGTAAAATAATAAAAAAAGGACAAGTAAACAATATTACAATATGACCCATTTTGTGGCATCGATCCTGAAAAAGTTGTTGCTCTAATCATCTACAGTGTGTTAAGTTGTGGGAGATCATTTTCCACCTTTACAATAAGTGTGTGAATGCAGATTCAGCAGCATTCACAATATTGTTATCCAATTCTTTATTCTTTAACTTTCTTTGGTCGTGTCTTCTGCATACTGTACGTTCAGCTACAAAAACCATTCAAATAAACTGTTAAGCCTCTTTTTCTCCCCATTGGAGGTCGGTCAACGTGGAGCAATCTTGAAATGCTCTTGAAGCTTCTCCCACTTCTAAATGCTACTCCTCCCGTATACTCTCACTTACAGATGTATGACTTACTGCTGCTTTCATCATCTTCCTCTGTACACAGGTTCTTCATCATTAAAGACAGCTTCTTGTTCTACTATGCAGACAGGGAGAAGAGGAACAGGTACTTCAGCATCCACCCACCAAGGTGAGCCGCTGCATCTTCTCTGAACACATGATGGAAGAGAGGTTGTTTCCTTTTCAATTTGGATGACTGTGTGCACATTAGGGGTGGGAACCAAATCGATAAATGTATGTATCGTGATTTATTTATTTTTTGCGACGATTTTTAAAAATCAATTCTTTTCACCAGAATCAAGATTTTTAAATTTTTTTTACTAATAAAATGTTCCGTTTATACAGTACCGCCGACAGCGACTACATATTATCTATTTCATATAACATGTGGTCATGTGTTATTTAACTTTTAAATTAAATTCATACTAAATAAAACCAGTCCCACTTTTCCCCGACTATACTATGACCGTTTACACTGTAGCAAGAGATAATCAGTGATTGATGACAACATAAGTCCCGCAGTGCAGACAGTAGATGCATGTTTGGTCACTTTTTATTGCACGATTCAACAGACGTGAGATCCTGCACAAAAGTGTTTCAGCACTGCATCAAGAAAACAAAAACAAAAAAACAAACATACAATATCAGAAATTGTATATTTACAATAGATGCATCACTATAACCACTTATACATTATGTACATATTAGTCTCTGGTTTACTATGACAGTAGTTACAGAATGAAACCCCTACGCACACATTACACCTCAGCTCTACAGGGAATTACAGTGCTTACAAAAAGAATAACTGGCTGGACTACATTCACTCAACACAAGTCAAGGTTAGGATACATACAAAGTCAAAAAATACTCGTGCGAGACTTGCTACGCCTCTGGACATGTCCCATTTACACGCCCTGGGGAAAAAAAAAAGGTGCAGTTCTAAAAATGGTTTCCCGTTGCGTCTTTACAACTCAGAGCTGGGTCACTGGAGATGTTTAAAAAATGAAAGAGCATAGTTATCGGCTTTGAGATGAAACAACCGGCGGAAAGGAAACATTCTGATTTAAGATGAAACCATTTAAGCATTTTCTTTTTGTTGTCAATGTCAGATATGAAGTTAAAATGGGAATAATTGTCTGAAGCTTCAGAGTTGCAGCCAAAAAAAAAAAAATTAACTGGCCTAAAACAGAGACTGACGAAATAGTGTGTTCCCTTAACGCAGACTTGAATATGAAATTTGAGACTATAATCACCATTAACCTGGTACCGCAAAGAAAAGAAGGCCAGCCCTTGTGTTTCTTTTTTTCCTCCTGCTTCCTTTTTGCTTACCCAACATGCATCTTTTCACCAAAACCAACAGGCATCTGAAAGGGTTTCAAAGCACCTAGTATGGTGGCCATTTTAGGACATTTCAAAAATCTGTCAAACTAAGCCAAGACTATAATTGTAGCACCGAGCCTTCCAAACTACCAGCTCCAGTCTAACGGACTTCAGGCTCACTTTCACACATACATGTGCTGACTGTATTTAGTCAATGAACACCTGTATCATTCCAATGCAAATTCTTAATACGGACTCAAACTTTTAATTTGCGTTCAAGTTCCTCAGTTGTAATTTTGAGTTGGACGTCGGAATGTGCAAATAGTATGTATTGGTTTGAAAATGTGTAAATTATAGTAACTCCATATGGCCACAGAGGCAGCATTACCATGACACGTTAAGCACAGCTGGAGCTCCCGGACCACACAGTGACTAAAGCTGAAGTCTGACATGTCCTAAAATGTACTACCAGTTTCTTAACCCTCATGCCAATTACAAAAAGGAGAATCGGACCAAATATTGGAGTTACAAGATGTTAGCCACTTTTGAAGTATCAAACGACACGCATGATGCAGTTCTGAGACTAAAAACCTTCGGAGGATTAAAATACTTGAGGTCTGTCCTTTTTAAAACCTCAGCTACAACTACTCAATGAGTTTATCATCGATATAAAAAAAAAGCCAGGCCGGGTGACACCGAAAAGGCTTTCAAAATGGGAATCAGCTGGATGTGTATTATTTAAACTTCAGTCTTTGTACCTTCGATTTCAGATACTTCAGAGAGAGAGAGAAAAAAAAAAAAGCACCTTAAAAAAAGGTTAGGACTCAAAACTCAACTAATAACCCCCCCCCCCCCAGAAAAGAATTGGTATTCCTTCATGTATCTGGTTTAGCTGAGAGCAGTAAAGACTTGAAACCTCCCAGTAGTGTTTTTATGTCCGACGGGCAGTTTAAGAGCGCTCACCTCGTTCTCTGGACAGGCAGGGAGATATTATATAAAAAAAAAAAAAGGCTCGTAGATCATTCAGCATCCTGATACCAAAAACTAAAAATATATATCTATCATTTTCGATGTGGCCGGGTTGGAACAGTGGGTAGAGCAGGCGCACGTATACTGAGAGGCTTATGCCTCGACGCAGAGGTCTGGGGTTATAGTCCGACCTGTGACGATTTCCTGCCCGTCTTCCCCCCTTTCTCATCTAGCTGTCCTGTCCATTAAAAGGCAGAAAAAGCCCAAAAAATAATAAAAAAACACTACAGCAAAAACTGAGCTAAAAACAAAACAGGTTGTAAAATAGCAAAAGAATGTCTACAGCTAAATGTAACCTATGGCTACAAAACGGAAGTAAAGAGGTCATCTGGGGCCTATCCATAGTGTCTTGGTGTTTCCATATTACATCTGGCATATATATACTATATATAAAAATAAAAACTAATCCATTTGGCAACCTGTTTGATGTCTTACACTATTCCAGTAATCATAATTTTGGTCTTTGATATACACATATATAGATATAGCTATAAAAATCTGCTGTTCCAGGTCATCTGTGTGGAGCGATAGGGGAGGGGGGAGGGAGGATTGGGGGGGGCTGAGATTCAAGTTAGCAGACGGTGACACTGCTGCTCAGGTTTACTTCCAGCTGGTTCACTTTCTTTTCTGCAGAAACCAACTGGTTTCTTTTGTTATTCCAAAATAATAAAAAAAAAAATAAAATAAAAAAAAAAAAACATGAAAAAGACCAAACTAAAAATGAAAAATGCCATTTGGTTGGTGGAAGAATAAGATTAGAAATCCAGTAGCTGAAGTTTTCTGACCTGCGCTCGCTCTGCGTTGTGCTTTACCACAGATGGCCCGGCTCAGTGCAGACAAGTAAAAAAATGAACCTGAAAATGTTTAAAAATAGAAAAATATTTGAGCTCTGAGCTAGAGGCCGCTGCCAAGCATGTGAGCGATCAGCGGCTTTCCCTGATGAAGATGTACAGTGCCTTTATTTTTGCCGTCTTAGAGACCTTATTACATGGGGTTTATATCTGTTCATGAACGGAGGGTGGGTGGGGCAGGCATCAGAGTCTAGTTTGGTCTTTTGGCTCTGAGAGGTCACCGTTAGGCCTCTGCTGCTTTCCTCTTGGAGCCTTTTGTTTTGGCCCCGGCTACTGCCTTCCTGGAGCCTTTAGGGAGTCGGGTGCCAGTGGTGGCCGCCGATGCGGCCGTCGGCGTCGCGTTAGTCTCCAAGTTGAGGTCCCGGTCCCGGTTGTCTGTTCCCTCCGGCTCGTCGTGCTCCTGGCAGCACAGCTGTCCTGTGGGGGGCCAGGGACGCAGCGCCCCCTCCTGGTGAGCACTGCAAAAGGAGTTGGGGCAGAGCTGACAGAAAGCCTCAGAGTTTTTGCCACAGACGTCACAGTGGTGCCAGGGGCAGTCCCAGCGGCCTGCGGGGATACGGACACAAAGTTTAGGAGACCTCAAAATTAACCGGGGTGGAACTAACCTAAACACTGCAGAAATAAAGCGCTCTTAAAAAGGTCCCATGATATAGTACTCTTTGGATGGTTTTATATAGACCTTAGTGGTCCCCTAATACTGTATCTGAAGTCTCTTTTATATAGACCTTAGTGGTCCCCTAATACTGTATCTGAAGTCTCTTTTATATAGACCTTAGTGGTCCCCCTAATACTGTATCTGAAGTCTCTTTTATATAGACCTTAGTGGTCCCCTAATACTGTATCTGAAGTCTCTTTTATATAGACCTTAGTGGTCCCCCTAATACTGTATCTGAAGTCTCTTTTATATAGACCTTAGTGGTCCCCCTAATACTGTATCTGAAGTCTCTTTTATATAGACCTTAGTGGTCCCCTAATACTGTATCTGAAGTCTCTTTTATATAGACCTTAGTGGTCCCCTAATACTGTATCTGAAGTCTTTTATATAGACCTTAGTGGTCCCCTAATACTGTATCTGAAGTCTCTTTTATATAGACCTTAGTGGTCCCCTAATACTGTATCTGAAGTCTCTTTTATATAGACCTTAGTGGTCCCCTAATACTGTATCTGAAGTCTCTTTTATATAGACCTTAGTGGTCCCCTAATACTGTATCTGAAGTCTCTTTTATATAGACCTTAGTGGTCCCCTAATACTGTATCTGAAGTCTCTTTTATATAGACCTTAGTGGTCCCCTAATACTGTATCTGAAGTCTCTTCCCTGAAAACCCAACCCTAGGTTGCACCAATCATACAGTATGATCTCATTAAGTAGCGTATGTATGACACGCAAATTCATATGCCATTTTGGTGTGTTATCAAGACTCCTAATTGCTTTTTAGAGTGTTTATCAATGGCGTTTGGCCTCCATTGACCTACATTACGTGTGAAATATCGGCGTAGCGAGTAGTATGAAAGGATGGAAGTCGGATGGGTAAAACACAGGACTTTCACCCAGGAGAGCCGGGATTGCGTCCCGCGTGTGGCGTTTATCAACCGTTTTTTTGTTGTTGATGTTTTTAAGCCTTCCCCAATGTTCTTTTCCTAAACCCAACCGTTTGTTTTCCTAAGCGTGTGACGTTGGTCACCGTTGTGTCATTTTTTTTATTACTAAAGCCTTTCCCAATGTTCTTTTCCTAAACCCAACTTTTTTTTTTCCACAATAGCACGGCACCTTATCGCGGTAACACGCCACGTGGCGATGCGATGTGTAGGTTTACATCTGCTGTATACAGTGTAGACATATACGTGTATAGCTCAATATGCGCCAGATAACACGCCACTTGGCTTTAGGAAAGTGGCGTGTATGTTTACGCAAAGTCATGCCATGTTGAATCATAGTACAACATTTTACACATTTAAAAACGTGATATGTCTTTACCAACAAAAGTGGATATTGTTTTGTATGAAATGTATGAATCCTTTTAAGCATCTATTTGCTTACTCAGTCACAATAACTACAAGTTATGTGGAAAATAAATTAAAATTCTTTGATTTGAAATTTAAAAATCTTTGTGTTTGCGTGTTTTATGTCAGCCAGATGGGTCGTTCACAGGATTTTTTTTCCCCTTTCTTATTGATAATCGATACAAATCTACAATAACTGGCACTGTTATAGTGCCTTTCAAGAGACCCAACGGCGCTTTACGCATATGGAGGCAGACCGGGAGAAATAACACAAAGCTCCTTCCAGTTGCATGTGGTGAATATCTATGATACTACACTGGGCTGAAGTATATTAGCTGCTGCCGCGTCGTATTTCGGGGGGCGGGGGGGGTTTCTTACCGAAAGGTCTCTTGGTGAGGTTGAGGCAGGAGAGGTGATAAGCTTTGGTGCAGGTCTTCTTGCCACAGAGCACCAGCTGCCCTCCGTCCCCACAGCGGAAGCAATCATCGTCAGACTTCTTGCCTTCGGTTTTCCTCCTTTTATACTTTCTCTTCAACCTCTTCCCTTTTGGGTCGGCCGTTTGACCGTTTGAGTTCTGTGAAGGAGATACCAAGTTGGGATTCATTTGATGAATGCCTATGGATTTCCAAGATTATATAATTATTTTTATACGTCTATTTATTGGTATTTTAGAAGGCAAACATTGCATACAAATTCTATAAAATATTACAGAAATGTTTTTACAAAAAACAGGTCCTGTACAAAAGATGATCAGATAATCAGAGTACAAAGCAGCTCCACATACTTATTGACATCACAGCTCACTTACACACATCGGTCACGTAGAGGATTTATATAAGGGTACATTTTAGATAGCTTCACCTTCGAAAGATGGAGACGATGCAACACCCTGAACTGTATCAGACCATGCCTGGCACATATCGGCGTCTATATGTCCCTCTGTGCCCCTATCCAATATTAAATTTATTAAACGGAACAGTTTTTCCTCAACAAACTGTAGGTCAAAGTTCATCTTCTAATGCAAGATGAACTTTGAAAGTCGATTCACTCAAAACATGTCCAAAAAAAAAAAAAAAGGAAAAATACTGCAGAATCCACTAATGCTAGAGCTGGACAATACCGTGTATCGATATTATATCGACATCGATATGGGAGGCTAGATACCGCCTTAGATTTTGGATATCGTAATATGACACAAGTGTCGTCTTCTCCTGGTTTTAAGGGCTGCATTACAGTAATGTGATGTCATTTTCTGAACTCAGCCTGTTAGAGCTGTTCTATTATTTACATCTACCCATTTAGTCATTATATCCACATTATTGGTGATTATTTATCAAAACTCTCATTGTGTGAATATTTTGTTAAAGCACCTATAGTCAACCCTAGCCTGGAAATCCAGACCCAAATCCGAAAAATTAAGGGTCTGGCACTGAGTAATGAAAATGGCCCATCTCGAGGGGCGGCACCAAGCATGCATTTGAAAATCTCACTGCACGCAATTGGATAACATTACGACCAATCACAACAATAGACGGGGTGACATATCCAGAGCTCCGTACGCTTAGCTACCAGCGGTCGTCATCTGTTTGGCCCGCCTATATCAGATGTGCAGCTCGGCTACAAGGCCATAGTTAATGAGCATCATTACTGAATGCCAGAGTGACTCGCTGAGCTAATTCAAAATTGTGCTCTCGCGAGAACTCTGATTTTTGACTAATATTGTATCACCATATATGTAATGGCAGTTATTTTTGTAATGAGGTTGTATTTAACTTTTTCAATCTACCTACTTTACCTGAACATGCCTCGACTCAAGTCTTTCAAACTGCTGGAAACACCTAGCCTGACAAGCCAGACCCACATCCAGATGTTGGGTCTGGGAACTCACCATTGACGGAGCTCTATCCGAGGGGCGGGATAAACGCTCGTCTTTCACATTCCCTCTGCACGCAATAGGATAGCGCTACAACCAGGCAGAGCAACGAAGAAGGTAGCAAAGCTAGTTGATAGATTAAACTTTTGCCGTATCCGGTCGGCAAAACTCCAAAAACATCTTCCTTTTTTAAGAATGACTTCAGTGCCGTTCTTTGTTCTTTTCCCAAAAAAAAGCTGATCTCCAAGTCTTCCAGAAGACTGCTGTTCCCAGCAGCAGCAGCCATAAGCCCCGCCCACCGACTCTATACATAATGTGATTGGCCTGACCAGTTTGGTTTTTCCAGCTCGCAAGCCAACAGAGAGAGCCTAGGTCCCCTGGCTGCAAAATAAATTTGCTGCCACTAGGGTGCGTCTAAATTTCTAGGCTAGGAAACACCTGGACATGGTCTCTGACCCAGAATGTGTAAAACACGTTTGTGTCGATGTCCTAAAAAACGGTACTGTTGCTATGCTTCTATAAAAAGGATTCTGGGTACCATGTCATTTCAACTTGATGATAAACCAACAGCTCTGATCAGAAAGCTCACCTTAGGCCGATCACCAAGAAAACCGCTGCAGTTGGGAGCACCGCAGCGACAAACGGTCTTCTCATTCCCGAGGCAGTCCAGGTTGTAGTTAAATGTCAGCTCAGTCCCTGAAATACAAAAAAAACATTTTAGGAAAAACATACTGGGTTATACGATTAGGTGTCTATCTCGAGCTACTTATTTTGTTATAAATGTAATTATTATTCAAACGTGTGAAAGGAACGTGTAGAGAAGGCTCTAAAAAAGGTCTCGTTTCCAAGTCGTCTCACCTGCTGGGATGTCACAGACGGCGAACAGACCGACCCGCGTGTCGCCGTTCACCGTCCACTTCTGCGTCTCACAGTTGGGCTGACAGCTGTGGTTCATGAAGCGAGAGTAGTTTCCCTTCGGACCGGCATCAATGATCCGGTCCTTAAAAAAATAAGAATTTTGAGTAGGTGCCTCTAAATTAACTTATAGCTTTCATCAGTGCATTATATTCCCAGTTTATTGTACCAACATTACAATTTACAGTATGTAGCACTACATACCACTACTGCTCCCCAATTAGCATTTTGTCACTTTATTATATTATTTATATCATTAGCTTTTAACAGATCTATGTATAGGATTCAGCTGTAGCGGAGGAAGATTTGTAGTATTGACTACTGTAATGTTACAGTTACCTGTGGTGCAACATTCCCAATGCAATACCATTGTGTTTCTCTCGCTCACAGAGGTAGTGGTACTGCTACTGAGAAAACAGCACCCAGACACCCTGCTGAGCAAAAAAAAAAGTACTTCCAACTTCCGGTTGGCCACTAACCTTGTCGATGGTGAGCATGTAGAAATCCGTGATATTATTCTCCTGGGCGTATTTGATCCTCGCCCTGCACTCCTCCTCGTCTATCAGCTCTCCAATGTACTCGTTTACAAACTCACCCTGTTTGAGAAACAGACCAGCGATATCTCGATATTAGTCCCGAGCTGATCCACAGGATCTCCCAACCATCTGGGTATTGGCTACATTGCTTTTATATAAAAACTATCCACACCCCTTGGAAGGTATGGCTTTTGGACACTTTAAAATCGAGATAAAGACCATTCAATGTCAAAGTGAAAACACTGTATACAAGACTGATCCTTACTTTTCTGCAACTCAGGCGCCTGTCGCTGAGCTGCCAAAAAGGCAGATTTAACCTTCTTTAAAACACCAGAAATCTCTCAAGTACAACATATGAGGTATAGCCTGACCCATACAGGAGTTTAGAGGCAGATATTCAAGAGTTTAAAACAATTTGGATAACAATATAAATTAACTGATTTTAAATCTTCTTTATAGAAACCATTTTCCTTAAATTTAGTTTTTTTAAATCAACTCCAATAGACACATGATAGAATAGTGACAATGTTTCAAAACATAAAACATAGCTTTGGCTTTTCTGTTATTCAATTTCTTGTCATTAATCAGCTGACATGGATTTGCATAAAAACAAAAAATATTGTAAAATCTGCCTGTGCTCATGCAAAAAACATAAGATGTTTTTATCTACCCTGATTATAGACAAACATACATAACAAGTCCTCAGCTTTTCAGTACGACTTTTAATGGGAGGAATCTTTTCTGATATTATGTACATTTGCACGAGACAGTGGCTGATCCCACTAAAAGACCACTTTACCTTCTTGATGTCCCGTAGAGCGATCAGGCCCCAGCCCTTGCCGGGGGTCTTGATGATCTTGGTCTCTGGGTAGAGACGTTTGGTGAAGTCCTGGTTACAGCAGCGCTCCCCGTTGGGACACACCTGAGGGTGGCACTCGTACTGCAGCATGCGGTTGAGACACTCCGACTCGAAGCCGCACGGCCTCTCGTCTGTCGGCTTGCAGTTACACTTGGGGATCTCAGAAATGTCTGCGGTGTAGACTTGAACCCTGCCGAAGGGTTTGTTGACCTGAAAGGAGGAAAACATAAAAAAATAAGAAGAAGAAAAAAAGGACACTGCAATATCATGAAAGGAGGATCTATTCTGGAAGGATTGAAAGCAGTGTAAATAGAGTAAACTCTTCACATGTATTCACTTTAAAAAAAAAAAAGAGAGACAAAAGCAAAGATGCACACTTTTAGATTTCACACCTTGATAAATTTATATGGGGGTGGTTTGCGGCTGTTCTCTTGTGCTTCCTTGGCCTCTCGTTTAATTTTTATCTCCTTGAATCGAACTTCGGCCTCCAGCAGAGCTGAGGAAACAAAATAATTAGATGCTCATTACATTCCATCTCACCTACGGAAACAGCTTCTCAACAACTATCATGAGATTTAATGACTTATTCATTGATTACGGAAATGGCCTAAAAATTGTATTCCTAGTTTAGCTCGTCACCATTCTTGAAGACTTTGCCAATGCCGGTCCTCTGGTACTTGCTGCCCCGGTCTCCCTCCATGTATGGAAACACCCGACCCTGGTGGGTCCAGAAGTAGTCCTTGGAGCCGAAGAAGAAGACCGGGAACTCTCCGATCTCGTGGCGAAGGTGCTGGATGTTGGTGGGGATGTTTCTGGGGTGTTGGATCTCTGCAGGCCACCACCTGAAGAAGTAAAAAGCCCGGAGCAGGTGTAAGATATTTATTCAGAGTCTAGGTCACAATAGAGAACAAGAAGAAGAAGAAACGCAGCCATTTGGGTTGAATTTTAAAAAGATAGAAAATGCAGCGGTACTGAATTAGGGATCAGTTTCTCTGACCTGTAGGTTCCCAGTTTGACCCAGATGATGTCTCTGTATTTGGGTTTCTTTCCAGCCCGGCAGTCGTTGCAGAACCAGCTCCCATCAGGCATAGCGATGTTCAGGCAGTCGGGGTGAAAAGCTGCAGGACAAGACTCACAGCACAGCAGCTGGCCTCCTGCAACACCAGATCAATTTAAACGTTTAGTTACAAGTCAGCAGCATCAAAGCTGCAGAGAGAGTTTCCACTTACAGTGGTCATCTGTGAAAGGGTGATAAAACAAGCACAATGAAAGTGTTTAGTCCGACTAGCAGCCCAAAAACCTGCCACATAACCACTCAATTTACCTACAGACACTGCTTCTGTGTATTTTGGTGTTGAAGCAAAGATGATACGGGGGGGAGGGGGGGGCATTTTTAACTGGATTTTGCATTGATGACAAAACATAAAGTTAGTATTCATTTTCATTCCAAAAATGTAACTTTTTTGTCAATCCAAGCTTGAAATTTCTACAACTGGCTTGCTTTCTGGGGTTCAGCATCATCTTACACAAAGTCAGAAAATAACTCGCACATTAAATTACAGCCATCTCTGCAAAACTGGCTGTGAGTGCAACTAAAAAAGGATTCTCAGGACTCCTGCAGTTCAGCATTTCCTCTGATTTTCAGCAGCAGTATTGAATGAGTGATTAACAGCTCCACACCCTGTACAGCTCCAGTGCACTTGGCGGTGCCAAAATGATTTCCTTATTACCCTTTATAGATTAAGGAGATACAAATTATTATGCTTTGCTCTACTACTCTCTGTAGAGCTATTACATCATATTAAAAGCAGGGTGTCCAGCCACTTAGCCTGAAATAAAGACCCCCCTCCACTAACATAACAAAAAAAATAAAAAATAAAAATGAATAAATGTTTTTGTTTTATTTAATACATTTTCAGGAAAAAATTAGTGGTGGTGCAGTTTATAACTCAGCATATTGTCAATCTTTTATAAGTGCAGCCATTTCTTTTTTTTTTTTGCCGACATCTACCAACTAAACTGATCCAGTGCGTCAGGATCTGTGTCGCTTAACAATAGCCTGAGGGAAACCTCATAAACATACAAGACAGATTTTTCTCACAGTGGTTCTAGTTTAAAGTCAACGAGTGAAGAGGTCTGGTTGTGATCAGAATTCCCTAAACTTGGAAATCAACCCAGCCGCAAAAAATGCACACAAGCCGAGGCACAAAGAGGGAGAAAAGAAATGCACACTAAGAGTTAAACAAGTGCAGGAGAAGTGGTTTACCCTACTACTGGCATAATGCTGTTATTTCTAGAAAAGGCTAGATTTTAAAAGCCGCAGCCAAAGATGAAAACTACTCAAGGATGTTAAAGTGAAGTTTAGTACAAAACCTGCCATTATACAGCTGGAATTAGTTTTTATTTTTAACAGCACAAGAAGATCCTTAAAGGAACAGGCCAACTTATTGGGACTTTAGCTTTAGAGTTAGATAAGTCCATACATACCCTTCTCATCTCCGTGCGTGTTGTAACTGTCTGACGCACCCAACGCTAGCCTAGCTTAGCACAGATCCTGGAGGTAACCGGCTCCATCTAGCCTACTGCTCCCAATAAGTGACAAAATAACGCCAACATTTTCCTATTTACATGTTGTGATTTGTATAGTCACAGCGTGTACAAAAAACAAGGTCACATGAGACACAGCCATCTTCTAACTGTATACATACTGCTACTTCTGCTACTTGGGCGGAGTGATTAGCGCAACACCTGAAAAGCACTATTGTGCTCTGCTCCTCACCACGGGGCTTTCTCAGGTGCCGCGCGCAAATAACTGGCTAAGTAGACCAAACAAATGATCACTATATGGCTATTGGTAACTGGCCTCCATGTTGATGAGAGGAGAAGTATCAAACCTTTAGAGCAGACGAAGCACCAGCTGACGTTGACATGACTGTGGTGGCTGTAGCCCTTCTTGGCGTTGAAGTGGTTGGTGCAGATAATGGCGGTGTTGGTGATCATCTCACTGCCGGCGGCAACACACAGGTCACCGACGTGGTAGGCGACAGGGCAGCGAAGGCAACGCATCAACCTACCTGCAGTACAGAGTGGGAGGGACACCAGATTAGAGAGATTTACATCACTCAGAAAAACTACAAGTGACCAAAAATGCCTGTAGATAAGTGCTGTTGAACTGGTCTGCTTTAATTCTACAATACTAGGCTTATTCTGTTCTGTCACAAACTGTATGAAGGGTGGCTGCATCATATTTAAAAATTGTCATGGCCACCACATTAAATGCTCACTAGGTAATATGTATCATAAATAGAAAAAGCAAGGGCCTGGCTGTAGTTGGAGACCACTTTCTCCAAATAAATTAAATTTTCCTTCAACTAGTTTTTATCTTTAAATGTCATGCTTTTAACTGTGAGCTTCAAATGATTTACAGTAACAGTCAGAAACTTTTCTGGTCATTTAACACTATCAAAATCATGTCCTTGTTTTATACATAACAGATCTATTCTGAAATTTTTTAACAAATGTCAGGATGTTGCTGGTTGATAATGATGATTCTTTACAGCTATTAAAATGGAAAGTTGACTCAAAATTGTCCTCCCCACATAGCCAAAAAAAAGTCACTTCTTTAAAAGGATTGAACTGAAATCTCAGGGCTAAAGCACCCCTAAATGTAACAGAATAAAGAGTAAATGAATTGCAAAGTTTAACAATAGTGTAAAATACATTTTTACTGTCGCCATTACTTAAAGTAGGCCATGAAAAGATACAGGCAACATATTCTCTGTTCACGTAAACGGAGCATGTTTAAAGCAGACCGTCTCGGTCACGGCTACCGGAGGAGTGGAAGCCCTTTGTTTCCGCTGGGAAAGAGAACTACGCTCCCCGGTAGGGTATCGTTTGGGTTTTTTCCGATACCAGTGCTAAAGCGATACTTTTTAATAAAGTTAAAGAAAAGAGAAAAAAAGAAGTGTACTAAACAACAGTCACCGACATTAAAGAACGCCTTGTTTATTGCTAAGGCCATATGGTCAAAATTAAAGATATAATAATAATAATAATAATAATAATAATAAATAATAATAATAATGTAATAACTATAACAATAACTTATTTCACCAGTAAATTTCTGTTGAACAACAAAAACAACCACCAGATGGGTAAAGGGTATTTTACAATAACTTTGAATGCACCACAAGGCTACCTGTTTCAAGTGAATGCAGTTACCTGCTGTCGAGTGTAGAGTAAAGTCAGGCACCGAAACGAGGAACTGAAATTTTTGTTCTTATTCGGTCTCATTACTACCGTTTACGTCAGCACCGGTGCCCAACCCTACTCCGGCGTGTTTTTTTGAAGATAATTTTTTGGCCATTTTTTAGGCCTTTATTGACAGGACAGCTGAAGAAATGAAAGGGGAGAGAGAGGGGGGAATGACATGCAGCAAAGGGCCACAGGTCGGAGTCGAACCCGGGCCCGCTGCGTCGAGGAGTAAACCTTTATATATGGGCTCCTGCTCTACCAACGGAGCTATCTGGGCGCCCAAATGGAAAGCATTTAAACAAAACCAATTTCCCCCCCTTTTTTGTGCTGAACCCGACCCGAACCGCGAGTTTTGTGGTCCGATGCACCCCTAACCTCTAGTGCTGCAGAGCCTCACCTTTGGTGGACTTCTGCTTGGTGCGGCAGCCGTAGTGGCAGCTCAGGCAGGTGTGGAGCGGACAGCGGAAGCCCTTGTTATCAAACACAGTGAGGGGGTTGAGGCGGATGCACGCCTCGTGGTAAAACTTGCCGCAGTGCGGAACGTGGCAGCGACGCACCGCGCCGTCCGACTGCTTACAGCTGAAACACGAGTGAATTCCTGAGAGGAGAAACAGGAAGAGAATCAAAAGGAGGAAAGAAATTGACAGTAATAATTACAAACGTTACTTCTGTTATCACGGAGCAGAAAACCAAATAATATAACATGATTATATTGAAGATATAACATGCATAGATTAGAGAAGGAAAAAAATAGATGACTTCCTAACAAAAGTAATTTTTAGCTATGATTAAAAGGGACTTGCTTAGACTTTTATATTAGTCAACAACTGTAAGTAGTGCAGCAAGAGGTCACTTATAAGATTAAATAACTGACCAAATGCTGTTCCCTGGACATAGCGTGAACTTCTAACCTGTGCTGCACTCCTGACACAGAAGCTTCTCGTCAGGTTTGAGTGACAGGCCCAGACAGTGGAGGTGAAACATCCCACAACACTGGCCTTCACAGGGCACCAAGTCCTCGCCAGCCTGCTCACACATCTGCAGGAAATAAAATACAGACGTTTTGGTCAGAGATTGACATGGTAATCAGGAGAACTAGAGACATTATTAACTGGGACGTGTGAGAAAACAAAAACATTTGAAATTTAGAAAAAATGTCTATATTACACAGATGATTATACAAGAATATGTGATCTAGCATGCTTGCTTATTTAAAAACACTTGGATAGATAGATAGATAGATAGATAAAACACACAACAGATGATGCAGCTTTTTCAAATTAAGGAAAGTAAAATATTTAAGAGGCAGACGTACCTGGCAGACAAACTCTTTCTTCCGTTCGCCCTTCTTCGTCCCGTCTAAGCTGTCACTCGGAGATTCAGGACGTCCTTCACTCCCAGAGCCCTGCAGCAAACGTGTGGTGAATTTGGGATGAATTAGACAATTGTGATTCATAACAATTCTATAGCCATTATTACACGATTAACAATTACCTAAAATTGATTTATTTTCAACAGACCTCAGTGACAAAGGAAAGTAATTAATCAAAACTGCCAATATGAGTTCTGCTCTTTAAAAAAGGGGAAAATGGGCCTGTACTTTGATTTGAAAATAAAAAGGTCTCACAACCATTGATAACAGGCTGGTTAGGGCTGTCAAAATGAACGCGATCATAACAAGTTAACGCAAATTCCATTTAGCGCCACTACATTTTCTGTTGGCTATTAACAAACGTGCATTCTGTAATGTGGTCCCCCGAGCCGATCAGTAGTTTGGGAAATCAGAAGGCGATGCTGCAGTGCTGCACTCACCGGAGATTTCTCTCAGTGATCAGTTACGGCACATTATCTTGACCCATAGTGGGAACTTAGGTTGCATGCTTTGACTGTTATGAAGATAGAGGAGGGGCATTTCTGCAAGTAGCCAGACAGTAGGACTTGAACATAAAGTCCGAACATGACTGCCAGGCAACTCCCGTTGGAGCATATGCCCCGTGTTGCACATAGCCTCCACCAAGCCATCCCACTTAGTAGAAGGGGAGGTTTTGGGAGCCTTTATTTTCCCACGAGGTTAAACACAAGGACATTGTTACATTTAGCTGTTGCTGTAATGCACGAGCTCCACTGTTTTGGGTTGAGCTGCTACCGTTGTACGTGTAAAGTGGGACACTACATTGTGTCAGTATTACCAAGTAGTGTTCCATTCAGGTCAATGTGCCCGTCTGTTGTAGCTTGATAGGCTTGAGTTCGCCATATTATGCTTTCAGCAAATATTTTGAGCGTACAGTACCTTTGAGGTTTTTCTGGAGTCATTGTCACTGTTTTGCATTGTTGCAATAATAATAATAATAATAATAATAATAATAATAATAATAATAAACATCTACGTAGAGCAAGATTATTTGTCCACTCACATGTAGATAAGAGCATTAAAAAAAATCATTTATTAATCAAATTTAATATTTTAATCGATTGACAGCCCTAGTAATAATACCACCTAACTTAGAGCTGTAATCGGCCCTTAAACTTTCGGCCCGACAAGGCCTGAGCCCGAGCCTGACAAGTACATTTTGATTGACAGCTTTTTAAAAGCCCAAACCAGTTTACAGCCGATATTATTCAAATGTGCACACGCAGACAGCTCTTTTGTCGAGAATGAGTCATTTATACATTTTTTAACATAATTTATTCATGACTAACGTAGGCTATTGGCCACTTGGAAGTTAGAAATAAAATAAGTCCTCCAGAGGCCAGCCTCCGTTTCACCTCCTCAGCATCCATTTTCGTGCTAATCGAAACGCATCACCTCACCGCTCATTTACCGCGCAACTCAGAGCGTAAGCCCCAGTCCGGCCCGAGTCCGTGTACAATGATAGAAATTAAGACCGAACCAAATAGTTTGGGCAAAGACCTTCAGCTCTGACCTAACTTGCACTGGCAGGTTCAAGAATAAAATAATTGCTGCAACATCAAAATGCAAAAATAACGATTTAACCTGTTCGTGGCTCTTGAGCACTTTACACCTTCCTTAGGTTTACTAGTAAATATCAGACGGATGTGAGGTTATTCCCCCATACCTCGGGATCAGGACACGGGGAGGCCCGCCTCTTCTTTGCCTTGGGGGGCGTGGCCTGGTTCTCTCCATCCTGCTTCCTTTTCCTCCTACGCTTTGGTTTCTCTGCGTCTTGGACATCTGTAAAAAGAAAAAAGGTGTTTGAAATATGACAAAAGTACAAATAACCGATGTTTCAGATGGGAATTTAGAAGAGAAACCGAAGAAAGCGATGTTATTCTTCAATACAGACGTAACAGGATGGTTTACCAGTGAGGAGAGCTTTCAACTTGGTTAGTCTCTTCTTGGTTTCGGTTACGTCTTTGTCAGCTTTCTTCCTTCTTCTCTGCTTTTTGTCTGTTCCTTCTGAAGTCGAGGCCTGGTAAGGTTTGTGGATGTGAAAACACAAGAAAGTCAGCATCTTATTGCAAAGATAAAGATTTAAGATGATGCATCACAAATAAAATAGATAGTTAAACATTGTTTTTGTTAGTAGCTTACTTAGCAAATAAAAGACAAAGTCTCCACAGCGAGGTCCTCCTCAACGCCAGCAATTACTTTGCAAGAACAGGGGCAGGTTTGGGTCTGAAATAACACTGCACCTGATGGAAACCTCACCTGTTTTGCAGCATCTTTGCTTGTTTTACGTCTCTTTTTAGGCTGCTGAACCTTATCTGCCGTAGCGTCTGTTGGTGGCTTTTCAGAGGTCTTCTTTCGCTGTCTCTTGACTAAAAACAACAACAACAACAACAACAACATAAATGTTGAAAAGATAAAACACCCAATAAACAATATTTTCTGGCAGCTTTTAGACTAGCTTGATGATGAATTTCAAAAGCTGTTTCCCACAATGTGCCAAGTACTTAAGTGGGCTAAATAAAATATATATAAAAAAAAAAGAAAAAAAAAAAAAGAAAAAAATTAAATTGCCAGACACCGCTTAAGGAAGAAATGTCTAATTCTTTGTTTACTTGGATGAGACAAATCTTTTTTTTTGCCATTTCTTCACTTTGTAAAACTACAAGAAAAAGGCTCTTTAGAAAGAAAAATCAATTAACAAAGCTACATATGTATTACAATGTTAATTGATTAACAGATTAAGAATTATTAGTATTAGTTGTTTGTTTTAGTAATTCTACAAAGTATCATTTTAAACTTCTGCTATGCTTTATAAATAGTAACATGCACCCAATGTGATCTGTACAAATGAGATTTTGGTGTATGTGAACAAATTAAAGGCAGCATTTTGGATCAATTCTCTGCATTTGAAATTTTCAGTGCTATCAAGGATAAACAGCTTACTTGGTTTTAGCAGTCCCACAACAAAAATGTACCCTCTTTATACAATCAGGAGGGGGCATTCTTAAATATACTGTTCACATTAAGTGATATTCCACAATAATCCAACCACTTTGCTATTTTACTAGCCACATGTGGCAATTTAAATCAGGAGATTCCACAGCTCTGGTAAACACATACCAGCCAAGGCCAGATTTAACCACCCAGCCTGGGTTTCAACTTTCAACCAACCTGGAAGCGAAACTGGAAGTGAGACTGGTTCAGCAATATCGGCCGTCGAAGAAACCAGCTTTGGTTTCCTTTTCTTCCCGGGGTCAGAAGTCTTGTCCGTTGCAGGTTTTTTCCTTCTCCTCACTGTCTTTGTGGAGGACTGCGCCTGTCTGGGTCTCCTCTTTTTCTTCTGAGGTACGACTGATTCAGCTTGTAGATCTGGTGCAGAAGTGGTGGGATCCTATGAAGAAAGAACCAAATGTATTAAATGTAGCAATGGGCATTTCAAGCTAAAGATGCCATTTGATATTCACTGGGAACTATTCGCCCGTTCTTCAAATGGACTTTGCATGTTCCTCCTGTTTGTACAGTAGCATCTAGCCACATCTCACTTTGATCCTGCATCTGCACGAAAAGAACTACAAATGATGCGCACACACACAAGCCTTCTCCTGATTATACATTTTAGTGAGTTATCCTAACCTGTGAGGTCGGCAGCGGATGAAGCATTTCTTTTGAAGAAACGGTGTTCAATTGCTTTTTCGAGAGGAAATTATTAAGATGGCCTTTGCCCCTTCTTTGCCAGTTGAGTTTTGTTCTGGATGCTTGGGTCTTTTTCCCGGTTGAAGTGCTGTCTTGGGACTGAGGGGCGGCTGCGGGCTTGTTGGTAGGGCCCACCAGCGGGGAGTGGAGATCTGGGCTAAGTCTAGACTCGGTTTCCTGGTCCATCTCGTTGCTGTTCTGCTGTGGCTTCAACTTCTCCAGGATGCAGGGGTTCAGATGAGGCCCGTCATCGTCATAAAGAAACGTGAAGTTCACCACACGCTCATCCAGGGACATGCTGAAGGCCTCCTTGGCCTGAATGATGCCCATGTTCCACTGAGCCTGGAGTTTAAGGGGCACAGAGGGCGCTGTCTGCATGGCATAGGGAGAAAATTGCAAAGTTATACGACAAGTTACAAAAGACACAGCGCAGTGGTAATGTTTAACCATCGTTTTCAACCAGAGAACACATGTCACTGCCGAGACAATGCCATTATAAAAACAAATACTTGTTTTTACATGTTGGCCAATATCTAAAACCAAGAGTACATACTTGATTAGCAGCATGTGACAGTTGTGTAGGAAAAGACTTGATAACAACCATGGCAAAAAAAAAGTACCTGCACAGATTTGTGTGTTGTAAACATGATTCCTTTCTCGTTTGTTGACGGTGAGAAAATGGACTAAAGTGCAACTAGGCTGGCTGCTAATATAATGGGCTAGAGGTTTAGGGAATTGCCTGATTTTTCATTTGGAATGCCCTTCAACTTTCTAAAAATGTCATGACGAGAGAGAGAACTTTGTATAATTATTTTTAAGTGCAATGTTTTAATGTTGCAAGGCTTCTGAGCCAAGTCTTTTCAAACAGAAAACCACGTTCTCTACAGGCCGATGCGTACGGTCGTCACATAGGAGAAGAAGCCGATTTACCTTTTTGTGGATGACACGGGAGGCTGGCGGTTTGTTGCCCTGGCTAAGCTCCTGGTACTGATCCTCCCCAGTGAAGGACACCATGTTTTTCTCAAAGATGTAGCCCCTCTCCGGGGCGTCTCCAAAATACTGTACATGGTAAAGGAGCCCCGACCTGCTGTTGACAGCTAAAAAAAAGCAAACAAGAAAAAAAAACATAAAATACAAATAAATAATGGTATAAAAACAGGCTCTAACTTGTAAACACATCACGTAAAGCAAAGTTAAATTGATGCAGGTGGTGAGACTGTATCTCACCTTTCTGTTTCGGTTTGATGTGATTGTTGAATTCGGGGTCTGTGGTCACCATGCAAGGCCACCAGGGGTATCCTGACACCTTGGTCCAAACCAAATCCCCAACAGAAAAACGGATCAGCAGAGGAGAGTTTTCTGTAGCCTCCTGCGTCAACTCTGGGATGAGATCAGACTGGAGAAGAGAAAGAAGTTAATCAATAGGTAAAAATAAAAACTAATCAAAGTTCCGACACCTTTTCCTTCCTTTCAGACACATACATCACTACCAGTATTTTACACTGGCAAGTATTGGCCTACAATTATACATATAATAAACAATACATTTGGTCAAACTCTCTCAGCTGTGCATTTAGGTTTAAATACGTGCACATTTTCTATCAATTCCCCACATTTTTAAGCTTATGTGGAAATCTTATTTACTTTATATCGAGCAATAATTTCCCCAAGGTATGTGGGAAAATTGTTGAACGTTCCCAGATCAAACAAACTTTATCTATTAGTCAATATTCACTGTGTACTCAACTGTCCATTGGAGGCCTGGTACGGTTTGGTCAAATGCACATGTTTGTCTCTAAACCAGTATTAGCTAGACATATTGCAGTTTTTACATTGCAGTTTATGTATTTGCCTCAGACAAAAATATTGAATGTTTTTCTCCTTAAAAGTAGGAATAAAAGCAAAACCTCATGAGCTGCTCCTGTTCCATCTACAGCATTTGTGTGGTCTAGTGGCTCCACGGGGATGACAGAGGAACTGAGGTTTGGATTGTGAGGTCCCCCCCTCCTTTTCTTAGAGTCCTTTCTCTTCTCTGGTCCAGATATAGTACCTTCGGTGGCTGTAGCCAAACTCGTCACATTGGCACGGCATGGCTCAAACAGCGGCTGCTCGACCACCTGGGGTATCGTCACCTTCAGTTCATGTTCAGTATCAGGAGTGCAATTGTGCTGGTGGGTGCCATTGGTAGCAGGGGCTTCAGCACCCTTAAGCATAGGTGGCTCTGGGGCACAAAGCTTAGGCAGCGCGTCTTGGTCCCCATTCAGTACACGGGAGGTGAGGTCTTTGAGCCTCTCGTGGCTGTGGTTGTTGTGACTGTGGCCAGCCATCTTCTGAAGGGCGCCGTCTTGCAGCGTTGCAGCCAGCTGGGCAGCAGCTTTGTCCATTAGTAAAGCAGGGTCACTGCTCATGTCCCCACCACCTTTCCGTACACTGAGGGACTCTGGCGGCTGCTTCATGCTGATCGGGTTGGCTGGTTCAGGCATTGAAGGCAGGGAGCTACCTTTGCTGTCCATCCCAACTAACCCCCTCCAGGATCACTGAGCTACAGGACAGGACAGAAACTTCTTATTCCACAGGTTCCATCACAAAACATTAACACATCATGCAATTATTTTTTTTCCGTGCTCTTCATTTTGGCAATTTGTAAGAATGGCATTCTGGGACGTGAATCCTATGAGCAGAACGTTACACATTTTACAAAATGGCACTCACTTGCTCCAGCAGAGCATGAACAGAGAGCTTGGAGGCGACAGAAAAAAAAACGGCACCTGTCACGGAATGTTCTAGCCGCGTAGTTTTTAATATTAAAGTCGAGCGACTAGAGTGACCAAATGTCGAATGCAACAATACCTCTGTATAGTCAAATAATACTAATGCCTCAATTATATCCAGACCTTTACTTTGACCATAACTAATGTAAATGGGGTCAAGTCAAACCCTTCCTCGATTACATCCATGCATGCGAATAAAAAAAACACAGCGCTGGTGGAAAACCTCTTACCGCTACAATTTAAGTTGGCTCTCTCCTGAAAACGGACTAAGCTAGCTACTAGCTGCAGTCTGTGAAAAAGCGGTGTGGAGAATGTAAGGAGGCTGGCTGCAGGCTCTCTCGCATGCAGCGAATGCCCAGTAAGTGGGTGGCTAGCTGTGCAGCGTAACCATAGAAAAGCCGCGGAAATGGAAGCAGCTGACAAGTCGGAGTATTGTGCTATTGGAGTGCGAATAACTGTATCCCACTTCAGTTAAAGCCTAAACCTGTTACACTGTAGTTTAAATGACAAGATAACACCAATTATCTTAACACTAGTTGTAATGTAACGACAAGATGACTGTCTAGTTAACAGTACGTTACAGTAACGTCAATAACGCAAGCGTTTTTTTTTTAACAATCGCTTAGTCATTATAAAGTTAACCAATAACGTGTGCAACGAAGTGTTCTGACGGCCACCTGTAAAATAGCATCTTTAGCCAGAGGTTTCACTATCATGTCATGCACGAAAAGGGCTCCGACTATAATCTGAAGCGGAAGCCACGATGTGGGAATCTCACGGATCCCAGGCATGGACAATCATTTCCCCATATACCGTAACGTTACAACCGCATCTCTGTCATTGCTACAGTCAGCCATTACGCCGCATTCCAGCAAATAGTCAAAGCCGCCACCCAGAAGCTAGCTAAATGCAGTTATCCTACAAACTACGCAAACGTTACTCGATTAAAGCAAATATGTGAATAAATAAATGAGCGTAAGGCTGGATGATTACGGTAGTGTGTTTAAACTGTTTCGCTATTGCTTCACCGATATTCTCAATTTGTAGGCGCCATGACAGCTCGTTTCAAAAATGCTAACAGTGCTAGCTTAAGCTAACCAGAGTACCATTGAAGCCAAGTCAAATTGCACTAACGTTAGCACAGTCAGCTAGTAAGCGGGTCCCCTCTTGTTAAAATGGATGGTCGGGGCGAAAAAGTGTACTTGCGAAAAACTAATACCGGTTAATATCCCCATGGTTGACAATAACATGAAAGACCGGTTCTTTGTATTTACCTGTTGAATCTCCTCTCGGTCGTTAAAGGGGGAAAATGTCCGCATTCATCCTGTAAAGCGAAGGATTTCATTCAAGTCGAATCAAAAGCTTGCGGGAAACTCAAACTCTCCGGCCAACCAGCGCGAAAAATACTCACTTCCGATTGGTTGGGAGCAGAGCGAGGCTCCAACCGGTCCTTTCAAAAAACCCAACCGTAGGAAGTAGCTGACCCTGGTGTCTCCCGTCTGTTTTGACATAATTTAACGACTTTTATAAATTATTTTTCAATCGTTAGTGCTTACATTCGCTATATATATGTTTTTTTGTTTCTTACAAAAAATAATATAAACGAGCTGTGACTAACATATGTCATCAAACGTATAACGTTTAGGTTTAAATGCATATTTTGTGACTACTGTATGTACTGTAACTTACGTCATAAAAGATATATCTTTAACGTTTAAATGCATATTTTGTATTGCGGTCGAATTAGTTTCCCCTAAACCACATCACCATTACAGTAACAGATAAAAGTAAAAAATTAAATTAAAAAATTAAAAAAAAACATTATGCCAGTGTGCAAAATAAAATAATAATAAAAGGTTGGGAGCATGGATGTATTTTATTAAGTTGGTCGGCTGATTTTCGAAGGGGAGAGGGTTGGATTGATGGGGATACAAAATATGACACAACCACTACAGTAGCCTACATTAAGAATAAGTCATAACAGTCTGTCTGAAGTCAGTCCGAACAGTTTCATGTTAGGCTTATGTTAACATATCCTAAGTTTTACAGCTAAAACTGATAATATTGTGGTCTGGTATATAATGCTGTAGGGTCGCTTGCAGTCCTCTGAATTTATGGTGATCTGGGCCTAATTATATCAAAGGCCTAATGCTAATTGAGGTGGTAGAATTAGCCTACATTTCCATATCAGCATTGATCCAAAGTAAAGCCAATGTATAGCCTATAACCTTTAGAGTATATGCATATAACACACATAATGGCCAGAAATAAATCCCTCTTTTTCCCTGGCAAGCAAAAAATATGTAATTCTACTTGTTGATTTAAAATCTAATTGCTCACAGGTGATCACAGAAAAAATATGAAACTAAAAACTGAAACCTTTGCATCAGAGTAAAGGTTATGGCAGAGCACAGGCTCAGATGCTTCCTTGCTCCACATAAAATACTGTACAGCAAATTGAAGCTGCAGTACCAGCAGAGGATGTTATGGGGCGTGATCGTGATACTTACAAAAAATAATATAACCCACTTCCTGCAAACGTTTGCCTTTCAAAATAAAACAGATTTGATAATTATAAGCCTACATCCTTGATGCAATATTACTGCACTGAATGACAGTTGATGAATAATGAACATAGGGGCATATAATTTCTTTCTATGTTTAAAGATTAAATATTAATTTACACAAGGTAATTAGATGTTGGTTGCTTCAATGAATACATGGTGTAATTCTTGACATGTAGTCATAGGGAACTGGTCTTGTGTTGAAGTCTGTTTCAACGTTGAACAGTGTCATTTGGGCGAGGGGTTTTGATAAGCTAGTGGCTAGGCTTTGCAGAGATAACGGTTGGGATTAGGGCTAAATTTAAGTTGAGGTTCAACAAACCTAAGGACAACTAGGCTATTGGGGTTAGGCCAGGTTGGGTTCACGTTAAAAAAAAGGGGAAGCAGACTTTAACACAACGCTGGTATGCTGGGAATTGCAAACAGCGCAAACTTAAAATTGCAAACAGCGCAAACTTAAAATTGTCTATAAAATTCCACCAGAAGGTCAACATCCGAACAGTGATCACAGCAGAACCAGAGGTGCAGCGAGGGGGGATTGTATCATTCCATTTAGGAAAAGTGTATTTGGACAAACTGCTTTTTCTGTTCGACCACCTACTGAGTGGAACCTCACCCCCATAACCATCATAAATCTAAACACATATAGTACATTCAAGATCCAGTTAAAGAAATGGCTCATTGATAATCAGAGCTGTCAACATTACCATTAACTTCTTGACTTGCTCTCGCTGCCCCCTGCTGGCTTCCTGCTTTGTGTGTGTGTATATGTGTTCATGTCTTTGTCTGATGTTTGTCTGATTGTTGGTCTGCTATGTTTCTATTGTACATTTTAGCTTAATAGTACTTTATACAAAATGTATTGTGTCTAGGGACTGCAGATGAAAAATAGCCTTTTGGCTAACTCTGGCATATTAACAGAAATGTTTATTAATATGCACTGTCCCTGTAATAATAATTGCAGTTATTGGTCATTGTGTGGTAGGCATTGGTGACCTATTTTTATTTGTATTCCCTTTATTATTTCCCTTTACTTATCCATGGAAGTTTCAAGCAATGATTTTTGCTCATATCCCACAGTTACACATTCACAGTTGGAAGCTGTCTTGTGCAACCACAGTTATTTGTAAAGTTGGGCTACAGGACCCTCCCTCAGGCAGTAATGAGTAAGGGGCGAATGCAGCTCTTTCACTTTCCTCACTCACAGTATCCTGCTGGTTTTGCGATCATACAAATATACTATCTTTGACACCACTACTGAAGACAGGTGTGCGAAAATGCAACAAGTATATTAGGAAAAAGACAAAAACCTCATCTTGTGTTCACAGTGATTGATTTAGTTTACTTTGCTCATACTTTACCATTGTTAAGTCTATTCAAGCATTGCCCCAGACAGACATCATTCATTATCAAAATAAGTATTGAATAGGCTATATAATCTTTGCAATATTAGTCAATATGATTTGTTTTTGTAACAATGTTGGATGTTTATGTGTTGTTGTTTTTTGCATCAACAAAGCACCTTAAGTTGTCAGGTATTTAATCACACTGGATTAGGCAAAAAAGACATTCCTTGTCAGGTTATTTTATCCATTAACAGTTTCCCAAATAATTCTTCTGAAAATTCCCAGCATCACAAAATATGTCAGTACTGTGAACTGATTTTGCATTAGGTCTCAACACAATTTCAACTGTACTAGCCTATCCATCAATTCATGAACTGGACTGAAATAACTTTTCGAAGATTAAAAGGTCATGTTGTCTTGACACCTCAAACAAGCCCCTGCAACGCCCTACAGACTCCAACTGTAACTCGGCTACACGGGCTTTTATTTTATAAATATACCGGAAGTCTTTCCTCATCATGCATCGCAAGCTGCTTAAAAACAAACACAACGCCAGTTTGACGTCACTTGGGAGCCTGGTTCGGTTAGCTGTCATCTACGTAGAAGGGAAGGGCATGACATGGATCTCAATTTTCCGATGTACAATTATACATGCGTCGTAGCTTGTTAAAAGGCTTTTGTTGCTGTTTCTATGTACCACGTTAGCGGTTCATTTCGTTTTGACATCTTGAACAAACAGTGGCTAGCATACCGGCTGCCTATCTTGTAACTTACTGTAACTGTTAAAGGTAACCGTTAACGTTAGCGAGCTAATTTAAACAGAAAGCTTCCGCATGGCGTTAATCCTATTTACGAGGTCTCGAGCACCTTTAGTGAAAACGTCCAGGTCGTTAAAGAACGAATTCAGGAAAGGCAAAGGTAAGGCTTCTATATGTTCTGTTTGTTACTGCCTAGCTAGTTAACTCACTGTTTATTATGTCCATGGCGACGAAACAAAGCTAACATTGAACTTAGCATCACGGGGAGTAATGTATTCACAGAGGCAGGTGGTGCTGCTGCTGCTGGGGTGGCCCTGTTTTTTTTTTTTTAGGAAGATGGTGGATGACTCAAGGTGACAGGATAACTAAGCATGACACACCACCGTCTATCATGTATTATTATAAGCTACAAACCAGTTAATACTTTGTAGAAAGGTCGTATTGCATGTAGGGCTTAGTGTTGGTATCACTGCTTGATACTCCGCACCTTTTCTGATGATAATTCAATATAAGGAGCTAACCATGATTCTGGGACTCAGGTTATCTGAGGACAAGCTGGCGTCTGTTCTCACTGGCGAGCGCCCCCTTTCTCTCGCGGCAGATTGTGAGGATGCTCGCTGTGCATGGCAGGCAGGTCCCCGTCTGTTTTAGACAAGATAATACCCGTATCTACAACCAGATGCGTTCAGTTATGGGATTTATATTATGGCTTGGCTATATGTTGTGCTCATTTTGAACCCAAATGCCTTGTTTTTGCGACCATGAATCACAGTTTATCT
This sequence comes from Perca schrenkii, assembly GCA_025617405.1. Lineage (NCBI taxonomy): Eukaryota > Metazoa > Chordata > Actinopteri > Perciformes > Percidae > Perca > Perca schrenkii. The sequence continues at coordinate 4,998,193 of CM046806.1, forward strand.
TGGTGGTCTGTTTACTGTTTATGTTTGGACCAGGAAGTGAAATGTTGAGCCACAGCAATGTTGAATGTTGCAAATGCAGAGCACTGTGATATGTGTGTGTTTTTCCAAAACTGCGACTGGTTACTAACATTTTACTTTTGGTTAATACACAATGTATGTCTCTCACCTTTTTGAATGATGTTATATGCGGTATACGTGCAGTTTAGTGTCCCAAATTATTTTCCAAAAACTGAGCGTCCCAAATGATGAGGGTCTTATTTGAGAATGGTTAGGGTAGCACAGGTGGTTTAGCAGGTTCATGATTAATTAAGGACATTTTATTGGGAATTTGGGACACTAAACTGCACGTATACCGTTATATGCAATTATTTATATGTCAGGGTCAGGGACTTTGCACAAAAAAACAACAACATTAATCTCAAATTCACACTACAAAGGCAACTTTGTTCCACCTTTTGTCGTGTTATTCAGTTATCAGAGCTCAAAGTAGTTCATAAATGTTTGCTTTGTCTGCCCAACCGCCCCAAAAACACCCCCACAAAGCATTCATTTTATGATCTGATACAGATCCAGCCCTTTCAGTTTGTGAATCTGTAACCAGCAAATAGTTGGCGTTAAAACAGCTATTCATTAATCAGAATGAGTATTCTAATCTTTGCAATATTAGTCAATATGACCGCATGTTTTTGATAAGCAGTGTTTGCTAACTGGGCATAGATATTAGGGTCATATGTCTTGTTGCACGTTTTTTTTTTTTTTTTGGTCAAATACAACATATATGGGTGTATCACAGCTGTCAGTGAGTTGAAGATATTAGAGGACAATGCTACCTAAGGATATAGTTTTTGTCTCTATGTCTCTTAGTTGGTGCATTAAAGCGGTGCTTATAAATAAATGAGAAGGTCATAAAGGGAATTTGTCTGTCTGCACTGGCCAGACTGTGCTATTGGCTTTAGGCCCAGACTATCAGACATATTGTGGCGCTTCCACAAGGAAAGGTCAATGCCTGTTATAACTCCACCTGAGACACGCTGGTCTTATTTTTTCCCCATTCTGTTTCCATGTCTGCGCTGTCACGTGCCCGTAGCGTGGCGGGAAAAACCACTGCTACTATTCTGGTCGAGATGTTATTCATTATCCCTTATGAGTACAATCATATCTTGCTTGTAGATATTCCACAGATTAATAACAAGCAGCCCCTGGAGTGTCGGGATAAGTGATCAGCATGCATTGAGGCCTTGAGTCGAGAGTTACATTGACCAATGGGCTTTTAGGTCCTGCGCTGACTCCTGAACATTGACCAGTATACAGTCTTAGCTAAGTGGATTTGTAACAGTTATCAATCAAATGTCGCAAGGTCAGAAGTAGTAAAGTTTATAGCGTTATCTAACACAGCGTCAATAAACTCCTGGAGAAACCATACAGCTTCAGTTGTGGTAAAGAGAGGATATTCATGCGCTGATATAAGTGTCCTAATAATGGTTGTGAGGAGGCATCTCAACAATACGGAGCAGAGATTTTATTCAGTTATTTCGAGCCTTTACTCATTTTATGTGGTTTAGACCACTCTCATTCGAACTCAGTTCACACACTGAGAAGCCTGAACATATTTTCAGTTACAGTTGTCTCCGCATTAACAATCAGTATGACTGAGTGTTGTCCTCGGGGAAGCGACCCAGAAACGTCATATTGTATGGCTACTGTGAAAGGGGGTGCTTGACATTTGAGAGCCACTAAAAGCCACATACTACGAACGTCCGGCAAAGCCAAGTGCAGCCTGGATGTTAGCTTACCTACATACTGTCCAATAAACACGCTTATTTTGAGTCCATAGTCCAAGCTATGGTTTGTTTTCAAGTGGCCAGCCACTGTGGAGCTAAAGAAATGTATAAAGAAAATATGATGTAAATATTGTAATTTTATATGATGTCACATGTATGAGAATGTGCTCAATGTACTAAAGTATTTTCGGTAATGATGATATTTTTATTTTTACGCAGAAAAGGCCAACCAGGGACTATAGCTTTGGCTAGAAATCCTATATGCAATGCATCTTTATCATGGTATTGTAACCTGTTACAATGTTTTTTGCTTTGTCCCTGACAAATAGATAGATAAATAAATACAAATATAGAAGACGCAATTTAAATATTCTTACAATGGCCACGTATTTAGCGTAGGGCTGGCCGATATGGAGAAAATCAAATATCACAATATTCTTGACCAAATACTTGATGTTGACATTGCGGCGATATTGTAGGATTGACTTGCTTTCACAAAATATTGTTACAATGAGATTTTAGATTAATAATCATCAGTATTGTGGATGTAATGACTAAGTGGGTAAGGGTAAATAATAAAACCGCTAGTAAGTCTGGTAAGGTCAGAAAACAACATCACTTTACTGTAATGTAGCCTTTAAAACCAGACAAGACAACACTTGTGCCATAATACGATATCTAAAATCTAAGACGATATCTAGTCTCATATATCAATATACAGTAGATACAATGCCCAGCCCTAATTTAGCGCACACAATTGTATTGTTTGGTGTTCTAGATCTAATGTAAGAAACATCTGTGATGGGAGTTGTCTAGTTGATAAACCGATTATGTTGCCCTACCCACAGTCCTGTTCTTTTGCCGCTATCTTCTCAGTCAGATTTATACATGTGAGCTCACACTTTTGATGAAACAACGGATATTTCATATCGGATCCAATATATTGTTAGATTCAGGCAATAACAGACTATATGGATTGTTTTTGTGCAAGACAGCAGTATTTGTTTTAAAATAGCTGAGACCGAAAGTTACTGATGTGTTGTAAGCCGCACATACGCATGAGGAAGTGGTTTAGCACCTAACAGTCAGACCGCTGCAGGCTGCGGGTCACACAGGGGTCAGCTGTTGCAGGTAAAAATCAAGCAGGCAGGACATAGTCATGACCTTCCAAAGCCAGATCTAGTGTAGTTTAAAGGAACACGCCGACTTATTGGGACTTAAGCTTATTCACCGTAACTCCCAGAGTTAGACAAGTCCATACATACCCTTCTCATCTCCGTGCATGCTGTAACGCTGTCTGACCGCTCCAGCATTAGCTAAGCCCAGCACAGATCCTGCAGGTGAATGGTTCCAGTAATCCTACTGCTCCAAATTGTGACAAAATAACGCCAACATGTTCCTATTTACATGTTGTGATTTGTAGAGTCACAGCGTGTACACAAAACCACGTAACATGAGACACAGCCATCTTCTAACCGTAAACAAACTATAATCTGAGACAGGCTTGCTGCGAGCATATCACTCCGCCAATGTACTATATTCTTCCGCCTGAGAATATAGTTCCTGGTTTGTTTAGGGATAGAAGGTGGCTGTGTCTCATGTTATGTTGTTTTTTGTACACGCTGTGACTCTAAATCACAACACGTAAATAGGAAGATGTTGGTGTTATTTTGTCACTTATTCGGAGCAGTAGGATTGCTGGAACCATTCACCTGCATGTTCTGTGCTGGCCTGATGCCGCTGGAGCTGTCAGACAGCATTACAGCACGCACAGAGATGAGAAGGGTATGTATTGACTTGTCGAACTCTGGGGGTTACGGTGAATAAGCTAAATTCCCAATAAGTCGGCGTGTTCCTTTAAGACAAGACCAGATCCAAAAGGGGATCAAGACTAAAACCATAGGAATAATCAAAGTCCTACCCAACACCAACATGGCAAATCAATACTATAGATTACTTTGCAAATGCAACAGTAATGTGTAAGAAGTCAACAAAGATACAGATGTTTCTGTGGAAGTATTTATTCATCAACATCCAAGTTGTGCAGAGAATGAGAAAGAAGTTAAGAGGGTTGGGACATAAACCATATATGATGTTGCAACTATGTTTAAGAGGTTTATTCTAAGTTTAGTAAACATACTTGGTTTTCTATAACTGTGGTTATTAGAGAAATACGTGCTTGCTGGAATCATTTTGAGTTGTACTTCACTTTAATTAGGTTTTGAGCGGGAGTCATGAGTCTCTATTCTGCAATTTTGTGGCTACACAGGAAGAAATGACCATTACTGCCTGAGAAATGGAGAATTAAGTTGTATTAAAAAAAAGTAAAGTGGACCCTGTTGGTAAAGCTCTTTGCAAAAATCACACTACATTACAATTTTTAAATTTGAATATTGTTCAACCAAAATGACAATAATGATACAAAAATGATCATTCCCTCCAATATTGTGAATCATATCACAATCGTGATATCAGTCAAAATAATCACAATTAGATATATTTTCTTCATATCGTGCAGCCTTAGTGTCTATGTGTAAAGAAAACGTATTTTCTTGTTTCTCTAAAGCAGGGGTGTCAAACTAATTTTCGCAGAAGGGCCACACTGGAAAAAGAGAATCACACCGAGGGCCTTGAGATGTAGAGTTTATTGACATCTTTTTTTACCGCGTGTCCCTTTTAATAAACATTTTGGTAGCTTTATTTCCTAATTTTTGTTATTTATGTTCCGACTTATTTGTGGCTTTCTCAGACATTTGTCACCTTTTTGTAAATTTGTTGCTTTTTCCGACACTTTTGTTGACATGAAGCCCTACAAAAGTCATCAAAAGAGTTCCTTAGCCATCACAGAATTTAGTAGGCCTAAATCAAGCAAAAACAATGATACAACCTGTTTCACAGCCTGAATATGAAAACTCTCTGCTGCTTCTGGGGGAATTTCTGAGTCTCAGACTCGGCAAATCTGCCAAATTCTGCTCTGAATGTCAGCTAATTGCAGTTTAAAAAACACTTTCCTGTGTTTTTGGTTTGGTGCACAACTAGGCGGGCCTAAATGTATTGTGAACCCAAATTGATGTGCGGGCCGGATCTAAATCTGCAAGGGGCCGGATTTGGCCCGCAGGCCTTGAGTTTTACACCTGTGCTCTAAAGTATTGTGATTCCAAATGGTTATACAACCTTAATTACAAAATGATCTACTGTCCCTAATGTGACGTATGTTTGACTGAAAGAGATGTGAATGTGAAACCCAAACTGTTAAAAAAAACCCAAAGGGGATCAAACACAGGACTGAGGTTGCACTGCTTGTACAGCCCAGGCAATTGGTATAGGGTTAGGTAATCTAGTGTATTTCCAGGGTTTTCTTTCTGTGCTACAGTAGGCGGCTGCTCGCTCAGCCACAAAGGTGACACTGTTCCAGTAAACTCTGTATCCTCCTGGCTACCGGCCACAGCCTGCCATGTTCAGCCAGGCCTTGCTGGAGTCTCTCCAGCCGGCCATGTGAGAGCCAGAGCAATGGGTGTGGTTAGCCCATGTGCTCTGACGTGATTGGTTGGAAGGGTCTCCCCACTCCACCCTTCTCTCTGCGTGTACAACCACACTGATAGCACCTCTGTGGTTTAGGAGCCCCACTGTGGGCCTCACCGAGGGTGTGAATGAATATCCTGGCCTCCACGACAGATCAGTGGGATCAGTGGCGTAGTCTAACGTATTGTAGTATGTATACAGTACTGTATATAAATATATTGGCCTATATATATATATGGGCCCGAATCTGCCTTTGGGAGAGGGGGGCATATCATAGTGGGGGGTCTGGGTGTCCTCCCCCAGGGTTATTTTGAGCGTCAAAGACTTCATTTCCTACATTCGGATAACTTTTATGCACCAATTTACGGTGGAAATACCTTTTATTTAGCCTATGCGAAGAAGAAAAACGCAGATGACAATTCAAAATAGATCAAAAATATAATGGAAAGTATGTTGTTGCATGTCATTGGGCATATTTAAGAGGGTATATGGAAATCCTGGAGCTTTCTTAGTGTGTATACTTGCGTATCTACACCACTGAGTGGGATAATACATTTAATTTGTTTGGCAGAGATTTTTACAGCTAAGATACAGTGCAAAAATATTTTAAAAGATATCCAGTAGCGAAGATACATTTTGGATAACTGAATACATCTTGCAGACGCCTTAAGACGCCTACACATGATCAGTGGTAAAAACGTGAGCTAAGGCACTGAGCATAGTGCACATTATGCATTTATACCATATACAGGTATACCATACGTCACCATCGCTTCTGGCTACTTATTACTTTGGTTGCGCTTTGAAAGGTCAGCGTCAACGAGGTAACAATGGAAATAATATGAACTTTGAGCGCAGAGCTCAGTTGCAATTTCGAGCAGTGAGCCACGCCAAGGGTAGCGCTTCCAACTGCTCTCCCCATAGGGAAATACTGCAATACTAGCAATACTGCCTTGTGCAAATCCTCAATTATACATGGAAGTCCTGCATTCAGAACCTTTTTTAAAAGTATGTATTATTAACAAATCTTACTTGAAGTATGAAAAGTAAAAGTACTCATTAAACTGGTCCCTGTAAGTGTTTTACTATGATGTTTTTGGATTCATATTTCTTCTACATTAGGGCTGTGCAATTAATTGAATATTGATTTCAAAAACAATGTAATCGAGAAAAACAATTACCTTTGCACGTTCCATTTAGCAAGTAAACTCTTTCGCCCCTCCCGAAGGCTAAACTCACTCAGCCAACATTTGAAAATATTTTTTTTTATATGATTTATTTTAAATGGAATTTACAAAGTTCAACGGGAAAAGTATTCAGGGAAATTTCACAGTTTAAGGTGTGTTTTCAACTGTTGATTTGTGAAGTTCAATGAATTCAACATCTTTCCAAACGTCGATGAGTATTCATGTTAAAATAATCGTGATTTCAATATTGACAAAAATAATTCCGATCATGATTTTTTTTTCTTCATAATCGAGCAGCCCTATGCTGCATTCGTCTATATGTTGCATTTTACTGCTGTGTGGTTTTGCTCGTGTCATATCTGGGTCAGTGAATTCAATAATAAAGTTGCATTTATAAGTCCGAAACAGTCAGAACCTGCAGTCAGCTGCTGATGTGTGATTTGCTCCTTTGCTCAACAGCAGCGGTTGATGAAATCCCCGAGTGTGCTCTCTGTGTGTTTGGGTCCCATCTGTCTAATGGCTGATTATCAGAGCACAGCTGCTCATGTTTTTTTTTCTTTTTTTCTTTTCTTCCCTTTTCTTCCTTTCAGGAAAAGCACAAGATGGTGCCTGTTTCAACTGCACAGCGCTCAGACTCTCCAGTCAAAAGTAAGCCAATAAAATCTGGGCCTTCCACTGTGTCTGTTTCCTGCAAACATCTGACAATAATTTATATAATAGGTATTTAAAGTTTTGTGGTGTCTTTGATGCTGCTTTTATTTTACAGACCAGCCCCCGTTTAAGCCTGATTGTAATTTTGGGAACTCTGTGCCCCATTTCTTATCTTAAATCTAACCATATCTTGGTCTCTTGCAAATTCCAACTTCACTGGCATTTGACTTGTGCTTCTCCACTGTTGCATGCAACATTCAGGCCTCCTGCACACTGCCTGCGTGGCGTGAGCGTGTCAGCTGCGTGGTGTGTCGGTTTTTATTCCCCCCCTCCCATGTTAACAGGTTAGAGCTTGCACACTGCCTGCGTGACACGCACGTCTCAGGCGCAGGCTCGAGCCGCGCCGAAACCGCGCGCATGCTAGAAATAGAACCAACGCCTATTTTTCACGCGACACGCAAGCGTGTTGGAAGCGTTTCCAGGCAAAATAGAATAGGAAAAGATGTTTCTATGTCATTTGGACACAAATACATTTAATAAATTAAACATTTTGATGTTTGAAAGTCTCTAGGTTTTGACATAAATGCAGATATAAATGTAATTTAAAAAAAAAATAAATAAAGAACACACTATTATTTCATTTGATCAATGGGAAACATACATGTGTACAGACAAGGCTAGCAGCAGCAGCGCTGCGTCAGACACGTTTCTGGTGTGCAAAGACATAGAAGACGCCACGCAGCCGCCACGCAACTGACACGCAACAGAAACGCCACACTCACGCCACGCAGGCAGTGTGCAGGAGCCCTTACAGTAGTACATTACACCTTTTTACTTGTCCAAACATCATTTTAAAAGATTACGTCTTTAAAGCCTTGTGGTTTCTTGGTTGCTGTTTTGATATCGGAAACCAGGCCGGATTCACACGTCCACATTTTCTGAAAGGTCTATACTTTTTAGTTTCTTTCAAGTAAAAGTCTTGAAAGATTTCCCTTAATAAAACATGCAGACACACTTATTTTTTTGACGGTTAGTGGTGGTTTTATTAAAAGTTTTCATGGTACACCTTATTGCATTTGAGGGGACATTTTAAAACCATGCATATCTATTTTGCAAGATTTTTTTTATTTACCAGAATTTTATTCGGATATACAGATTTTTTTAAATAGTCTTTAAAAATAAAACGTTCTCCCTGCCATTATAAGGCCGGTTACACACTGGACGCGTCACGCGAGCGTGTCAGCCGCGTGGCGTGTCCGTTTATATTTCGGCTCCCATGTTAACAGGTTAGAGCTTACACACTGCCTGCGTGACACGCGTGCCTGCTAGAAATAAAACCAACGCCTATTTTTCACGCGAGCGTGTTGGAAGCGTTTCCAGGCAAAATAGAATAGGAAAATATGTTTATATGTCATTTAGACACAAATACATATTAACAAATGACATGTGACATGATGTTTGAAAGCCTCTAGGTTTTGATATAAATGCAGATAGGCCTATATGAATGTTATTTATTTTATTTTTTTATCGATTTTCTAATATTGCACCTGTCAATACAGAAATATTCTGTAGCCTATTTTGCCGTCAATACTGCCGATGTTGTCTTTGCTGTAATCAAATCAGTATATATTTATGTTTAACATGGTATTTCATTTTATCAATGGGAAACATCCATGTGTCCAGACAAGGCAGCAGCAGCGCCGCGTCAGACACGTTTCTGGTGTGTAAAGACAGACAAAATCCACGCAGCTGACACGCAACAGAAACGCCACGCTCACGCCACGCCTGCAGTGTGTAACCGGCCTAAGTCTTAGGTGCAGCACCCGGGCCATTTTTGGCAGCACCTAAGCTAAATAAATGTGAATTGCGGAAAAGAAGCGCCGGAAATGGCGAAAAGAGCATCACAATGTCGTTGGATCAAACTAACTAAAAGACTTTTCTCAGATCTAACTTTTTTTTGAGAGTTTTATCTTTAAGCTCTTTGAGTGTTATTTATGTATTATCTGCTGCTCTAGCTTTTCCAACATTCTAGACACAGATATGATGACAATCATACTTAAAATATTTCAAATTGCATTTTTTTATTTTTATTGAAAAACATAAAATTTTCTTGAGAGAGGAATGCTTAACCCCGACCAAAAATGTGCACATAAGTCTTCCACAAACCGAGGGAAAACACTGAATATTATTTCTATCTTTTATTTCCCCCTAAGACTAAGATACACTATTTGTTGTTAAGCTCTTCATCCTCTTGTCTTGTTAGACTTGATGGGCTCCGACTTGGCAGTGTGGCCCAGGTCTCTTCATCCGGTCCTTCCCTCCCTTTGTCAGACGGCTATGTGGGCCCCTGCCCTGGCCTGGACTTTCAGCGCCTCTACTGTGCTTTTGTGTTGGGGGCCTCCTCCCCACCGCACCCCGCGATCACAGCGGGGGCCCAGTGGACGATAGCGCAACCACGGGACGTCCGCGGCGTTAGGTGGATACACACCTCCAGCAGGAGATGGGACGACTCCAAGGTGGAGAAGTCCCTGCGTTCGCTAAAGGACAAGAAGAAGAAGCTGGAGGAAGGGGGGCCGGTGTACAGCCCGGCGCTGGACGCGCCTGTGAGACGGACGCTCCGGCAGTGGGTCGTAGACGAAGTCAAGCACTACTACCACGGCTTCAGGCTGCTGTGGATCGACACCACCATCGCTGGGCGAATGCTGTGGAGGGTGCTGAACGGACACCCCCTGTCCCGACGCGAGAGGAGACAGGTGAGCGCCGCAGGGAACAGATACACATATCCTGTATAGGGCTGCACAATTATTGGCAATTTGATCCAAATCGCAATATGGACTAGTGCAATATCCAAATCACATATTTGTTAAAGGCAAACTATGTTTCAAACCATTCTCAATTAAGTGTTGTGGTGCTGCAGAGACGTCCCTGTCCACAAATCCAATCCTACAGACTGAAGAAAACCTTTTTGTCTGGTACAGATCCTTGTGAAAACAACACTAATCATAAAAAAAATATATATATATATTTTTTTTTTATGAAAAAGGAGAATAATATGGTAAGTGTATACACATACAGTCGTGAAAAAATTAGGACACCCATGCTAAAGTTGACTAAAAAGAGGAATAAAAAAATCATCTTAATCTTAATGCCTTAATTAAAAAAATTAGGAAAAATCCAACCTTTAAGGACACCAATTATCTTTTGTGAATGAATAATGGATCGTAAATAAATAAATGTTCTTCCTTAAAATACAGGGGGCATAAGTAAGTACACCCCTATGTTAAATTCCCATAGAGGCAGGCAGATTTTTATTTTTAAAGGCCAGTTATTTCATGGATCCAGGATACTATGCATCCTGATAAAGTTCCCTTGGTCTTTGGAATTAAAATAGCCCCCCATCATCACATACCCTTCACCATACCTAGAGATTAGCATGGGGTACTTTCCATAAGATCATCTCTCAGTGCAAATCAAACCAGCTATTACGCCGCCTTCACACTGGCAGTTGAAATCAGCTCCGTAATACGCAATACGCCCCCAGCGGACGTCGTACTACACCGTTGAAAAGCTTCGGAAGCGATTTACAAAAATGGCAGAACAACTAGAAGGACTGATAAGTGTCTGAATGTCCGATTCTCTCTGACCTCTCTTATACAGATAGAAATAGAAATGCTGCTGTGTGGAGTAAAGTTGCCCAGGACGTTGACATGTCACGTCGGTTAAATGTGATATAGTGGTATAATGTCAATAGTTAGACGTCTGTTGCTAGCTAACCAATTAGCATTAGCAGGTTTGTTTATCAGTACCATGGCAACGCTAACTTCCGTCGGATAGGAACCGTCCGTAGCTTTTCGCAAGAGTTCAATTTTTTGAACGCATCCGGATGACCAACTGACACGATTTTTTTCGCACCGCACTCGTTCGGACCCGGTTCGGACCCATTCGCATGCGGTCTGCGAATCTCCATAGGAAATGAATGACTTCCGGTCATTTTGAAGCCGTATCGGAGATGATTTCAAGTGCCAGTGTGAAGGCGGCGTTAGGCTAACTGAAATAAAACCATGCCAATCTCTAGGTATGGTGAAGGGTATTATTTTATTTGTTAGGGACCATGTACAATTTTTAACATACTATAAATGTTGCCATTTGATGCATTGTACCAGAGTTAGCCAATTTACATCTGCAGTCCCCAGGCAGGGCACAATTTAAATCCAACAGTATATACATGACAACATCTAACAAAAACAAGACAGATCACAAATCTTACATCAATAAAATGCACATTGTGAAACACACACACACACTATGTGTGTCAGCCATTTTAGCAGAAAAATAGTAGTAGTTAAACCTAAAGTCAATCAGCTGGTGTTTCCAGTGAAAGAAAGCGTTTTGTTCCACTCTGACTGAGAGAGAGTTTACAGAGTGGATAACCAGCATGAGTTTAGAGATCGGAGATGAGATGTGCACGGTTTAAGTCCCACAGCCCAGACATCTTGTTCTGTAATGTTCCACAGCTTCTCAGACCTAATGGGATCAATTAGAGAAATTGGCTGCACGCTGGGTGTTTACTCAACTGGCGTTCAGCGGATTGTTGATTAAAGCTCTTTAGGAAGAGGCTTAATGTGTTCCATCTTTGATTAGAGAACTTCTCATTTAACTTCTCCTATACCCAGTCTTTACACTTTTGCCAACGTTTCTCAACATTGTTTCAGCCGTTGTGGTCTTCCACAACAGGATCTGTACTGAAGTAGAAACAAAGCATACTTACAGCAACTGAAGATGATATAACTGCTATGCTATGCGATGAAATATCTTGTTAAAATGACGCTGAAACGTGTTGAATTTAAATAATATTTTTTGTTGGTTATACAGTGATTCTATTACAATCTGAATAATTTGGATAACCCAATTAATACCAAGGTTTTACAAACACTAATTCAAAGCAGATGCAAAATAAACTGTTTACTTTAAAAAAAATATTTTAGGATTTGCAGTAAACTACTGTGGAAACAGAAGTTCAGATTCGTTATTTGACCTCTTTTGCAAGTAGTGTGAAGTAGTGAAGTAATAAAAATGTTGTGAATTCTCCTGCAGTCTGACGTTCAGAGAGGCTGTCTGGATTGAGGCCCAGTGCCACTGCAGCAGTCCGATGCAGGTGCTGGCACACGGGTCATTTCAGGCAAGATGAGCCGGTCAGCTCAGGTCCCACTTACTGTTACCCTGTCCCTCAGTAGTACACAATGGTGCAGCCGCAGCAGACACAACTGGCAAGTTGTGATAGGGCTGGGTACTGAATTCAACACTTTTTAGGCACTGACCGAATTTCCTCTTTATTATCGAGTATCGAAAAATGCCTTGTCATTCAATACCTCTCTCTCTCTCTCTCTCTCTCTCTCTCTCTCTCCTTTATTTGCTTGTGTTTGGTCTATTTGCGTGTGTTGCCCCTGTCGGCCACCGTAGAAAAAGCTATATGAGACATGCAATAATACAGCCAAAGATATTTTACTTTTTCAGTTAAATAGAAGCATGTCTGGCCCTTATTGTGATTCTCATTTGTAGTGTGGCCCTTAGTGAAGCGGAGTTGGACACCCCGGTGCTAAAGTAACAGTGGAATTAAAGCCTTAATGCAGTGCTAATAGCTGCTGGTCAGTGCTGATGATGACCACAGTTTCCCCCTCATTAAGCCCACACCACCGGCCCATCTGCACCTTTTCAAATGCAGCTGACTCCCTCGGAGCGCCTGTCCCGAGCCCATCTACATCCCATTCATCTAACCTGGACTGATTGTGCCTCCTAAATCTCCCCCTTTCATATTCACTTACAATTCTCAGGCATCCGTTTTAAGACTCCTTCTATTTTAATCTGTCACCCCCACTCCTTTCATGTGGAACTCTGGGAGATGATATACATGTCAATAGGGGCTGCGGACAAAGGCCTTTTCACTCAGGCTGGCCTAAATCCTTTACCCTACTGGTCCGCTGACATGCAGGTGGAAAGGGTGGAGAAAGAAGGACTCGTGTTTTGGCCTTCTCCCCTCAGAGCCATTTCTGTAGATGGCTGGTTGGGATTGTGTCCCTGGGCAGTCAGTAAGCCCCAGTTGGACAGCCGTACAATGAAGTGGACAAGAGTTACCCTGGTACCTCTAAACTCTGAGGATTGTCCAGGTTTGTGCTTAACAAACGTGCTTCCTGTTGGCTCAAGGGGAGAGTTTCTGAGCCTTGTGAGGCAGAATGTTCACTTTGGTCTACAGCTCCATGCAAAACTAACGCACCAATGAATTAGGAGGTTTCTGTTGCCCCAGGGATGTATGGGGACAGGGTTAAAAGTGCTGACTGTTGGAACTACAGTAGAGGGATAGAGCAGCGCGATTGTACCAAGAGACAAAGGAAGATGAGGTAAACATTTTCACAGGGTTCCCTGTTGGCTTTTCCTCGCGCTGCTGCTCTCTGCTGGAGGCATGCTCAAACTTCAGCCTGGTGGGAATGAACGCTACTCCTCCTGAAAAGCCATCTTCATTGTGGCAAATTCAAAACACAATCCGACACTGGCTTACGTGGTCAACAAATTAATGTGGATAAGGGCTGCACAATATGAGGAATATATACGATAATGTTGTATGTACTTGGTTCTGCTGCTTTCAGTATTCTGCTAAAATACCACTAATTGCTTGTTGAATAATACAAAATAAAAAAAACTATTTCCAACATTCTTTTATTAGACAAATTGAACATTGAATTGAAGATAAAAGGCACCACTAAAAACAAAAGAATGACCGTTGCATTTTAAAATGCCGTTTTCTACTGATCTTTCACATTATGTTTCAGCCTTTCGCGATGTGTTTATTGCGCCAGTTAATATCATTATAGTTATAACAATATAAAACAAGATATACTGTGCAGCCCTAATACCACCCATTGGTATTTGAAATATAGACACACACATATGTCTTACAGGTTCTTATTTTCTAATTCCAGTTTTTCCAAATGTTCTCCCTAGTTTCTCAGAACGTGCGCCGACGTCTTCAGACTCCTTCCCTTCCTGGTGTTCATCATCGTCCCCTTCATGGAGTTCCTGCTCCCCGTGGCGCTGAAACTCTTCCCCAACATGCTGCCGTCCACCTTCGAGACAAAGTCAAAGAAGGTAACCAAAGCTTTGTGAACTGAAGCGGCATGATATGAGATGCATCAAATCAATGTTGCAGATCATTTTGAAGCAAGTTGTAGGTGCAATTTAAAAGCTGCAGTCCAATGTCGGGTCTACATTGTATGCCAATATGATTTGAGACGCAGTAGCTCAAATATTCATCATCCATTAAAGTGCTCATATTATGCTTTTTGGCTTTTCCCCTTTCCTTTATTGCGTTATATATATATTTTTTGCATGTTATAGGTTTACAAAGTGAAAAAGCCCAAAGTCCCCCCCCCCAAAGAGACTTACCATCTCCAACAGAAAACACTGTTCACAAACTGCTCCAAACAGCTCTATTGTAGTCCAGCCTTTACTTCAGAGACAAACGTGGTCACTTTGTAACACACGTTATAATGCTCGCCTAGCTGCTAGCGTGGCACTCCCTCATACTCTGCTTCTGACTGGCTAGTAGTCCTTACCTAGGTACTGTCAGGGCACGTCCTCATACTCTGCTTCTGACTGGCTAGTAGTCCTTACCTAGCTACTGAGCATGTGCGACTCCCAACAAAGATGGAACAGAAGTGCGATGTCTCACTATGTAGCTAAAACAGAGAGTACAACACACAGGGTGAAAAGAGGAGCTGCAGCAATATGCAGTACAACAAATATATGGTGTTTTCTGAAAATTAAACCAAGTAAACCTATTCTGGTACAACCTCTAAATACAATTATGAACCTGAAAATGAGCATATTATGAGTACTTTAACCTGCAGATTTTCTTCCCGATGAATTGGTCAGCCCATTATCCAAATTGCTTTTTTGTGTGTGTCCAAAACACCAACTATCTTACGTTTACTGTCATATATGATAAAGAAAATCATCTTATTCTAATATTTGAGAAACTGGAAACTTGTTTGGCTTTTAAAAAAATATATACATATATTTTTAAATGACTAAAGCAAATTTATTATTGATAAACAGAGGTGGGTAGTAACGACTTACATTTACTCCGTTACATTTACTTGAGTAAGTTTTTGAAAAAATGATACTTCTAGGAGTAGTTTTAAATCACTATACTTTTTACTTTTACTTGAGTAGATTTGTGAAGAAGAAACTGTACTCTTACTCCGCTACATTAGGCTACAATGAGCTCGTTACTTTTCTTTTTACCTCTTTGGTATTCTACGCGTCATTGTTTTTAATCCCCCCGCGTACGCCTCATTTTAATGTTTTATTTTGACAGAGAGAGAGACTTCCGCTAAAGCCTCTACCACGTGACTGGGTTTCACCCAATCAAACGTAGTTGTGCAGTCTCGTCACCTTCCTCAAACCTAGCAGCGGGATGGGTTAGCTTTTACAGTCGCAGCAAAACAAAAATGGCAATGTCAGAAACGTCACAGACGAGGAGGAACCGCGCCCTGTACTACGAAGCAAGATCAACATGCCCTGGATTTATTTCAGTTACCCGGCTTCACCTAACCTAACCACCGCGGTCCCGCATAAACTGTGTCATGACGGTGGTTAACAACCAGTTCAACCAACCCAGGGTTTCCCAATCCAGCGGCGCCTGTTCACATAAAATAGGTGATGTTTGCACAACATTACCAACAATAGCCACATATTTTACATAAGAAGAGCAAACTATAATTCTACATAAAAATGAAAACATACATGGTTTTACATGCAAAACGCAATACAGTCGCTGCTTCCTAAAACGGGAAGGAAAGCTGGCAAAAAAAAATTGCCGACGCTGTAGATGCGCACAACTCGTATCAATATCACTTCCCCATCAGTCAGGCACAAGATCTGACCATAATTACAGTTGTACTTTCCATAAACTGTCGTTGCTTTAGCCTTTTATTTCAGTTGCAACCATGGCAGTGAGGGCGATCGTGAGAGCAAATAAAAAATATAAAAAACATAAAACCACTGTGCGCATTACACACGGCAAATATTGACATCAGGGAATGATAACGGGGCTGTCGGTCTCTAAATATTTTTTGTATGAGCACACCCCTCTCTTTTTCTCTCTCCCCCTCTCTCTCTCTCTCTCTCTCCGCGCACCGAGCTCCACCTGATCTTCTAAGAACGGTGAAGCCGTTATCAGTGGAGTATTGATCGGTCAGTAGGCGGTGCTTTCACACCGGTTGATCTCTGATCTCCAACTTAACCTGCTCCCGACCAGGTTAGGCGTCCAGCATAAGTTACCACGGCGATTGAACCCGATAACAAGTGATCCACCTTTGTGAATGAAAGCATGTTTACCTTAGTAAAAGTGCCAAACAGCAGCTCCATTACCTTGTTCTAGTTCTGCCTGCAGGGCCTGGTAAAAAAAGTATAAAGGTTTGGAAATTTGTGTTACTTGTGCTTATTTATTTTTTATGTATTATTATTTTATTGATATTATTTTTTAAGTACTTGAATTTACCTGGATTATTTTAATTTAAGCTATTTTATAATTAATTAATTAATTAATTTAAATTAATTTAATTGATTGGATGAACTATAATTTGTCTAAATATGAATATTTTGTATTTTTTGTCCGTCTGATTGAATGCTTGTGTTAAAAAATAAATCAGACGTTACTCAACAGTTACTCAGTACTTGAGTAGTTTTTTCACCAAGTACTTTTTTACTCTTACTCAAGTAATTATTTGGATGACTACTTTTTACTTTTACTTGAGTCATATTATTCTGAAGTAACAGTACTTTTACTTGAGTACAATTTTTGGCTACTCTACCCACCTCTGTTGATAAACGAAATAGCTGCAGATTCATTTTCTGTCAATCGACTAGTCCATCTACAAATCTGTTTTGCTGCCCTGAGCTCAACATGAGTATATTATGGGACTTTATCCAATTATTCCTCAGATTAATGTTTCTAAATAATAAGTCTCCCATATTGCAGTACAGTGAGAATACATTCAAATTTGAGTAAAAAAGAAATTTGATATAATCCTCATCTGTTTGGCAATGCTTATAATCATAACTATATTAACTATATAAATATATATATATTTATTAATTGCAATCTAACATTTCATGTTTCTTTAATTTCATCACATGGTTAATATCATTCATGAAAACAGAATGCTCAACACAATGTCATTTAATAGTAGTTGTCATGAAGAATGGGGAATTATTTGAACACAACATTGAATTTGTGACATGTTGTCTTTTTAGGAGGAGAGGTTGAAAACGGAGCTGAGAGTCAAACTGGAGATGGCCAAGTTCTTGCAGGACACCATCGAGGAGATCGCGCTGCGGAACAAGGCGGCCCAGGGGAATGTGACCGAGGAGTTCTCCACCTTCTTCCAGAAGGTTGGTGTCACCGAGGCAGGCGTTCATGGAATGAGTCAAAACAGGCTCGGTACTGCCCTCTGGTGGTGGGAACAATCAAATGTTTCCACCACTTTAAAGTAAGGTCATACAGTAGGTCATGTAAACTATGAAAGTTCAGCATTCATTCTAATAACAACATTATACGCAATTTTAAATAAAGCTGCATTAAGGCGTCCTGTTAACTTTTGCTTTTAAGATAAGGTAAAACTTGATTCATCCCTAGGGAAATTGTTGTGCAGCAGCTGCAGTATAAAGTTGGAAAGTGTGCAAATAGAAGAAAATATAAATACTTAAAGATACATTGAAGTCATATTTTAATATTTCCTGTAGATGAGAAGTGACAGAAAATGTGGGGCTCTCGGTTAGAGAATCTGTTGCAGTCTCAGCTCATGTTGTAGCTGGGGCTCCCCCAGAAAAGTTGTCCGGCCCGGTGGCAAGTGTCTTTTTTTCTTTACGAGGGTCCGGCTGGGGCCAGTCCCAGACTGATGGCAGCATTAATGTATATAATTTCTGTGATAACAGAATCATGGACGGAATCGCGAAATTGAGAATTAAAAAAAGCCATAAGACACATTTCCTTAGGGCTCTACATTAAGTCAGTGCTAAAAGCTAACTGGAGATTTGAAAATATGACTACGTTTAAGTTTCCAACTGAGCCGCCCCACTGTGACTAATTTAAACCCCCTCCCTCCTCCCCCGAGGCATACACCAATGCAGAAGTATAAACATCAGGCCACTTATGTGGGCTATGGCGAAAGCTCTGCGTGGAACATAAATCATGCTTTAGGCCTTGTTGGGGGCAACTTAGGCCCGGTGGGCCACCAGGCTTGCTATACACTGGGGGAAACACTGTGTAGGTTTTTAAAACCAATGTATTTTGCATGAAAATCTGGTTTGCTTTAGCTTTCAGATTCCCCTCGTTAACAACTATTTACAAATCACCAACTTTAACGTGTTTTTAGATACGGAACTCTGGGGAACGTCCCAGTAATGAGCAGATCATCAAATTCTCCAAACTGTTTGAGGACGAGCTGACTCTGGACAACCTGACCCGGCCTCAGCTAGTGGCTCTCTGCCGCCTCCTGGAGCTCCAGTCCATGGGGACCAACAACTTCCTCCGCTTCCAGCTCATCATGAAGCTCAGGAACATACGGGCAGATGACAAGGTATCAACCTCTGTGCTAAGTAGAAAATGACCACATTTACTTATCATTGTCAGAATTGAACAGACCGCTACACTTTCATTCAGAGTGAAATCAGAAATTGGTCCGAGGTAATAGGTATAGCATTCTCTCAGTTAAACAATTTCATTTTCTCTTGCATTTCATTACATTTTTGACACAAATAAAATGTAAGGTGGTTGGTCATTAGAAGCTCTGTGTGCCCTCTGTTGATCCAGCTGATAGCCGAGGAAGGGGTGGAGAGTCTGAACGTGAACGAGGTGCAGGCAGCGTGTCGCGTCAGAGGGATGAGATCTCTAGGAGTCACAGAGGAGCGACTGAGAGAACAACTCGCCCAGGTAAGCACAGCAAACTGGATTCAACTCTATTGCGCACATGCATTCATTTTTCCTCAGTTACAGAACTTAAAGGTCCAGTGTGTGGGAATTTCTCCCATCTAGCGTTGAGATCATATATCGCAATCAACTCTCTCGCCCCACGCAGTTCAGAGTACGTATTATAGCTACGGTAGCCTTCGCGCTTCAAAAAGACGGTCTCTTGTGTGGTCCTCCATGTTTCCTTCTTCAAACTTGCCGGGAAGCTACGATACACATTAGCAGCATTAGCAGCACCTGTGAGTTTATCATGTGACAGCGAAAATGCCAAAGGCGGAGCAGTACGTCCTGTATGTCCCTTACCGGCTAACGTATTTCAAGATGGCGCATGAATATGGAGGGTCTACCCCAGTTCATGCAAATATAAAATTTCAAGCCAATAGGAATACTTGGAATTGATGGTGGTGGTAAATATTCATGGAAAAGGACAAGTTTGTGAACGGGCAACACAGATTTTTGATAATGAACAACTAAACACGTTACACACTGGACCTTTAAATGTTACTGCCTTAAGATGTCTTGTCCCATTTATGTGCATTTTCTTTTGTGCGTTTGTACATTTTAGTCTTACCTGTAAAAGGACATAAAAAAATTTTTTTGACAGACTAGATGTGATTGATCCTTTAGAGTTTAACACATTTTTATGAAGGGGGATACTTACATTTTTGCATTGGAGCTAGGGCTGGGCAATATATCAATATTATATTGAATATTTATATTCGTTTCCTGGTTTCAAAGGCTGCATAACTGTAAAGCGAAGTCATTTTCTGAACTTACCAGGCTGTTCTAGATGTTCTTTTATTTGCCTTTACACACTTAGTCACTATATACACATTACTGATGATTTGTGTACATATTTTATGAAAGCGTCAATAGGTATAATCAGTATTGTGATATTTGATTTTCTCCATATCACCCAGCTCTAATTGGAGTTGATCTTCTGTGCCAGTTGTTATTATCCTAAAATGTTGTCACTTTAAATACTTACAAAGGATATGCATTATTAAACAAAGGGAAAAAGTAAAGTGCACCTGCAAAATCAAGTCTAATCCCTTTGTGGTCTGAGAGGAGATCTCTATATCTGCACTGTAACAGCTGAAAACTGTAATATGTTTCTACAGTATTCTCTATTCATCATGTATTATTCTGTCATTCAGAGGTGATGTGGACTCAAACAATATTGTTATGGAAGTTTAGGGAGATTTGTAATGGTCTTACTGTCGGATCACATATCTGCCCTAACCTCTGTCATGTGATGCTCTCGTAGTGGCTGGAGCTGCATCTGAACCAGCAGATCCCCACGTCGCTGCTGCTGCTGTCCCGGGCCATGTTCCTCCCGACACACCTTTCCCCCGCCGACCAGCTGAAGACCACACTGCAGACGCTGCCCGAGATGGTGGTATGTGTGAAATGATAAAACGTAGAAGATTTATATATTATTTTTTTTAAATGTTTATTTGTATAGGGAGAAGTATGTAGCATAGACCTGTGCCACACCCCACAGCATTTAAAGCCTAAACTAATTTGCAATGCGTGTCCCTAGAAGGGCCTTTTATCTATACAATATTCTGGAATTGATGTTTTACAAAATGTTTCTGTTCAATTTTTACGTTTAGTGTAGTTCATTTCGGTCACATGGATACATAGCATCACAAATATAACAGAAATGGTTAAAAAAAAAAAGTGTCCCCTTAATTTATACAGTGTCATCTTAACTCGTTTCTAATCAATACTGACCGAAAAGGTGTAGGTTAAAGTATTTGCATATTGCACCTACCCTTTTTACATTCTATTTTATTTATATTTTGTTCCTAGGTTCCCTCAGAATCTTATCAATCTTATTTAATGTATTATTATAATTTATTTCTAAATGTTTTATACATATTGCATATTTCATGCAGACGATATGAAAAAAAACTAAATAAGTAAAATGGACAAAACAAAATACATTTCCATTCATACACACACATGCCTTACTTTTATATTTGCTTAGCTTCTTCCTTTTTTAGAATTTTGCTTTAAATCCTTGTAATCTGTGTTACAAATCTTTGTAGGGTGTAACACACAGAGGTGGGTAGAGTAGCCAAAAATTGTACTCAAGTAAAAGTACTGTTACTTCAGAATAATATGACTCAAGTAAAAGTAAAAAGTAGTCATCCAAATAATTACTTGAGTAAGAGTAAAAAAGTACTTGGTGAAAAAACTACTCAAGTACTGAGTAACTGTTGAGTAACGTCTGATTTATTTTTTAACACAAGCATTCAATCAGACGGACAAAAAATACAAAATATTCATATTTAGACAAATTATAGTTCATCCAATCAATTAAATTAATTTAAATGAATTAATTAATTATAAAATAGCTTAAATTAAAATAATCCAGGTAAATTCAAGTACTTAAAAAAATAATATCAATAAAATAATAATACATAAAAAAATAAATAAGCACAAGTAACACAAATTTCCAAACCTTTATACTTTTTTTACCAGACTCTGCAGGCAGAACTAGAACAAGGTAATGGAGCTGCTGTTTGGTACTTTTACTAAAGGTAAACATGCTTTCATTCACAAAGGTGGATCACTTGTTATCGGGTTCAATCGCCGTGGTAACTTATGCTGGACGCCTAACCTGGTCGGGAGCAGGTTAAGTTGGAGATCAGAGATCAACTGGTGTGAAAGCACCGCCTACTGACCAATCAATACTCGGCTGATAACGGCTTCACCGTTCTTAGAAGATCAGGTGGAGCTCGGTGCGCGGAGAGAGAGAGAGAGAGGGGGAGAGAGAAAAAGAGAGGGGTGTGCTCATACAAAAAATATTTAGAGACCGACAGCCCCGTTATCATTCCCTGATGTCAATATTTGCCGTGTGTAATGCGCACAGCGGTTTTATGTTTTTTATATTTTTTATTTGCTCTCACGATCGCTCTCACTGCCATGGTTGCCACTGAAATAAAAGGCTAAAGCAACGACAGTTTATGGAAAGTACAAGTGTAATTATGGTCAGATCTTGTGCCTGACTGGTGGGGAAGTGATATTGATAAGAGTTGTGCGCATCTACAGCGTCGGCAATTATTTTTTTTTGCCAGCTTTCCTTCCCGTTTAGGAAGCAGCGACTGTATTGCGTTTTTGCCTGTAAAACCATGTATGTGTTCATTTTTATGTAGAATTATAGTTTGCTCTTCTTATGTAAAATATGTGGCTATTGTTGGTCATGTTGTGCAAACATCACCTCTTTTATGTGAACAGGCGCCGCTGGATTGGGAAACCCTGGGTTGGTTGAACTGGTTGATAACCACCGTCATGACACAGTTTATGCGGGACCGCGGTGGTTAGGTTAGGTGAAGCCGGGTAACTGAAATAAATCCAGGGCATGTTGATCTTGCTTCGTAGTACAGGGCGCGGTTCCTCCTCGTCTGTGACGTTTCTGACATTTCCATTTTTGTTTTGCTGCGACTGTAAAAGCTAACCCATCCCGCTGCTAGGTTTGAGGAAGGTGACGAGACTGCACAACTACGTTTGATTGGGTGAAACCCAGTCACGTGGTAGAGGCTTTAGCGGAAGTCTCTCTCTCTGTCAAAATAAAACATTAAAATGAGGTGTACGCGGGGGGATAAAAACAATGACGCGTAGAATACCAAAGAGGTAAAAAGAAAAGTAACGAGCTCATTGTAGCCTAATGTAGCGGAGTAAGAGTACAGTTTCTTCTTCACAAAAATCTACTCAAGTAAAAGTAAAAAGTATAGTGATTTAAAACTACTCCTAGAAGTATCATTTTTTCAAAAACTTACTCAAGTAAATGTAACGGAGTAAATGTAACTCGTTACTACCCACCTCTGGTAACACATTTTTCATTTCCTCATCTAAATGTGGAAGTGTAGAAAAGAAAAACGAATCAGTATCACGGTTCACAGTTATGGTGTGAGAATTTTATTGTAATATGTTTTTTCACGTTCTAACAAGATATTTTTACGTTTTAACAAGATTTTCACATTATTACAACATACAAACGTATCAACAATATACTATTTATCACGTTATAACATGATCATTTATTGTTATAACGTGATACTTTATGTTGTTAGAACATGAAACTCATGTTTAAATGAAGACACGGTGTGCGGACGGACAAATTGCCAAATATGGCCAAATATTTGATTAAGTTCTACTCCATGCTTGGGCTGAGACATGGTGAGATTCTGTTTCTAATAATGACGGTGGAGGATATTGGGATGAGTAGCCTATGTGACACTAAGAAGGATTTTGAAATGGATGGGGCTGTACAGAAGAATGAGTGTCAGCTCGTGATGAAGTAGAACTTAAATCGTGTTAATGAGCCATAACGCTGCGTTCCAGGCAACCCTTAACCCGTGTTTTCACAACCTTCTACCCGTGAAAGTGCCCTGGAACGGCAGTCAAACCCGTATTGGTACTCTGTCCCACTCTCTCCTCTCTAGACAATGGAGGCCCAGTTGATGGTGGCAGAGATGGAGCTCTCCAAGGTGGACAACAAGGCCAAGCTGGAGACCACGCTGCAGGAGGAGGCGGCTATACGCCAGGACAACAAGGATCGGGAGAATGAGAGGCTGGCCGACGCTGCAGAGAAGGCTGCTAGGGTAACTATACAGCGATGTGTGGGTTTTCTTTTGGCAATATTTGAGATCTTTCACAAAAATGTGTCTTGACTGATTGAGGTCTCAACATAATCATGAACCCGATTTTGTGAATCGTTTAATACACGTGTCAAACTCGAGCACCAAAGGGCCGCTGGTCGGACCAATAAAGTTAATTAATGAAAAAGGGCTCTGCTACAGCTGCAAACAAACTGTTAGCACATTTAAAAGCTATTTTTGTTTTTATCTATGCATTTCTTTTGACCGTGTATTAAGTTTAAAGTTTCAGTTTCATTAAATAATTGCCTAAAGCATATAAGCAAAGTCTTGTGTTGGAGTTTGTAACATTCCGAATTGTTAGTTTTGACTAAAACATTTTCATTTTTACTGTACAGTCCAAATATTGGTTTTATTAACTACTAATAATCGGTATTGGTATTGGCCTTGAAAAACCATCATCGGTCGACCCCTAGTTAGGGCTGCACGATATGAGGAAAATATCGAATTGCGATTATTTTATCTGATATTGCGATATGATTCACGATATTGGAGGGAATGATCAATTTTGTTAGTCTGGCTATCACCAGACCAAGCTCAATCTTTAAAGATTGAACATTTAGTCTGGGGAGTCTGCTCTGTATTTTCTACTGCACAAGAGGCGTGATCAACGGGCATAGTTCACACCGGGGCGGCTGTGGCTCAGTGGTAGAGCCAATTCGAAGGTTGGTGGTTCGATCCTTGGCCCTGCAGTCCCATTTACATTTATTTTGCCTTTAACAAATATTACGTCCCTTTGTGATTTGGATATTGCATATTGCGATTTCGATAAAATTGTGATTAATTGTGCAGCCCTACCCCTAGTGAAAACGTTATCTAAATGCATGTTGATCCATGTCTATGTACTAAGGTGGTCTTCTTCCACTTTCATTACTTAACTGAATCAGTTGCCTCATCACTGTCCTCCACAGGAGGGCGAGTTGGAGTTTGAAGCCGAGCCGGTTAAAGCTGACGTGGCTGCACATTCAGAGACCCTGAGGGATCCAGCACCTGTCATAGAAGGAATCAAGGTGATGTCTCCAAAAAGATCAGTCGATTTCTGTTTAACGCTGCTTTGTTTGCATTAAGTTGTAATTCGGACATGGACGTTTCTGATTTCTGGTAAACTGGTGAACTCCTACTTTTCTACATATATTTTTATGTACCAGTATTTAAAAAAAAAAAAGAGACTAAAACAACAAACTGTCCTCTCTTAAGCTGTACGTATCAGAGATATGTACTATATTGAATACCTTTTTTTGCATTTCAATAAATGTATGTACCATGTTACATGCGATATGTCATCATATCTATGAATTTGTTTTGTATGTTTACTTGTACTTTACTTGGTCATTAGTAAAGTTAATATTTAAGTTAAGAAGTCATTAGCTTTTCAACTAACATACCAAAGAATGTTTATATAAGGATTTTATTGTAACTCTTTCCCTAATGGTAAAGCTAACCCTTGACCAGCACAGAACATTAATGTTTGATATTTTGTGCGGACACATTTTCCTATGCAGGCTGCATTTTAATGTATTTGTCACTCATTTGTTGCTACATTTTCATCTGCGTCTTCTGCACCTCACAGTTTGAACAGTGGCAGACATTCCTGCGCTACCAGGTTAGGTTCAATGATGTCTCCTCCCAAGTGACCCTCACATCTATCCCAGTTTACCCCTGCATACACACTATCTGCTCTGTCTTTCTCTGAGCGGACCCACCCAAATGAGGGTTAAACAGTACTTGCATAGAATTCTGGCATTTTTTTAAAACCTTTTTTGATCTCAGGTTCAGTTGGAGTGCGAACATAATCATAATTGCAGGGAAAAACCCTAAAATGCAAGGCCTTTATGGGTGTGATGAGATGAATGTTGACATAAGTCATGCGAGGGTAAACCACAAATGCTCGTATTCAGCTTTGTGTGTTCTTAAGTGGGATGAAAAGCAGACATGGTAAATCATAGCAAAGAGAGCAGACAAATCCCAGACATGTTACAAGGACTAGAATCAAATTATTTATTTATATATATATATATATATATATATTTTTTTTTATACACAAATCTGACCATTTAAGCCAAAGATATAGGCATTATTATTTTCTAGAATAAAACAAATTGTAGTGTAGACAAGCCATGGTAGCCATGGTCAACATTTGCCAGCATTTTCTCGCTTGTTACAGAAATCCCCACTCATCTAAATTGGTTAAAGAAATGCTAAAGTATAACTTGCAAATTCTGTTTGGCCCAAATCTATATGGATTTCCTCATCCATCCTTCTGGAAAACTGACCAAGTTGAAGCTTTCCCTCTCTTAACTAACAGCCTTAGTAGCTCCACAGAGTTCTCTTCATTAAGTTGTGGTAATGTGTTTTTGGGTTATGGGCTAGGGCGTAATTTGTGTCCCCACCCACTTTTTAAATTGTGAACATTTTTGACTTTATAAAGTGATTCTCTCAAATCTTGGCGATCGAACCCTATATCAAACAATGAAGAAAGTAAGACATGTTTCTCTTATACATAGTTAAGTTCTATTTTTTTTCTGGCAGATTTTATAATTATGACCAACTTAATTCTTTCCTGGATTTTACATCACCATAGTCCCTATATGTATATAAAAATGCAGGCAATGGGATTCAAAAAGAAAAGATTGTTTTGGCGTAGGATCCCCAGACCCACTGTCTCTTCCCCCCCCTTCTCCCCCCCACACACTTCTAAAACTAGTTACACCCTTGGTTATGTGGAGTATCCCAGTGTCCTCTAGAGCTTCCCTCTTTTACCCACTTTGTGTGTTTGGGTTGGTCTCTTATGTGGGTTTATATTAAATGCATATGTGGTACTGGTTGAGTGAATGCACTTTTTGAACCTACTTTGCAATTACTACAATTACATGTCTGCTTACTGACGTTAAGCAGACATGTTTATCATTCTGTTTCTAAAATAAATTTGTCTTTAAGTCAGATTTAATTTGGTCTGCTTCTAAGGACATATTGTATGTTTTTAAAGGACATTGTAATAGAAGTTTTTAATCCAAGTAGTGGATATCTTTTTTTACGATTTAGGAGCAAACTTCTTCAATGATATGTTTATGTTCCAGGGTGAGGAGATCACCAAAGAAGAGATTGACCTGTTGAGTGACGCATGCTCCAAGCTGAAGTGCCAGAAGAGGCTGTTGACTCTGGAGAAAGAAGAGCTGGAAGAACTGAAGGACGATGTCCAGGAATACAACGAGGTGCCTGTCTAGTGGTTACTGTAGAGAGACAAGATTTAACATTTATAGAGCTCAACAGTGACCGGCCACTTTTTAACAGCTCTGGTTCCGGAAGTGACTTTCCCCATACAATTGTTCCATTGCCGTTTCAAAAATTGCTTATATATAAAGAGTTTTATATATAAGATGAATCGTGACCATAAAACATGAAAAAAAAAAAAACATTTGGGCAACGGCAAAAAAAGGCAAAGGAACAAGACTGTGTACAGAAGCAATCATAGACTTCATTGGGTTTGCGGGTACAGGAAACATTTCCATGCTAACAGAAAGTTGGACCAATCAGAGACATCGCTGTAACACTTAGGCAAGATCCAAAATTTACTTTTTCGTCCAGCAGCCAAATGGCTAGTGAATGTTCAAATTTTACCAACCACTCACCAGATTACAATTGTTTTTTTGGGGGGTTGGTGAGTGAAGCAAATATACCAGCCACTTGCACTGGCTTTTTGACAGGGTCTGGTTTCTGCTGAACCGTACATTTTTTTTCCATTGAACCCTACGCTTGCACTACGCACGCTACGCTGGTAGACGTAATAACGCCGCGGTTGATTACGGGAAGGTGTGTACGTAGGTGGAGTGTTCAATGCAGTAGGCTGTGAGAAAGTGAAAATGGAACTCGTGAGCAGAAAAAGTCTTGTATGGCAGTACTTTCAGTCAAAAGTCCAGCTACATGTTCAATTTGCAATGCCGATTTGTCTCGTGGTGGCGAGGACCCTAAACAATACACAACATCGCTGCTGTTACAACATTCGGTATGAAACCTCAGAAAGAATACGAGCTGTGTATGAAGGAATCTACAGACAGCAGCCAAAATGCAGCAACTTCAGGTACGGCAAAGGAAGGACAGTCGCATCTAAAAGCTTTAACCCACTTTACTGTGTTAATGGACTGAGGATGGGAGGAGGATTCTGTATTCGGTTTCGGAATTCGGCAGAATCTTAACCATCTGGATTCGGTGCATCCCTAGTTGATGGTGCTTATTTTGGATCCTGCGCTTAGGATTATTGGTAGTGTTACTATTTCTCCATAAGCTAAAACGTGTTTTTCTTAAAATAAGGTTGATTTCATACAGACTTCTAGCTTTTCCAGGAGCAGACATTTTCGTTTCACAACCTTGTAGCTCGTGGTCAGGCTGCCTCGGATGGCTTAGACATTATTGCTGATAATCAAAATGCTTATGGAGAAAATCAATGGGATTTTTACTTCCGGGAACCACACTGTTGAGCTCTGTTGCCACTCAAATAAAAAGCTCCCAGAGGTTTTAAGAGTGTTTTTATCTGCCATTGGAGTTTTTCATGCAGTGTGTTTGTTTTTTTTCCAGGATCTGGAAGAAATAAAGAAAGAGCTTTCTAAAACCGGCCAAGAAAAGGCGCTGGAGGAATCAAAGGCGAGCCAGCATCTGTCCAAAAGAGTCAACCGCATGATCGGTCGCATCGACAAGATCATCGTGGAGCTGGAGAAGGACAAAGTCATCCTGGACGGACAGATGGACAGTGGAACCAGCCCGCCTGTCGGGTAAGAGCTGAATATGTTATTCTTAACCACTGCACTGCTGTCTGTGGTGGTTCATATAAAGTAAGTAGTGTATTTATGGAGCACTTTTCACAGATAAAAATCACAATGGGCTTTACATAAAAAACATACAAGATGATACATATAAAAAAACACAATACACAATTAAAATGACAAAGCAATGCGTAAAAAAAGTGCAGACAGGTCAACCAAATGTCTTTCTAAAAAGGTAGGTCTTTATCTGATTTTTAAGAGTCCACAGAAATACAGTAGCAAACTGACAAATATGGTTGAAGTAGCGCAGCCACATATGCAGGTGCAAGAAAATAAATATATTCCCCCAAATGTTGGACCATTGCTTTAAAAAAAGAAAAAGGTCTTATGGCTTTGCATGAGCTTTTTTTGTTTAGTTTACGTAACTACTGTAGGTAGTCCTGCTTGCTTTAAGGTTTCTTTTCAAATGTTGACTTTGTATCTTTTTCTTCATCATCATTAATTTCATTGTGAAATGGTAGTGGAGATTAAACAAGGCTCAAAAAGTTTCCCAGAAGAAGAAAAAAACATATCCTGTTATCATGCCAGTTATTAGTTTACCATTGTAAAACTAAATCATAATGTATTAAACATTTTGCAGATTATTCTTTATTAAAAAAAGTGATCCCACAAGGTAAGCTGAACTGTGGTAAACCGCCATTTGCTTGCTTGCTCAATGCTAACATTGCATCATGGGTTTCAACTGTCAGATGCTGAAATGTAGCTGTAAAGGATCAACCAGCTTCCATTTCTGCTCCCGACACCAGAGTGCCCCCCACTGGTTGCTGTGCACCCACTTTAATAAATACTTAATGCTCCCTAATGATGAGTGAAATCAGATAGAATACAAAGATCGTACTTAAGCTGCTTGATTGGAAAGATTTAAGACAGTTCAAACTGTTTAGGTTTAGTTTTTGAGTTCTGAGTTTAAAGTCAAAATTCTGAGAATAAAGTCAGACTTTTTTCTCAGAATTCTAACTATAAATTCAGAACTCTAGCTTTAAACTCAGGACTCAAATACTTTTTTTCCACATGTGGCCCTAATCCTCTTCCCTTTGTTTACCCTTTACTGAGGATTAATTAGGTGTCTGATTCAACAACGCACTGGACAATATTGCTATGTAAAAATAAAAATTGGCTAAATTGATTCTTTTTGCCTTAATTTGTGAGTTGTTTAAAGTTGCCCAGAGCAGCTTTAAACTGTATTTACCAGCTTGAAAATCAGTTCAAACCATTGATTAATTTTTAGCATGAATTAAAGCAACACTAAAGAACTTTTCCTACGTCGGTCCCCCTACACGTTGGAAGCGGAATTGTCCATTACATTACATTATGCAAGTTTACCAGATCGGGTAGTGGATCTGTAGGTCGAACATTACGACAGCGGTAATGGACAATTCCCCTTACAACCTGTAGGGGGACCGAAGCGGGAAAAGTGCTCTAATGTTGCTTTAACTTTGAGGCAGCTTTGACCAAAAATTTGAACCTAACCAATGAAGATTGAGAATCGGTTTGGCATGTTTGACTTTAGACTTCTCCACCACGTGTCCATTGCATGTTGGTTTATACCGTTTCCTGTATGCAGTCTGTTCTACACCTTCAGGGAAAACCTGATCAGCATCGACGAGCTGATCGGCGTCATGCGGCAGATCCAGAACATTCCCGAGCACAAGCTGCAGAGCATCGCCGAGGCCCTTGACGACAACAAGGACGGCAAGATCGACATCGACGACGTCATCAAAGTAGGCCAACACTCGCCTGATTTGTGTTGTATTTTTCATTCAGTAAAGATGTTTCTTGAAGTATCTCATTCAGTTAAGTTTTAACACATCAACTATTTATCAGTGTATGTTGAATTTACATACTATGTTGGAATATTTGAAGTAATTAAGATTAGGGCTGCACAATTAATCGCAATTTTATCGAAATCGCAATATGGGCAATATTTGTTAAGGGCAAAATATGTCTCAAAACATTCTGAATGAAGTATTGTGGAGATGTTCCGGCCTACACATCGTATTCTACAGACTAAAGAATGTTATTGTTTGATCCCCTTAATTTTTTTGATTTTAATATTTTTCAATAAGAATGAGAATAATCATACAAAAATGATCATTCCCTCCAATATCGTGAATCATATCGCAATATCAGCCAAAATAATATATATTTTCCTGACATGGTGCAGCCCTAATTAAGATCAAAATTGAATATGTGGCTATCATATCAGCTAATGATAGGTCATAATTTAATTGATTTAATATGATTAATTTTGCAAAAGTAGTTATACAATTTCGAGCCGAACTTCTGCTTCATGTCAAAGGTACGTACAATCATTACTAAAATTCTAAATCCAAATCCAGTTGACTAACAAGGCTACAGATTCTCCAATTAAATTCAATCTTTGTTTGGGTGATCTGATATCGATTCATAAAATCCAGAAATCGATCTTTTAATATCTGCCTTTTCACCATGGATGTATAATAGTACTTGAAACAAACTTTTTGGGAGTCAGTTCTTAATGTAAACATTCACTTGGTGCATTATAAAAAAATATTTTGAGGGTTGCTTCTTGCTTGTACAATTTACAGCAGGAGTTCTCTGAGAATCTTTTTCATATCCAAACAAAACTGGTATTTAAACTCCCTAACCTAATTGATAAAGACCTAATGAAATATGTAAACGTATGCTTGGTATATAAAGTCACTCACAACCTAGCTCCACCTTTTCAGCTTTGCTTTGTTGTATATCTTTCTGCTTCTGTGCTGTGTCTTGTCTTGTGCTAGGTTCTGCGTTGTGCTTTGTTTTGTTGTTTTCTGTTTCTGTGATGTTTTGTGCTAAGTTTGGTTTTGCTTGTGTTGTCTCCCTTTTTTGTTTTTTTTTGTATTTCAAAAAGCCTTTTTTAACATCGAGGGCAGGGGACTACAGATGAAAAATAGCCTTTTGGCCAATTCTGGCTTTTTTTAACTCATGGGAAATCATGTGTTTTATTAATTTGCACTGCCCCCTTTCATAAAATAAAATAAACTGAACTGAAGAATCAAATCAGGACCTTGTGAATCGGAATCAAATCGTTTCAGGACATCATTGGCGATACACGATGAAGCAGATTAGTTGAGTTTTTGACTGTTAATCTGTTCTGAAACTGCCTGTTCTTTTCCCAACTTGACTTTAAATTTATGACTTATTCAAAAATTAATTTCAAACATTATACAGACATATTTAAGATTTGAAACCAAATTTGAGCGGCTTAAATTAATTCCTTTTGTTTTGCATGATCCCAGGTGGTGGAGCTGATCGACAAGGAGGACATCGACATCTCCACCACTCAGGTGGCCGACATCATGGTGATGCTGCAGAAGGAGGAGAAGCTGCTGGAGAAGGAAAAGGCCAAAGATAAAGCGGAGAAGGAACAGGCAGCCACACTCAACTAACTAACTCATTTTCCATAAAGACACATAGCACTTGTAAAACCCGGTCACAGAAAACCTTGGCCACCAGATGGTCCTGGAGAGAGATATAAAATGTAATTTCAACATAAATTTGAGCTCCTAAAAATGAATTGTAATAAAATTAAAAAGAAGGCATATTGCCTTTTTTAAAACACTCAAAATCCCAAAAATAAACACTGTAACGTAAATGTTAAACCGTTCTGGACCGATAATGTATTATATGTTGATATTTGGTTTTGTGAAATTTTACTTAATAATTTATTGATAGAGGGAACACAATGACATGAAACCCTGATTGTTCTCCTGACTTAAGAGTAGGCAAATTGATCAAAAACTATGTTTGGAAAATATATATTAGGAGAATTGTTGTTTAAAGTTTGAGGTGAACTGTCTTGCCTTTCATTTCATTTATGTCATCATCTCAGAGAAATGAGAAATCATTTCTGGAATTTTGCACAGTAAAAAAAACATCGTCATTACCATCATTTCACTCACTTATCTTCTTTTTATTGTTTATTCATCATACTCATATTGTAAAGTAACCTGTTATTTTTTTTTTCTGAATTGTACTTGGACAGATCTTAGCTTATTGCTATAGGAGGATAGAATGGTGGCTGCATACCAAATATATAAATACACACAGCATAGAAATTCATTCAAAAACATAGAATAATGTGTGAATTTGAAGAGCAGAATTAAAAATAAATATTAAGTCTAAAATCAAAAAGAGACTTAGCTGTACGTTAATCATTCTTTCTAAAACAGAAGTAAATGGAAGATTCATGCTGTGGACGCCAAGGACTGAATTTTAGCATCAATATTAAATATAACTACACTGTATAACATTTAATTTTGTACTAACTACATAATAATCTTTGATCTCGTTGTAGCACAGCTCTCATATCTATTCCTGTTGTGTTCAATAGATCTCTGTAAAATGCCAAAGTTGCACTGTGGCACATTTAATAACAGATTCTGATTATTCCTGAAAGCAACAAACAAACCAGTTAGGACTGGCTGATATTTCTGAGCAGCGATAATCAGTATAGCGACAATCAAATATCGCTCAGTTTGGAGGTTGTCTACGGAGCCCCTAAAGCAGGGGTGTCAAACATACGGCCCGTGGGCCAGAACCGGCCCGCCAAAGGGTCCAATCAGGCCCACTGGATGACTTTGCAAAGTGTGAAATTTGCGGAGAAGTAATTTATTCCAATTCCAAATTTGCCACTTTAATAAAAAAAAAATTCCCCATGTCCCTTAAGGGGCTCCGTAGTTGTCTGCTCAGAGGGTGAAAGTAACTTTTTGGGGAATGTAAGCTTATTTTGTGCACATGATTAGTGTGATAACCTAATCTTGACCTCCATAGTTTAAATACAAAGTGGCCTTCCCTTGACACAGATAATAATGGCTCATATACTGTTATATATTTATTTTGGAGTATTACAAGGAGATGGTAGAGCTCTGACATTCTTTCCACTGAGGATTTACTTGATGTCATTTAGTTTAGAGCTGAAGAAGTCTGAATGAATTTAGCTGTAGCTAAGGTTGTTTGAGGCACATACTGAGTCCTCAGTTAGGTTGTTTGTTTTATTGACATTGTGGCGATGAATGTGTGGGTTATTAACAAGGACGAAGTGATCATTTCAGATATTATTGAATTGAATATTATTGGAGTCATCTACCACGTTTCCTTTCATCTCGCTGCCTGTTGGCATTTATTCTACTGTGTTCACACTGCAAGCAGCATGGCCGTTCAGCTGATGATGGTTTTGATTATATTTTTTTTATTTTGGCAATTGTTTAAATTAAAATGTCAAAAAACGTGGGAAAAATGCCCATAACATGAGCCCAAGGTGACATTTTTCAAATTTGTTTTGTTTGACTAACAACCCATGATCTGTGGGTTTAATTTTAGCCAGACGTGGTCATACTCCGATTCTAGTCAGAATATGAGTCTGATACTGCTCCACTGGGCTGTGATTATGTGGCGTGTTTCAACCCAACCAGGAAAGAAAATGCTTCTGGACTCAATTGGATAGACCTACAACCAATCAGAGCAACGGAGACAGACGTCACAGAAGCTGCGAGTTGACTGGCCAATGACGGATGGACATGCGCACTAGCAAAAATTGTTTGTGTTGTCGTAGCAACCAAAGCAACACTGCGCGTTCATGAGCTTCTCTCTTGTGTCTCTTACAAGTAACATCATACTGGCGAACTCATGAACTCGGCAATTTTATTGTCTAAAATATTCATTAACGTTAAACATTGTGTTTTCGTTGTTCCTGATCGTTTACATGATACTTAGCTACGTCAGCTACTAGCCGATAGCCCTGGCAGTTTGGGAAACGCTAATGACATTACATCCACGTTACAGGCTTTACAGCATACATACATCCATGAAACCTTCAGATGTATCATAAGATAATACTACGGGTGTAATAGGTAAAAACACATGGTGAATTACGCCCATTAGCTATAGCCATTATTACAGCTACAGGACCTCTGGAGAAGTCATAAAAGCCTGCTCAGTGCAGGGCGACGTGGGTTGTTGTAAACAAATTCAACCAAAGCGCTTTTTGGTGACGTGGTTGATTACGTTGCTGTTGATCATCTGCCCATTTTCGTATTAAGCCCGCCCTGACAATTTGATTGATCCGAACAGAACTGGTTGGAGTAAGTTACTCCCATTGACATATATATATATATATATATATATATATATATATATATATATATATATATATATATATATATATATATATATATATATATATACTATATATATATATATATATATATATATATATATATATGACCCCCATTGCTTTGGACGGAGACCAGTGAAGGCTATTAGAAGCACTTTTCCGGTGATCACTTGCTTTACTGCGCAGCCTCCAACTGAGAGAGACAACGTAAATGTGACGTGAGCAACGTGTCTGAAAGTTGTAAGTCTTCTGGTAGCTGTGCCAAGAGAAATCTCAATCATTCCCAATCTTACAGAGACTGAGAGCGTAGGTATAAGTAAGGAGATAACATGGGCACAGGCTAATTTTTGCTAACTAAAATGCTAGTTAACATCAGTAATTAAACCTAAATAGTTCATGTAAGTCCAAACTGCCTGCGAGCTTCTCCTGTACTATACGGTAATTCCTCTACTGTGCGACAGTAAGTCTCGTGGTTATGACACAATCGTTAGCCTATTTTTACAAAAGCGTCTGTACGGACCCATAACGTGAGGTACAAGGTAATGGAGCCTTTTATACATTGTCGTGTTTCTTTAGAAATGAACAATGGATGGACAAATAGAGTCTTTAAACACTTCAGATGTAAAGTTATTCGCTGTCAAAGTGACGTCAAAATGAATGGCAGTCAATGGAATGAACGGCGGGTGATCACTTGTTAGCATCAAAATGGCGCCATAGGAGCTACGCATTCCAGACGCTCGCTTACCCCCTTGGTTACTCCACAACGGATCAAGTCCAGACTGAACTTCCCGACCTCAAATGTTGTGGGCGGGGCTAAGTTGGGCTGGCATCTTGGCTAGTTTAATTTACAAAGAGATAAAAAGAGAAAGAAAATCAGCACATTCTCACATTTTAGAAGTCGGAACCAGCTAATGTTCATAATTTTTGCTAAATAAATGATTCATACAAGTAACAGATTGATTCGAATAAAATGTTCTGTCCGTCGACTCGTCTAATCATTAATTTCAGCACTAACTTCAACCGACGTTGGGCAGTGCAGGGAGCTAATTGTTTTGACTCTCTGGTCGAAGCTGTTTATTGACATTTGTAATGTTCAAATAATGTATGAATTTAATTTTTACTTCATTAATTGATATGAAAATAAACAACCGAATACAAATGAATTATTTGACATCTTAACTGACCACTGCAGTAGAGACAGAGCTCCAAAAACAATGCCCACCGGAGGGGAAAACAACTTGCGGCTCTCCATTGACTTGTAATGCTGGAAGGAGCCGCCTCGTCAATTTCGTCTGCTTGCAAACAATAGAAAAATGCCTAAAAACTGCTGGGTAAATAAGTGAAGATTTGAGAAATTAGCAGAGAGATTTGGGAGACTTTGAATGGTGGTGATCTGTTTCACATTCGTTTTGGTCTTGCAGGGCATACTGTATCTGTTGTTTATGACTTTAAATGAAATTTTAGGTAATGAAGAAAAACAGAAATATGATCCCATTGGCGCAGTTTGCCTGGCTGCTCAGCTCTGTGGAAAATAAATGGACTCGTGCTGATGCGTTTGTCGTGTTGCTTGCAGTGTGAACTCACAGTGAAGGGGTTGATCCCCATTTACTGTCGAATGTTGTGTAGTTTGTGATCATAGTTATTCCTCCACGGCAACCAGAGAAGAGCTCAGGTGTAAACGTTAGAAGACAAAGTGGTACTTAAGATAACGCTGAGTGGACGACGCTCAATTTATTCCCTTCCCGGAATCGTCTGTCGTTAACCGTTGATGATTAAGAGCTGGTTGGTGTCCCACCAGGCATTGCCCCGGGTCCGAGCCAGCGCTGCCTGC
Organism: Perca schrenkii; assembly: GCA_025617405.1. Classification (NCBI taxonomy): domain Eukaryota; kingdom Metazoa; phylum Chordata; class Actinopteri; order Perciformes; family Percidae; genus Perca; species Perca schrenkii. The sequence goes on from CM046806.1 coordinate 5,034,810, forward strand.
TCTGCTCGGCCTGGGACTAGTCAGACTGATGGCTGCAGGGTAAACACTCGCCCCATACATGGGCCAGAGCCAGCTCCACTGGAGGGTTGTGTTTAGGTTGGAGACGATCCTGCGGGACATGGCATGCTCTCTGCCCAATTAATCAGCAGTGAGTGTAAACACGTCACAGGAACGTTGTGACAACTCCTCCTTTACACTTGGCAGGAGAGAGCGGTGTTTGTGTCCCCGTGTCTGACGGCAGCGCTGTGTACATCAGCGGCACTGCCACTGTTTCTAGGTCAAAGGTCAGAGCGGGGGAAGATGCGTGACCGTGACATATTAGGGGTGTTAATCACAAGTTATTCAATATTCCATCGATTCTTTGGACAACGATACGATATTTCCTGATATCTTCAAATCCGATACGATTTCGATTCAAATTAATTCAGAGGCCTGTGAACGATATGAGACGATATCATTTGGCCATTTAACCCAGTTCCATATCTATCAACTCAAAAAAGCAACTGAAATATGATTTGACAATTTTATTACTGAGCACTTCAAATTAAGAACAAACTATTCTTTTTAATAAAAAGAATAAATATAAATTGGGAATCTAAAATAATGGGGTAATCTTTCAAATGAAATGCATCTATAATATTGGATCGTGGATCATTGAATCGATATATCGTTACACCCATATGACGTATACCAGAGCATGGGAGGCTGATAGAGATCAATACTTAAGGTTCCAGTGCAGGTCCAGAAAGTTTTTAAATTTAATTTAAAGGCCACTGTTTTGATGCAGAGTGCTCGAAGAAAAAAAAAGAAGCACAAATCTGTTATTCATTTAGTCTATAAAGTGTTTAAAAAAAAGTATTACAATCTGCCAGTGCCCAAGCCAACGTCTTAAAAACTTTTGTTTTGTTCAACCAACCAGAAACCCAAAGAAATGTAGTTTACGATGATATGAAACGGAGGAAAGATATTCAATATACAAACAGAATTAAACATGAGAAGCTGGAATTAGACAATGCTTGCCATTTCTACTTTATAAATCAATTAAAACTCCATGCACTGGTATATTCATGCGAGGAATATATATTTCAGCCATACAGTTAGTGATATGACTTGACAGTCATATCCTACCAGGATATGACTATGATATATGAAAACCTATCAAACCTTCAAATGCATTCTTGAAATCCTGGGGAAAAAAAGAATGCATTTTGAAAAGGAGATCCTGTAGAAACCCTGATATGAATATCAGCACAATGCCACATGCCAGTCACTGAATGCAGACTTAAAGCTGAAAGAGTAGAACTGCCTATATTTCCAACCCCCCCCCCCCAAAACAAAGACTTCTGCGGCTGTGCATGGCAGTTTGTGATTGTGTTGTTTTGTGAGGAGCAGAGCAGAGTTCCTGGTTCACCGCTTGCAGCAGTGTTGCACTACTTGAAAGTCTACCCAAGGAAGGAGGAAAGGAGAGATCCAGTTGGCACCACGAGCATTAAGACAGCGATCTTAAATAAGTCGTTTTTCATACAGTTACTTTATTTTTTACATTTTAGGCTGGTTAGATTAGGGCTGGCTATCGTTCAGATAGAGCGGCGAAGTCCCTCTTCCGGTGGACCGCCATGGGACCTTAACTCGGAAAGAATATGAACGGGAGTGAATGGGGAAAGACAAATAATTTTTTTTATCCCGTTTGAATTGAGCCATGAATTACACATATGATGTTCATCAGTTTAATAGATAATTTCGCAAGTCAAGAAAGTCTCCGTTTATTGTTAAACTGTTGAAGTATAAGACTGTGAAAATACATAATTAGAAAGACTACACACTTCAATGTCCCATGGATAACGTCCCGCTGAAGCTACGATGTCTGTGTGTATCGTACCTGGATGTAACGTTACTCAAATGAGCAGAGGATCTCGCTTATTCTTTTGCTTATCTGCTGAAAACATATATATATATAAAACACATCCGGTAAGATAACGTTACATGTGTTGTGGAACAGAGCTAAGCGAGCTAGCTAGCGAGCAAGTTGAGCAGCAAGCTAGGTGACGTAAATTGTGCGAGACGAGAGACGTAGTTCACTTAGCGGTTTCACACAAAACTAAGTGGTCACATGACAAACCTACGGCTAACTGAGACTTTCATCGGTTGATAAATTATCTTTTAAATTGACGAACATATTTGTAATCCATGGCTCAATTCAAACGGGATGAAAAAATAATTTGCCTCTGCCCGTTCACTACCGTTCACATTTTTTCAAAAGATAGGTCCCATGGACCAGAAGTAGAAGGGCGTGATTTCGGCTCTCTATAGCGGTTCCTGAACGCTACTTTGTTTCAATACCAATTTCATAAAAATCCATTTTCATCTACAACGTGAGGCAGGTGCGTCGGAGGGGGACATGCAGATCAAAAATGTACCAAAGAAACTCCTGCACACTGTCTACCTTGCAAAATAATATTTAGAGTTAAATAGGAGACAACGTTTCGGTACTAGACCGTCTTCAGACAATGGAAGATGTCTAGTACCGAAACGTTGCCTACTATTAAACTACTTTTTTTCTGTGCAAGTTAGACAGTTTGCGGGCATTTCTTTGCAGCGTAAACATCCATTTTAAGAAAAGAAATTACAACATTATGCATTACGGCACAATTTTTTAAAATTTATTTTTCAGCTGCTACTGTGTAATGTAGAGTTTTTCCTGCGTTCCTCTACGACGTGTTAACGTTAGACAGCCAATCACAAGCATTATTAAATCTTGGTAGAAGCATGCTGCATGCTTATTGGCTCCCTGACGAGATGCACTCCTCAGTTATTGAAATTTGGTATTGAATGACAAGGCCTTTTTTTTTCGATAATAAAAAGGCAATTGTCGGTGCCTAAAAAAAAAAAAAAAAAAGAATTAAATTGAGAATATCGAGGCCTTCGTTGGAAGAAGAAACGGCCGATTTCTTTTTAGCTCGCTGTCTTAACTCTTTGACTGTCCTCTGCTGAGTATTGTCACTGTAGACTGTAAATGCACTTTACATTTCTCATACAGCTGGTGTGTGTTAAGTGTTTGGACTCAGGGTGTGAATGTGGTCTGAGCGGCTTAAGTACCAGCAGGGAGCTGAAGCAGCAGCGCTAGAAACCGTCCGGAAAAAGATTCCTGTTGAGTTTGAGGAGACTAAGTTGTATATATAACGTGTACTAGAAGAACAAATATTTAAAGCAATAAGTCGTTTATGCATCATGCACATACCTTTTTAATGCATTTTGTGTTTCTCCCTTTTTTGGAGGCAGATTAAGTGTGTTTTGATTTGTTAAAAGCGTATTGTAATATACGTCATTTAGAAAAGAAATGGAGTCCTCATGCTGCCAGCAAGAAAAAAAGGATGCTATAACAAAAAATAAAAGAAGTAATGTGTCGATTCAGCTTCTCTTCTTGATATCAGGCTGATATTCTGCTAATTTGGGAGTTGATGCACTTGTAGATGATTATTGTATGGGACAGATGTACCCACTTTTTCCACTGTTTTTGCACTAGCTCTTTTTAAATCACTAGAAGAATGCTGCTTTTTGTAGGATATATATATATATATATATATATATATATATATATATATATATATATATATATATATATATATATATATATATATATATATATATATATATATATATATATATATATATATATATATATATATATATATATAAAAATATATAGGTTTTCTCTTGATGTGGAAGTAGGGAGAAGTGTTCAGTTGCAGAGAAAAAGGCAGCTGGAGACTGAGCGCAGGATCAGCCGTGTTTTGTTTTTTTAAAGTCAGGGAAACATGACGAGGAGTCAGTCTGCTTCTACAGATTCAGACTTAAAGGAGCAGCTCCGACTAGGGATCGACCGATACTGGGTTTTCAAGGCCGATACCGATTATTAGTAGTTAATGAGACCGATAACCGATATTTGGAACCGATATGCATTTAAAATCTTAAAGTCAAAATTAAGATTTTGGAATGTTACAAACTCTAACACAAAACTTTGTTTAAATGCTTTAAGCAATTACTTAATAAATGAGAAACTTTCAACATACTACACAATAAAAGATAGTCAGATAGTGTTGTGGGCGGGACATTAAAGGTGCCGTAGGTAGGATTGCAAAGATCCAGGACCTAGCCAAATAATTTGAACATCGACAACTTCTCAGTCCATCCCCCCTTTCTGCTAAAGCCCAAAACGGTCTCCTAAGCCTCTCCCCCCACAAGGGAGAGTTAATGCGTGTGCATGAGCAATGATTGACACGCAGTTAGACACCCCCACCTGGCCCTGATTGGTGCATCTGAACAGGAAGCTGTGGATTTTTGCGAATCCCACTACAGGCTGTATGTGGTGCCAGAGGAGCCGGATTTTTTTTTAAATGACCTGGCTTCATGTAGTTCTACTGGAACATAGGGTCAGTTTCAGCAAATATGACAGAAAGTTAGTTTTATAAGGCTTACCTACTGCACCTTTAAGTCCGACTCAGTGGTGAGTGAAACCAGAGCAGAGGGACCGACACAGAGCTGTAGCCGAGCCAAAGTAGACAACTTTTTAATTCATGAACTTTATCGGTTATCAGGCAAATAAAACGCCGATACAGATAATCTGCAAACTGCCCAAAAAACGATAATCGGTCTTTCCCTAGCTCAGACCTCTTTCAGGCCTGGAAACGGAAACTGAAATAGGTGTAGAAAACTGCATTTACCTGCATTTTAAATAATAGTGCAGCTACCATCTTGGACACTTGTTCTATAGTCTCTATAGTTGTGTTCAGGTAGAAGGTCTCTCATGTCTCCGATTCCTTAAATACCGGGATGTGCGAGAACTTTCCGCTCAAATGGAAAGATGCGATTTGACGCGAGGTTTGCTCGGGGCGCAAAAAAGTTGCCTTCTGTCTGAACACACAGTAAGGAGTCATTTTCAGCTTGGACATGTTTAAAAGCCTCATGTTGGGCAGTCACTATTAGTTTACATGATATTAAACCCAAAACAAAGTTTCCAAATGTACTCTAGAAAGGTAATAAAAAATAGGAATCCAGTGTTGATCTTTTAAAGGTTTTTAAAGAAAGCCAGCAGATATAGAAATCAGGAAAAATCTCAGTTTGAAAGGTGAAGCGTTGTGAGACATGTTGCAGTATAATCTCTTACTTGACTTGACTTGTGTTTATGCAGTCATATTTGAACTGGCAAAAAAAAAAAGAAAAATTAGTCATTGAATCGATATAAAGTCGAAGTACTGGAGTTTTTGTTTTGAGATAATTGTCATGTTATTTATTTATTTATTTAATCCAATTTTCCAACAGTTTTTAGTTTTTTTTCCATCCGAATGTTTTTTAAGGAAGGGATTTGATTTTAGTTTAACTTGACTCTCAAATGTATAAAAAAAAAGCATCAGTTTTCTTTTCTTTTGAACACTAATTAAGTGTAATGAATGTGAAGAAGCATCACTTACAAAAATGAATCATAAGTGTTGAATAAATTTATGGATGATCCTGGATTCTTTTTTTGTTTTGATTTTGGTCCTGTTTTACATCTCATGTTTCCTATCGCTCATCCTACTTCACCCATCACTTCCACGCAGCCATTTTATGCAGCGTGTGTCATCTCTAAAGCCTTCCACGCAACCATTTTATGCAGCGTGTGTCATCTCTAAAGCCTTCCACGCAGCCATTTTCTGATATTTCTCATTCCTGAGTCCTTACCAGCCTCACCACACTCGCTGCCACTCCCCACAGAGCCTCCGTCCTCAGCCGCTGGAATGCTACCAGGCTTGTTTTTTTTCCAGCGACAATTTTAACGTCTGTGACTAAGCGGTTATTTTAACAGACTAAAACAGGATACACAAACATATAAAAGACATAAAAGATCTGGCTTTTTAACTCTTTATGTGCACTGATCTTCCGGTACGACAGCAAGCTGTGGGCAGGAGAAGAAAGGAGGCAGCGGACGTACTAACTTCTTGCAGATTTTTCTTGAATATGATAATCATTTGGTCGCGGATCTCCTGTAAAATAATCTTCATCAAAGATCAGTTCAGTCGGGACACTCGTGTCAAGGATTTAGCCGTTTATTGCAACAATATGCGTTTTATTTTGGCGGTGTGGCTCTGCTCATTTGTTGCTCTGACAACATTTAATGGGCATGAACACATTAAAAGAAACGTACAACTAAATGTTAATACAGGAAGAGGCTGAGGAGGTGGAGGGAGTTACATTTCTGATTTGTGGCGCAGCAAAAGATCCAGAGACCGCAGTAACCAATGGTAATGGAATTTAACGTTACAGCCTTAAAAATGTTGTTTGCGGGTGTCTTGTTTATAAAGTGATGATCAGTTAGTTATGTACCTGCAAAGAATATTCAGTGTCATACAACGGATTTGTATGGAACATGGGAGTATTTGAGGCCTTACAGTACATCCTGCATATTTGCATATATATTCAGATGTCAGATATGGTCATTTCACTCTCATTAAGTGACATTTAAGAGTACAATCCAAACTTTCTTGAGCACTTTGTCCAGAGAAAACTGCATTCCCAAATGTAGATTTTAAATGTGCCTATAACTGCCATTTTGAGGTCACCAACAGTGGTGTAGTCTACGTGATACGCAAGTAAACGCCGTATAGGTCCGCCGAAAGGTCAAGGCTTTCCGTGTACCCACTTACAAAAGTGCGAGGATACGTAACAATGATTGTTTTGTGACTGAACTGTCCCACTTTTGTTGATAAATTCACCCCGTCTGTGTTGTAAGTCACAGTTGCTTGGCGGTCATTCTCTGCGCAAATTTGAAATGAACTAAATGCGTATCACGATAGGCTATAGGAGAACTTGAACTACACTCTTTGCCTGCCCCTGAAGCTATACTGCCGCTTCGGGTGACACAGCAGCAGACGTTTATCGTAACAGAAAATTTCAAATTCGAAATGAAAGTAGTGAACATCAGTGTAACTTGTGAAGAGTTATCGTTGTATGGAACCTTCCATGTTATTTCCTTTGACAGTTTGGTTGAAAGAAACCCAAATTTCTGATAGAGAAACTTTTTGAAGATGGGTCAAATTCGATCCGAGGACAACCGGAGGGATAAATAAAAGCATGTCAACAAACTCTTCATGTCTGGCCCTTGATGTGACTCTCATCGTTGAGTTTAACACCCCCGGTCTAAACCAAGGGGTGTGTGAGCTGTCTGCTTCAGGGAGTCTTTGAGCTACGATATTGTGATGAGGAGGTGTTGATTACAGAGCAGGGAGAGGAAGGCCTCGGAGTATTTGTGTGGCTTCCAAAAAAAAACGCAAGGAGAAGATGTTGACAGTTTTGTGTGTGCAGGTTGTAATTGGGTTCACGTAGACAAAGTCTGGAATCCCTTTACATTTCTGAGACTGAAAAATATCAGAGTATGACTTCAGAGGTCAGCTGCCTTCAGCGTTGTTGTGAGTGGGTCTGTTTTCAGCTGTCTCATTCAAGTTTAGCGATTTTGTTCTTCAAAGATGTCACATGAATTTTTTGCACTGTGCAAATCAGCCTGAATTGTTCTGCAGCTGCAGTGAAAGGTTTTTGAAACGATAGACTATTTGTATATTTCTAGGAATGCAGGCTCAGAGGTTCAGAACTATTTTAAAGAAGCACGTCACTGTAGGAGGTATCTGGAAGTGGATCCCAGAAATGTACAGTGTTTGCATAGTATATGTTCTTTAAATAGGAAGTTTAGAGGTTTTATTGTATAGAAGAAGAAGAAGAAAAATAAAAAGATGTCTAAATGCTCTTTAGACATGCAGGAAAAAATACTGGATTATTTCATGTGTTAATTCGGTAACACTTTACTTGAAGGTATCTACTAGAGTGTGGATCGAGCCGCATTTTTCTGTCCGAGCCCGGCCCATGTCCGACAGAGCAGTAACCCGACCCGAGCCCGACAGGCATTAAGATATTTCTGTCCGAGCCCGACACAGTTAAAATCTCTTTTTTTTTCTCATATTAATGACACATGTACATTTGTTTGTGTGGAAAGCCCGCTTTCACGGGGCAACAAGCGCACGTTAACACAGGCGCGCACCTACATAATAAGCTGTTTTACATTTAAAATGTTCAATGCCTTATCTCGCTGATGTGACCGAGCCCGACCCGAACCCAAACATCATTTCTAAATATCTGTCCGACCCGGCCCGGCCCGTCGGGTACTGTCTGGTCCCGACGGGCTCGGTTCGGGTATCCATCCTCTATTATCTACATAAGATTGACATGCCACTGTCATGAACACATGACATAGTCATGACTCATGATCCCTAACTCTAACCCTAACTCTAAACATAACTTGTCATGACAAAAGCCGACTGACACTAACTAAAAGAAGCGTTATGTCATAAACGTTTATGACTTGTTTATAATGTTTATGACACGTTCATGACAGTGTCATGTCACTCTTATGTAGATACCTTCAAGTAAAGTGTAACTGTTAATTCTTTCCCCTATAGGCCTAAAATAATCAAATGTAAAGTTGCAGGGTCTTAAAAAGTTTGTTTAAAAATCTGTGTTTGCTGCAAGTCTCTCCCCTAAAAACACATTCATAAACTAATCATTTAGCTATCTTGTAAGCTGTTAGTGTCCAAACAGAAATTCCACTCATGTTCGCTCTTCACTCCTGTTTGTTTTGTCTTTTGTTTTGCATTTCAGCCAACTTCCCGCTTTTTCATTTACATTCATATGTCATGAATATATCCATTCTTCTTCATCCCTACTGGAGATATTTAAGATATGCACAAATGAAATGAACTTTTTCTAAAAAATCCAATAAATAATAGGCTTTTTGACTCGTACGTTGGCTTTTTTAGAACATTTTGAGGTGTGATTCTTAGAAGTTTGATAAATAATGGAGAAAACAAAAAGAATAGGTAAATATCAATCCACATGATCAGTTATTTTAAATAACTAGGGGGTGAAGAAGCTAAAGTTTTGCCCTGGGACTCGGTTCCATTAAGTGGACACTTGAAACGGCAGACTGAGGTCCTAACTGCTGTATAAACGGCGTGTCGGCCGTCTTTTAAAGTACAATTGTGATGTAAATAAGTTAAGGAGCTCCTTGTGCAGCTGTAAGTACCATCGCTGTCTGCATGCTGAAGAAGAAATAACCATGTAATGGGTTGCATGCCAGTTTACAGATTCAAATGTTCCATCAGTGTAATACCCGAGTCTGTAATGTTTTGGGGAGTTGAACAATCAGACTGATCTCAAATTGGCGTATGAACTACACGCCAATTTGTATGCCATTATTGGCGTGTTATCAAGACGAATACTCTCTTTTTAGCGTGTTTATCAACGCCGTTTGGCCTCAATAGACTTACATTACCTTGCGATTGCGTATGAATTGACTCTGTAGCGCGTAGTATGAAAGGGCGAAAATCGGCGTAGGGAGGTTGGTCGGAGGGGTGGATGGGTAAAACACAGGACTTTCACCCAGGAGACCGGATTGTGTCCCGTGTGTCACGTTTCCTTCATGTCCCGCGTGTCAGCGACGTTTCCTTTGTGTCCCGCGTGTCACGTTTCCTAAACTCAACCATCGCTTTCTTCTTTTACTAAAGACAACCTGCGTGTCATGTTTCCTACCACGTTTTCCTTCCAACCATAGTTTTCTTCTCGCGATAACACGCCAAGTGCTGATAACACGCCAAGTGGCGTGTATGTTTACGTCCGCTGTATACAGCGTAGATAGCTTGGCTTAAGAAAGTGGGCATCGATGTTTACGCGAAGTATTGGATTGGAACAATGCATTATGTAATAACGCATTATTTTATAACAAAGCATTATGCATTTTTTTAAATTTTTTTATTGCCTTTCAAAGCCAGTGGAACAAACCATTTAAATAAAGAGCCATATAACATTTTCGTTAAGAAAAGTTCAACCCCCGCGTTTTGTAATAATATATTACAAAATGTGGAGAAATTGAGTACATTTTAGGTTCACGGTTTTATTGCAAAATGCGGCAGATTATTACATAATGCGGGTGTTATTACAAAAAGAAGTGAAAATGCATTCCATTTTGACGCTTTATTACATAATGCGTTGTTACAGGGAGTTTTCCTGATCTCTGCTGAGAAACAGACGCCCACAGACTGTCATCCTGTATATTTCAGTGTTGATCTGGTAGCTGTAAAGTTTTCTCAAGTATGTAAACCGACTGGACCAGCCTGCTCCACTCAGAGCCTCTGCAAGAAGAAACAGTCTGGCTCCTAATGCACTGTTCAAACTTGAGAGGAAGAGAAAGAAGTGACTTGTTGGGACACGCAGGCAATGTCTTCTGAAATGTCATTTCATCACAGGTGCTTCATGCTTATTAGTTTGCATTGCCAGACCTTCCTCCACAGAGCTACGGAGGAGGGTCTAGCTAGCCCACACAGCATTCCTGAATGGGAATGTGCTCCGGTTTATTGCCGTTTCTTTTAAACCAATCACAATCGTCTTGGGCAGTGTTAAGCACCGGACGGAGCCTCTGCAAAATAGCCTCGGGAAGGAACTTGTTTTGGTGGAAGATGTGTACGTTCAAAGGTTAGAATGCCAGCACAAAGAAAGCGGAAGATGACGGACATTCGGCGGCACCTGAACAATCCCGGAAGTGAAACGTAGTCGATATAGACTAGGGCTGCTATGGCTGCACAATCGTCTTGGGCAGCGCTAAGCACCGGACGGAGCAACGGTGCCTCTGCAAAATAGCCTCGGGAAAGAACTTGTTTTGGTGGAACATGTGTATGTTCAAAGGTTGTTTTAGTCGTGCAACAGAAAACTCAGTCTATCTAGCTGTCTGGATTTACCCTGCAGAGATCTGAGGAGCAGTTAACCATAGTCCTCAGAAATCCACCGGAGGTTAGAACGCCAACACAAAGGAAGAGGAAGGGGACGGACGTCCAGCCTGAATGAGGGACATCTGGCGGAACTTCCGGCAGCACCGGAGCAATCTCGGAAATGAAACGTAGACTGCATGCTTATGTACTCTAACGTTTTTCTTATTTTCTCTGGAAGTCCAGTGTTTGGGGTTTTCTGTAACATCTGTGCCTGGAGATCATTTGATTTCTGGCTCCAACGTCTCTGTTCCCAGTTTTTGGTCGCTGTGCTTAAAACAAGTTGTCCTTCAGATCTTTTATTTTTGTAAACACATTAATTGTTAACGTCCTGTTCGGGTCCCAAAAGGAGATTGTGGTTTCAGTGAACTTTTATGTTAATTTCTCATTTCGTCCAGAACAGCAACGATGTGTTTTGGGTGTTCTAAAGGAAAAAAATGTCATTTTGGAAGTCACCATTTCGAAGGCATTTATTACCACAAATCTGATTCACCACTCAGTTGTGCATCAACATTGTGTTTGTCATGCCTGGAGATCAACTTTCAATTCCTGTTTAGACTCAAACCAATTTAGAAAATAGGGGTTAAAAGCATTATTATGATTTCTTCCCAACTAATTTTCGCAGAAACAAAGCCTTTAAACGACAAGTAACACTTCTTCTTTTTTCATTGGGTGCAGCAGTTAAGTAAGAAGGCAACTTTATTTGTATTGCACCTTTAATACACCGAGGGAATTCAAAGGGTTTTATATAAGGCAAAGAAATGCATTCATTTACAATGAATTTGATGTAAATTCTAGATCCAAAACCTCTCGATCAACCCATGGGAAGGAAGTAGGAGGGTCAGGAGAAGTTTCTCTTTTAATAAGGCTCGTAATTGAAGTCTTGGCCATGTTTTCACGCCATCCAATGACCTTTGAGCTTCAATTCCAGCAAGCGCTTGTTCTCATGTGGATGAACTTTGGGTTTGAATCTCGCAGTGTGCAGAGCCAAACTAATAGCCCTCCAACAGTATCACTCACTCTGCTGCCTTCAGTGCCTCTTCTTCTCTACATTACAAGGAAACAACTATTGACATTACCTTTTTTTTTCTTCTTCTATTTACATCGCTAAGTCTCTGTATTGAGTTTAACTTCTGTCAGTTGTCAGACTGTACCATCTGATTTAAAGATGCATTCATAGATTTTTTTTTTTTGTTCAGATGGGGAAAACGGAACAAAAAAAGACGCAGATATACAGTAACATTTCAATAATGATTATATGGCTTAAATTCCTGTATGTGCAATAGCTACTACTATATACTCCTAATTTCTGTTTCTGTTTTATTTAACACATAATGTGGTTGCCCTGAACTGGCATGGATTTGACTTGTCTGTTTACAGCTCTTCAAGAGTGGGCTGGTCCCACAGCCCTATGTCCATTTCAGCCCTCCAAAAGAACTTGGACCTTATTAGTCAGCATTTTTTTTAGTATGAACACTCCATGGGGGTGAACGCTCCAAAGGGACTCAGACCCCGACGAAAAGAACTGAGTGGCTTTTTCTGTTGGTCAACTTTTCCTTTTTCGGTCTACTTTCTGGTACACTTTAAGAAGACTGAGTTTGGTTTGTTTACAGAGGACTCTGTGAAAACACCCTAACGCTGCACAGCAGTGATTACATAGACTGACATTAAAACTCACCCAGGATGAAAACACAATAAAGTCCAAAGGCTTATTTCCATTGTGGTCCTCTAGTAAAAACCCTTACAGACAATTATGATCAACCAAAAATAGCAAGCGGTCGGGTAGCTATATGTCAACATGCTTTTTGCTTTCTTGGTCATAAAAAGTTGTTATTGTGAAGAAAACCATTGCCTATTAACACATCCAGCAAGAGCAGCATTCATTAGCAGTCATGTTTCCATCCTCCTGATCACTCTCTTCTTAGTTCTGAGTTTGGTCCCCACCTACTCCTGAGAAAGATATCTGTCTTTTTAGCAGCTAGATGCTCCGCTGTGTTCCCCAGAGGGGGTCAGCCCAATGGTCCCACAGCCCTATGTTCCCACATTTCTAAAATTTCTCTTAAAATTAGGCCCTATGTTAGGGTTAGGGTTACATTCCATCTGTAATTGGCTACCAAATTGGGAAAAAGGGGGATGAAATTTGATACAAATTTATGAAAAAGGAAATGTGGGAACATAGTAGCCTTGTGAGACCGTCCTGATCTCGCGAGCTCCAGTTTTCCACTCTCAGATCAGTCTGGCATCTTGAGGTAGAGAAAATTTGGAGCCGTTCGCCAAACGACCGGGCCAATCAGCATTGGTTTTGAGGCGGGTTTAGGTGGTGATAGACAGATGGTTTATCCAATCAGCTAACCAGTATTTTCGCCCCTTCCCAAAAGTTTTCCAACGGAAAGTTCCCAGATGGATATGCCGAGCAAATGCGAAGCAATCCATCTGGCGGAGTCAGCTTAGGAACATAGGGCCAGATTTACTAACACTGGCGCAGTTGGCGCTGCGTCCGTTTATGCGAGTTCGGTAATAGCGCACGCTATGCTTCCACATTTTGCGTAGTATTTATCAACCCCTACACCCATCAGGCAATCAGCGTCTTTTTCCGGCCACTATACCGTAAATTGCGCTGTAGCAAAGCGCTACTGGTGCTATGATATGGCTGGGTGCAGACTGCGATATTCCCACTGCTGATGCTTTGACTGTTTGAAATGATCCTGATGCCGATATATTTGTAATATAGCGAGGAGTTTAACAACTGCTGGAATAGGATGTGAACGCTGAGTGGGAGATTCAATTTCATCTTTGATTTCTTCCAGTAACTCTAATATTGCATGGCTGCTTGATCTGTAACGCTAAATGATGTTGTGTTCACTGAAAGTGTAATTCTTGTGTTAACGATATTTTCAGCCTCGCCTATGTCTTCGTCTTGCTCAGATTACTGTTGCCATTTCACCAGCGGCATAAAGGTCTACGAGGGACGTTAATGAGAGCGGAGTTTGCAGGCCCGTAAAACCAAAACAAATCATCAAAAGACTGATGCGGTGCGTTCCATTTGTACTCGGAAGTCAGCTTTTCCGAGGTCGGAAACACGCCCCCTCACCTCGGAACTCGGGCAACCACCGAGTAGCCCGAGCTCAAAGTCCAACATGGTTGCCCCGTGCATCCCCAGTAGTGAAAGCTGTAGTAACATACAGTTATCAGCACTTCTGTCTAATTTGTGTCTCACTATATCAGTCGCACACACAGTCCTGTCCAACTTCTATCTGCGGACGTGTTGTTAAGCTGTTTGTATGCGCGAAAAAAAACAGCGTAATGCGTTGTTATCAACTGGTATTGCTAACAACGGCTAACCTGGCTAGAGCTAACCCCACAATGAAAAATACGACTTGTAAATGGAACGCGTTCAACTCGGCTGGGACGTCATTCCCAGCTCCGAGTTCCGAGGTTTAATGGAGCGCACTATAAAAGGAGGCTGCGGAGCGGGGGATAATCCTCTGTGGGTTAGTAACTCTGCTGTAGAAACATCGACTGATAAACTGACTTTAAAAGAGGCTGCATGCTGCAGGAATCTGCCCAAATGTACTTTACATTATACCATCCACACAAACCCAACGCTGGCTGAGCCACAGTGGTGCTAACTGATGATGTAACACCTGTCAGGTCCTGTGACTGGTTGCAAACGTTCATTTAAGAAATCCCCACCCTCAATTACATCTTAAGGGCTTTGCAATAATGCAATAATAATTAATGTAAAGGGTGTAAAGAATGTACATGTAATCAGTATGATTTTTATTTTCATTTGTGGTATAATGAGTTTTACCAGGGGTGTCAAACATATGGTACATGGGACAGAACTGGCCCGCCACAGGTCCAATCAGGCCCACTGGATGACTTTGCAAAGTGTGTAATTTGCAGCGAATTAATTAATTCCAATTCCAAATTTACCACTTTAAAGGTGCCGTAGGTAGGATTAAGAAGATCCAGGACTTAGCCAAAAAATTTGAACATCTACAACTTCTTAGTCCCTCCCCCATTTCCACTAAAGCCCGAAACAGTCTCCTAAGCCCCTCCCCCCCCACAAGGGAGAATGAATGCGTGTGCATGAGCAGTGATTGACGCGCAGTTAGACACCCTTCCCCCCTGGCCCTGATTGGTGCATCTGAACAGGGAGTGGTGGATTTTTGCAAATCCCACTACAGGCTGTAGGTGGTGCCAGAGGAATCGGATTTTTTTCTTTTTTTTTTACCTGCTTCATGTAGTTCTACTGGAACATAGGGTCACTTTCAGCAAATATGACAGAAATATAGTTTTATAAGTCTTACCTACTGCACCTTTAATCTCAGAGAACATCCAAGTTCTTTTTCCGTGAATTTCCGTGAAATTCCGATTTATTTTCTCGTAATATTACCCCTCTTCCTTGGATCCGCAACATTTTTTGCTTCCTACAATGGCCTTAGAACGCTGTCGTAGCAGAAGCAACCTGCTTATGCCAACAGTTTCTGATCTCTTTCTGGAGTGGTTTACTGGTCTGGCCCACTTGAGATCAAATAAGGCTGTATGAGGCCCCTGAACTAAAATGAGTTTGACACCCCTGAGTCATAACATTCATTTAAAGATGTTATGACGGTTTCCAGTTGCTACATCATGCTGTAGTTGTTGCTTCAGGTTTTCTGTGATTGTAGTTCAAAGCCATGTTCAAGATTCCTGATCACTGCTGATCTTCCATCATTCACGACACCTGAATGTCCCTTTACAGGAAGCTGGGAGGAGGACATGAAAAAGTTTGAAAATGACACAACTAGAAAGACAATGTAGTCGTAGCTACTGCCGATTTACACTGACATGCTTATTTATTACAAAATAAGAAGAAATATCTCGATATCAATGTAACTCTTCACAAAGACGTAGAGGTTTATGAACTGGGTGCACAGTATTACCACTGATAGTAAAGCTCAGTGTTGTCTGCTGCGGTATACACACACTGCACAGTGCTGTCTGTCTGCTCTGCTTACTGTATCCTCTGATGTTAACCTGCTCGCCTCCTAAACCAAGGAGAACTGAACACATCTGACACATCTGGATTGTTCAGAAGCTGCTGTGATCACGCTGTTATTCACATCGCTTGAAACAAACCGCAATAAATCTCTCGACACGGCTTCTGTCTGTGGCTCTGTCTGTTCTAGCAGCTGTCTGTTCATCTGTACATGAGTTGGGGCTGTGCAATTAATCCGATTTATAACCGTGATTACGAATTTTGGCTCCTAACAACCACACAAAACAGAATAGTCGAGAAAAATCGATTGTTTTGCACGTAACTTTTTGCAAGTAAACTCTTGAAAAACAAGTTCAAACGGGAAAAGTATCATCGGGAAATGTCACAGTTCAAGGTGTTTCCACCGTTGATTGAAATTCAATAATTGCAACGTCTTTCCAAAAGTCAATCAATAATGTGCTAAATAATCGTGATTTCAATATTGACCAAAATAAGCATGATTTTTTTCCATATTCGAGCAGCCCTATCATGAATATAACCCATTTGGAACAGAACTGATGCTTGGGGCTGCTGTTAATCTTCACCCAATATTAGATCACTCCCTGTAATCCCTGCTAATTGTATTTCCTATGTTTAATTTATTCATTCAGTCCTTTATTAATGCTGTTATGCAAATGAATTAAAAAGCAGTATTTGCTCTAGGAATCAAATCAATCATTAGGTCTGTTGAATGCATTTAGTGTGTTATTATTTTTATATATATATATATATATATATATATATATATATATATATATATATATATATATATATATATAAGTAATATAAATGCTTATTATGTAGAAGTTTTTCCATCTTAAAAAAAAATACTAAAGAATGGGACCAAGTAGTCACTTCTTGGCATCAGTGAAACAAATGAAATCATTTTAATTGGCTCAAGACTTCTCATGGTGCAATAAGAACTCCACAAGATTCAGTTAAATAAAACCACTGATATAAACTTAGACAACATAAAAAAAACTATATTCCACAAAGCAATACAAGATCTGTTAAAAGGAACGACTGAGACAATAAAATAAATGGCTGATATTTAAGGTCCAGTGTGTGGGAATTTCTCCCATCTAGCATTGAGAGCATATACAGTATATCTCTTGCGCAACGCAGTTCAAAGTATGTATTACAGCTACGGTAGCCTTCACGCTTCACAAAGGCCGGTCTCTTGCTCGTTCCAATATCCTTTTTCTGGGCGAAGAAGAAGAAGAAGAAGACTCCTGTTCCTGAAATTTGGAGTTTGAATACGTGTGGTCCTCCATGTTTCCTTGAAGCTACGATACCCATTTAGCAGCATTAGCAGCACCTGTGAGTTTATCATGTGACAGCGAAAACGTGAAAGACGGAGCAGTACATCCTGTTTGTCCCTTACCGACAAATATATTTTAAGATGGCGCATGAATTTGGAGCGTCTACCCCAGTTCATGCAAACGCAAATGTAAAATTTCAAGCCAAAAGGGAATACTTGGAATTGATGGTGGTGGTAAATATTCATGAAAAAGGATATGTTTGTGAACGGGCAACACAGATTTTTTACACACTGGACCTTTAAAGCAACTTCAGGGGCAAAATATCAGCCTCCAATGTCTCAGGTCACATAATTGAGTTTGGTGGTGTTTGCAGTCTGGCCACTAGATGGCAGTGCGTGACAGGGGTTTGGTAGTCCAGATGAATGAACTCTCTCAATGGCAAACTGCGACTTCTTGTTCTAGTGAGTGATGAATGAGAAAGAACCAAAGTCAGCCACATAAACAAAAAAACAAAGGCTAAGGAACCAGTTTGTCCCGACACATTTGGAGCTTCAGGTCAGGTGAGAGGGGGTTTTACTGGGTCAGGTATTCACAGATAAGAACAAGCTACCTGACTTCCAGACCCCGTCCCTGTGATTGTGTAATCTCTCTGGTCTCGCTAGCTTTCCTTGTAGGGGAACGCCAGCTTCCTGGCATCTGAGCAGGGAAAACAAACCGTAAAAAGTGTTTTCAAAGGCTTTTCCAAACTGAGCTCAAGCTCATAATGAGGGAGTAGTTAACTTGTCATTTATGGGCTAAATTGGCAAAATGCACATTGTTTTTGCTTGTTTAAAAATGTCACAATGATTCAGGATGTACTGAATACGTTGTAGTCTAAGAAGAAATACTCCACAATGGTAAAAAGGTCTTGAAATCAGAATGTTACTTGCAGGTAATTGTTGCACCATAAAATTGTCCTATGTGTCAGAGATTAAAGGAACACATTGTGGGGAGTGGTCCCTGTTTTTGGGTTAATGCATCAATAATGAAAATCCAAACCGCGGATATGTGAAATGAAAAGCTTTAAGATCACCTGGTGGAATACTTCTCTTGGCCTGGTCGGCAAAATACAACCCGTCCCCTGTCCCGTTCCTTCCCGTCCCCTGTCCCCCTGTCCCCCTGTCCCCCTGTCCCAACCCACTGCAAAATTAAATTTTCAACCTCTACTGCACTACAACAATCAAATAACCAAAAAGCCAATTATAAGACAGTTGGTTGGCTATTTTATGGATCTCCTGAAACATTGACATTTTGCAGATGATTGTTTTACGACCGCCATATTTTTTTTTTTTGTGTTATCTCAACCCTAATCTTAGAATTTTGTCATTGTCATTATTTTCATATGAACTATGCACTTTAATGACATTTAAAAAACTCTTGTTGCAGAGAAACATTCAGGCTGCAAGCATGTAGGCCTATTTGCTTTATGTCAGCACATCTGATAAATAATAATCAGTTAACGACCACATCAGTATCATAACCAAACATCACTTTATGATACAATACGGCCAACTAAGGCAAGGGTCAGTATACTCCGGCATGGTGATGGCAAGAATAGCATGCATGCCGATATCTTTATTAAAGTGAATTAGTGAATCATCCTCATGAATCTGAATCTGAATCATGATATTTTTTTTTTACTTACAACAGTGTTGTTCCAACTTTGTGGCAGCAGTTTTGGGAAAGTCCCTTTCCTGTTTCAACATGTCAGAGTCCCTGTGCCCAAAACCAGCTCCGTAAAGAAATGGGTTTTCCCAGATTGGTGCACAAGGTCTTGATTGGACTGCACAGACCCTGACCTTAACTGTGTCCAACATCTTTGGGATGAACTGAAACACAGACTATGAATCAGACCTTATCGCCCAACATCATTTTTGGACCTGGCTGGACAGATGTGTTCCAACCTGAGGTGGAAAGCATGAGACCAGAAGAATGGAGGCTGTTAGCAGCACGTTAATGCCCATTGGAGGTAACATGGTCGACAATCACATATGTGCGTAATGTACTAGTGTCTGTCTGCATACTTTGTTCTATGCAGCCATGACATAGTGGTAGCAGGAAATACCATCGGTGGTGGAATGTAATTAAGTACATTTACTCAGTACTTCTAAGTACAGTACATATGTGCATATGTTGAGCTACTTGTGCTTTATTTGAGTCTTTTCTTTCCATTCTACTTCTACTCTGCTACATCTCAGAGTGAAATATTGGACTTTTTACTCCACTTTTTACTTTTACTTCATCTGTTACAGCTTTAGTTACTTTACACATTCAGATTTTTTGCACACAACACACATGTAGTTTATAAAACACAATGTTTTATTAGAAATTAGATTACCCAACAATATAACGGCCTACAAGTCCAGCTGAAATGATTAGACCATTAAACAGTTAGTTGATTGACAGAACGGTTTGGATTGTTTCCAAGTTTCTAAAATGTGAGGATTTTTCTGCATTGAGTTCTTTTTAATACTTTAAGTTCATTTTCCTGATGCTACTTAACATTTTCAATGCAGGACTTTTACTTAAGTAAAGGATCTGAATACTTCTTCCACCACTAAATACCAGTGAAGTAGCAGTACTGGAGTAAAGCTAGATGCTCTTTGTACACTGCTCAGTAAGTCTTCATGTGTGAGTTAGTGGCCTCTCTGTAGCAGACAGAGAGAGAGAGAGAGAGAGAGAGAGAGAGAGAGAGAGAGAGCGTCTCCAGGCCTGTCTCCCTTCCAGACCAAACACACATCCATCTCCGTCTCCCGGGCCGCCGCTGACCTCTGCTATCTGGCGTCGGCGAACAGGCTGGCTCGTCACCGACGGCCACCCAGCCTCTGTGGTCGCTCACAGGAATCGGTATTAGTGCGCAGATGATGAACGTTTTGGAGCGGCCTCGCAGTCACCGAGAGTACATACAGAAGGGTTTTAAAAGAGGTAATAAAACTTCTCAAACTTCTCACAGTGGTGGGGTTTCTTTGCTCGGCTTGAGCTACACGGACAGGGGAGCCATTTTTATTTCAGCTTCATGGGACATGTTGCCTGGGAACTACTCAAAACCACCGAACCCCCCGACTACTAAATAGTCGGCGAAGAGGCCGCTGTGTTCTCTATACCGACGGTATCAACACGCATACGCCAATTCATGAGATCAGTCTGCAACAGGGCATCATGACTTTGCGTAAATATGTACGCCACTTTCATAAACCCAAATGGCGTGTTATTGTACGCCATTGTCAGCTATCCACGTGTATGATACACGCTGTATACAGCTGATGTAAACATACCCACCACGTGGCCTCGCCACGTTGCGCGTTATCGCGAGAACGCAACGTACTATCGCGAGAACAACGTCACACGCCTGTTAACAAAAAAAAAATGGTTGAGTTTAGGAAAAGAACACAGGGAAAGGCTTCAGTAACAAAACAGTGACAAAAACACGGAAAATAACGACAAAAATACGCTTACGACAACAACAAATGGTTGGGTTTAGGAAAGAAACATTGGGTAAGGCTTATTAAAAACAAAAACTTTAAAAACAAAAACAGCCGAAAAATCGCCACACGCGGGGCGCAAACCCGGCTCTACCAGGTGAAAGTCCTGTGTTTTACCCATCCGCCACCCCAACGTCCTTACCCAATCCCCCGTTCCTTTATACTACTCGCTACGGCGGAAATTGACTCGCAATGTAGGCCAATGGCGGCCGATTTGCGTTGATATACACGCAAAAATGCGATTATGCGTCTTGATAACACGCCAAAATGGAATACAAATTGGCGTTTCATACATACGCCAATTCATGAGATCAGTCTGGGAACATATGTGGAACATACGTTACCACGACATCCTAACATGATCATCAGCTTTCTTATGATGACGTGACTTCCAAATAAGTTGATTTGGTCCAACAGAATTATTTTACTTACAAAGGTAAAGGTGCGAAAAACACTCCAGTTCCTAAACCCTGGTGTTGTCTTCCCGTCGACCATGAACTTGTTGTCCTTCCGGGTCAAAAATTTAAATTCTTGGTGCTTTTTTCCGACGTTGTTGTTGCTTTTTCTGATGCCTTTACAAAGTTTCTGTCACTCATTTCATTTTAAATAAACCTAATGTATATGACATTATACCTATTTTTATTTTTTTAGTTAAAACAAAGCAGAAATTATTAATTATTTTGACTAATAGTGAAGATCAAAGGACGTTGAGTGGATCACAGGCGGGTTCATTTACCTTGGGATTGACGTCACACCTGAGTTGACCCCTTTCCAGTAACAAGTCCAAAAAACTTTATTTAACGGGGTGGGGCGGTCTTTAGCCCAGTTTGCCATTGTTAGCAGTGCAAGTTGATAAGAACGCATTACGTGGTATTTTGCATGTACAAACACCATAGCAAATGTCCACAGATGTTGGACAGTACTGTGTGTACGGCCGATTTAATGAGACACAAATAAGACAGAAGTGCCTTAAGGTGGCGTTCAAGTTGAAATTTCTGAGTGGGAACTCAGAAATTCAACTGGATTATACAGAACCCTTTTTGAGTTTGTTTCTAGTTATAGCAAGCTATTGGGGCTGTTGTACAACACATGCTTTGCATGCCAATCAAATGTTGTTTATCATTTAAGTACGTCGGATGTCTATCATCTTCGTTTGGGCTGTGTGTCTAACTGGATACATAATAACTGGAGCCTCAAGGCAACTTTGGTCCATAGGATTGCCTTTCCATTGTCAAAAACTATGCTGGATGATGTCGACAGACAGCGTTAAAGCCAGCGGAGGTAACACAAAGGAACAAATGCTTCTATCAGATCGCCTGGAGTGAGCTGTTGCGTCTAAGTGCGGAGTGGAATCTGTGCTCGGCGGTGTTTTAAGCCCCCACCGTCGACTTCAAGGCACGTAACCCTAACCCTTGCCTAACCCTAGTGCCTTCCATGCAGCGGTGCCTGGAAGTTGACATTGGGGGCTTAAAACACCAAACACCGGAATCTGTTGGGTCTAACTGTAGAGTGGGTTTGAAAAACATAAAAGGCTCAGGAGTCTTTATTGTTTGAATTCACCTTGGGCTGGGCAAAGCGGAAAGAGGGCCTGTCTGTGTGCTGTGTGTGCATGTAGTTGAGCCTGTATGGAAATGCTCTAATGGCATATTTCTGCCTTGTATGTCTGCATCTTAAATACATATAGGAGGAACATATGTGGCTCTCTATTCTTTGCATATCTCACTGCCACCTCATTCATCAATACCTGGACAAAAAAAAGCCAAGGACATCTACGTGAACGTGAGTCACAGCAACTGCACCGTGTCTCCTCTCCTGCATGCAAATCCCTCTTAATGAAACACCTTGACCCTCTGGAGTAAAAAACGAGTCACCAAAATGAGTTTTTTTAATTTAAATGCAGATGATGTTTTCAGGTGACAGCCGGGCCAAGCGATGGGCCGGCTGATGAGGCTCACAATTCTGTGCAGAAGGATGGAGGGAGGGGGACTGCAGCATGAACCCTATGCAGGTTGCAGGGTTGGGATGTTGGGATGTTGGGATGTTGGGATGTTGGGATGTCTGGGGGGCGGGGGGGGAGTGGGCGAGCGGCGGGGATGAGACGATAGTTTTCAACAGGGTTGTTTCCTGGCCGCTGCACAGCTGGCCGCTCCGCAGAGGCTCATTAGGAGTTGCAGTAGGTGCCGATGTCTGGTGGCATCACTTAGACCAACTGACAAACACCAGAGAAACAAAGCAAGCCCCCGACCCGCTGCTCCACTGGCAGGAACACTGCTCTGTCAGAGAGTGTGTACGCGAGGCTTTGTATTGTGCACTGAGAATAACGTTTGTGCATGAATGAGCTCCGGCTCTTCCAATTTTGAAAAGCGTGGACATTTTGTCAAACATCTCCTCCCACTGGGATCAATGAGGTCTTAAGGCTTGCTGAATCAGTGACTTCTTTAAAATCACTTCTTAAAACACACTTTTAGAGACTTGCCGTCTTTTTTATCGTCTGTCATCATCATTGTCTGCATGTTAACTACATTTTGTTATTGAATCGTGATTTGTTTTTTCTGTCCTTTAGTGCTGCACCATCCCTCTTTTTTCACCGTCACTATGTTGTGCATTTATGGGTATGTGTATTGAATTTATGTTTGTGTATTGATCCATGTGTGCTTTTGTTTCCACTTTCAAAGCACTTTTACTATTGTTTTGAAAGGTGCTATAGAACTAAAGTTTGAATTAGTATTATATAGTCTTATCTGTTCTGTTATTTGTGGGTGTCAGTGAGGACATTTTGTAACAAGACTAGAGTCTGTGTTTAATTAATTCCATTAATTCCAAGTATTCCTTTTGGCTTGAAATTTTACATTTGCAATCACATGAACTGGGGTAGACGCTCCATATTCATGCGCCATTTTGAAATACGTTAGCTGGTAAGGGACATACAGGACATACTGCTCCACCT
This sequence comes from Perca schrenkii, assembly GCA_025617405.1. Lineage (NCBI taxonomy): Eukaryota > Metazoa > Chordata > Actinopteri > Perciformes > Percidae > Perca > Perca schrenkii. The sequence goes on from CM046806.1 coordinate 5,058,404, forward strand.
TTCGTGTTTTCGCTGTCACATGATAAACTCACAGGTGCTGCTAATGCTGCTAATGGGTATCGTAGCATCCCGGCCCCGGCGAGTTTGAAGAAGGAAACATGGAGGACCACACGTATTCAAAATCCAAATTTCAGGAACAGGAGTCTTCTTGGTCCGTGTACTTTTTCGTTCATTCGATTTTCATTTCCTAAACAGGTATTAAAAAACAAAAAACAAATGGTTATTTGATTTTCGTTTTAAAATACGACATTTGAAATTGAAATACAATGCGTTTTTTCTTTTTCATGGTCGAAATGGGATGGGAGAAATTTAAAATATGCTGTGATTTTCACTTTCTATTTTATATAACAAAAATAAAATCACTCGAAAACAGAAACGAAAAAAGGCTTGTTTTTTTATATTCAGAGACCGGATGTTGTCATTTCCAAGGCAACAGCGCCAGCCTAGCCTACCAGTGTTCAGCCCAGGCCAAAATTACTTTGGAAACCTAGCTATACTCTTGATAATCCTTGGGGGGAATTTTATTTCATAATGTCACATGTATTTATTACCCTCTCTCCCTGCCTCCCTGTCTCTACCCGCCGCAGACAACTTCCCCGAAGAGAGTCGAACCAGCGGAGCAAATAGACTTTCAGTTCACGGCTGTAACGTTACCGTTACGCCACCGTTAACAATCCCAGCAAACTTTCTGTTGCCGTTAAGCTTGCTGATCTGGCAGAGAGTCACCGGGGGTTCGGGATCAGATCATGAGGATCAGACCTCCGGTGCTGGGTCTAATATTCTAATATTAGCTGCTGCTGCAGCTAGCTAGCAGATAGCCACTAGCCCTGTGACCTCGGTCCTCGCGGTTCGCTCCCCGGGACTGACTCTGCAGAGCTGGCGTTACCCGCTCTATGATCAATGAGCAATGATCAAGGATTACCAAATTTCTCTCTCATATTGCTCCTCATAACCACTGAAAACTGTCAAAAATCTAACCCAAAATACAATTATTATGGACGTTAGCTGACATTAAGGGTTTCTGCTTCATTAAGGGAAATTGTAAGGAAAAAAGCTTAATTTGGTTAACCATTAAGCTTTTTGACGTGATCAAAAAAATCTAACCCAAAGTCGTTATGGACGTTATCTGACTGATAACTGACTGATATCTGATTGATCATTGTTTAGGTACATTAAAGTTAAGCTTTTTCACTTTAAGCGTTTTAGAATGTCCCGGCTGCAGATGAGGGAATCTGTAGCCTATAACTTCCGTTTTTTGCCCCCCTTTACATAAATATACATATGGCTATGAAATAGATCATGAAATACAGGCTTTAGTCATAATAGTTCAATAGCCTAAATACATGTATGTTTTACTATGTATTTCAACTTTTATTTATTCCATCTATTTATATGCACGTTATATTTAAAGGAAGTTTGGTTATCTCACAGACTCAGACTAAAAGCAGCAGCAAGCCTGCCTGACATCAGTGCATCATAGCATATTACTATCTGCAAATAAAATAAAATATGAATAAATCACGAGCCGGGCAGATTCCCAGCTCAGCTAGAGCGGGTAACGCAGCTCTGCAGACAGACCAGAGTCAGTCAGCACCGGGGAGCGAACCGTGGGGACCGAGGTTACAGGGCTGGTGGCTAGCTGCTAGCTAGCTGCAACAGCAACTAATATTAGACAGACCCAGCACCGGAGGTCTGATCCCCATGATCTGATCCCGAACCGCCGGTGACTCTGCCAGATCAGCAACAGAAAGTTTGCTGGGATTGTTAACGGTGGCTTAACGGTAACGTTGCAGCCGTGAACCGAAAGTCTGTTTCCTCAGCTGGTTCGATTGGGGCGAAGTTGTCTGCGGCGGGAAGAGACAGAGAGTCAGAGGGAGGCAGGGAGAGAGGGGAATAAATACATGTGACATTATGAAATAAAATCCCCCCCCCCAAGCATTATCAAGAGCACAGGTTTACAAAGTAATTTTAGCCTGGGCTGAAAGCAACACTTGTAGGCTAGGCTGGCGCTGTTGCCTTGGAAATGACAACATCCGGTCTCTGAATATGAAAAAACAAGCCTTTTTTTTTTCATTTCTATTTCCGAGTGATTTTATTTTTGTTATATGAAATAGAAAATGAAAATCACAGCATATTTTTAATTTCTCCCATCCCCTTTTGACCATGAAAAGAAAAAAAATGCCTTGTATTTCAATTTCAATTGTTGTATTTTAAAACGAAAATCAAATAACCATTCGTTTTTTGTTTTTTAAGTCTGTTTATGAAATGAAAATCGAATGAACGAAAAAGTACACGGACCCTTCTTCTTCGCCCTTAAACTAAAAAGGATATTGAAAAGAGCAAGAGACCGTCTTTCTGAAGCGTGAAGGCTACCGTAGCTGTAATACGTACTTTGAACTGCGTGGCACGAGAGAGTTGATTGCGATATATGATCTCAACGCTAGATGGGAGAAATTTCCCACACATTGGACCTTTAAGCAGGTGTAATGTAATTTGATTATCTTACTTTAGCATGTTAGCATGCTAAAAGTTTTAGAATTAACACTAAACACAGTTGAGGATGATGGGAATGGCATTAGTTCCTGACAGAAACAGTCGTGTTACCTCGCAGAACACCGTCGCTGCTGGTCTACCGCTGCCTCCTAATGTTCATTTGTTTGTGTTATTGTGTTTAGTGTTTTAAAGGGTTAGTTCTGATTCACCAAAGTCACACAATAACACACACCAATTAACCGATCGAGGTAGGTAAAATTTGGCTTCGAAGAGTGCGAGATAGCGGCTTTAGTTACCCGTCGGAAAGTGCAGTACGGAGAAGTAGTCTCGCCTTGCCAGACCTTCCTACACAGCATTCCAGGATGGGAGAAAAACATGCTCTGGTTTATTGGCATTTCTTTAAACCAATCACAATCGCTAAGAGCAGGACGGAGCCACGGTGCCTCTGCAAAATAGCCTCGGGAAGGAACTTGTTTTGGTGGAACATGTGTACGTTCAAAGGTTGTTTTAGTTGTGCAACAGAAAACTCAGATTGGACAGATAGTCTAGCTAGCTGTCTGGATTTACCCTGCAGAAATTTTAGGAGCAGTTAACCATAGTCCTAATAAATCCACCAGAGTTTAGAACGCCAACACAAAGAAAGGGGAAGGTAATGGACATCCGGCCTAAATGAGGGACATCTGGCGGAATTTTCCACCGGCACCTGAACAATCCCGTAAATGAAACGTTGTTGAGCTAGACTACTGGAGAAGTAGCTCATACAATCACACTTCTAAATATGTATAACTATCCCTGTAATCACATGAATGTTTGTACATAATTTCACAGGAATCCATAGACTGAGCGACATTGCCATCAAAAAGACATGAATATAAGGGATGGCATTTTAGAAAATGAGGATATCTTTTGGAAAGTTAGGACATTTTGTTTGCTCCTCATTCAATATTTATAGGTCATCACAAGTATAGTACAAACGTGTGTGTGTGTGTGTGTGTGCGCACGAGCGCGAGGCAGAGCAGACACAACTTTATTGTTCCCATTTAAATCACCATCCTTCCTCTAATTGGCAGCTCTGTCACTGAGGGCTTTTTAAGCACCATCATCCAGCATTTTATCACCATTATGTCTAATTCACACCAGCCGTTGAATGAGACGTTCTCTCCCTCTGTGCACTAATACATCTTGAATAAATAGAAGAAAGAAAAGTCTGGGTTTATAAATATCCTCTCAGTCAGCCGTGAGCAGCCCATGCAGGTAAAGTGAGAGAATTGGTATCGTGGTCATGTTTGTCTTCCACTCATGACAGCAGGGTTGGAAGCATTCAGTGTTCAAAGTGTGAGGGAAACATCTGTATTGAAAGTTAATACACCAACCATGGTGCAAACATGTGAGAACTGATACTTTCCGTATTGCTATTTAACAACAACCTGGTAAAATATTAACCTAAGTCTTTCATGTCATATGGATACAACTATAAAGATACAATTTGCCTGTTCCCAGCTTTAGCACACTTTGTGATGAGTTTGTAACTTTGTTACCTGTGACGATATATGCTAAATTTAACGTCTCTTTCACATTAGCAAGTGACTGACCTAGATGTCTGATGAAGTTCGACGTTGTTGATCCGCCATCATTTATTTTGGTGCCACACACCTTGCATGTAGCTGTTGGCTAACTGCCACTGTTTACCAAGTTATTGAATGCAAAACTAATGACAAAAGGCACAACTCTGGGAGGACTTGGTGTTGCCATCGTGTCATCATGTGAGTGCGCGCACATAGGCATAGCGCATGCGTTACGTTGCGAATTATGGCAAAGGGCGGGGGACATGCAGCTCGCCATACGTTTCCCCAGCGTATATGCGCCAATAAAAGAAAATAAAAATACATGAATGAATTTAGATTTAAAAAGCAATAATTGCATGAAAACAGGTTGTTGACTAGTCTCGAAGCTCGAGTCCGAGTCAAGTCTGAAGTCTTTTGGGTCGAGTCGCAAGTCAAGTCTGAAATCAGCTGTTTGTGCGACTTAAGTGTGACTCGAGTCCGAGTCTCAGACTTGAGTCCCTAAAGCTGATTTGTATAGACATGACAGGTTTAAAACCATCCATATCCGTGAAAATACCAGTGCAAAGTATTATTTGCAGGCCGCAATGATAACATAAGTTAAAAATGAAGCAAACTAAATTATTACTCTAACGGAGTATGTCAGGAGAGTTTGAAGTCACAGTTTTCTTAGCTCACTGAAATGAAATGAACTAGGACAGCTCCGCATCAAAAAAGTAGGCCTACTTGAAGTGATTCAAGTGAAGAAGCATTTGCTTTTAAGTGTTTGCTCAAATCTGTCTAGTCGAGTCTTCAGGCAGCCAAATGTCAAGAGAATGAGCTCTGAGAGGTCAAAGTTGAGTTGCAAAAACACATTTTTGTGACGTAAATCCGCCTCAAGTTTAATACTCAGGTCTCTATCTCTGCCAGTAGAAGTCTGCAGGTTGGAAATAAATGTAAAAATATCCTGAGAGGAGATTGGTAGATAATGAGCTAAACATGCAAAACCACCAGCATGGTGCTTTAAATGATCCTGGCTCTGGTCCCCTTCTCCCTCCTCGCCTCTTTGCTCTTTGGAACGTCTCTCCACATCGCCCAAAAAGACCAAATTTGTGCTTCCCAGTGTAATAAGATGCTCTATATTTTCCTCTATGCTAATGAAGTTTCATCATACTTGAGAGAGCTTGCTCAGCGCCGTACAGCGCACATCTGCGCGCATCTTAAAGGCCGCTCCCAGTGTAATCAGGGGAGATGTGATGAAGTTGCATACAGAGCTGGAGGTTCTCAACAGCACAGAAAGTTGAACTCTCTCTTACACCGCACACACACACTTCATCCCTCCCTCCCTCCGCCTCTCCCTCCTTTCCACACCAAACCACACTACAGATGTGGTGGGAGCTCTGCTGTGGGAGGTGGGGGGGTTGGGGGAATAAGACCAGCTAAATAAGTCGGCTTGAAAGAGGAAGAGTGCACAGACGCGCTGCCAAGAGGATATTTCCATCTTTCTTAAAAGCGTCTCTGTTAAATGGAAAACAAATGTGTGATTGATGTGTTCGACTTTCGGCGATGACGACAGACGAAAGAGAGGAGACGCCATCCCCGTCTCTAAACGTCCCGCTTTGAAATGAGAGACCGGCGAGAGGAAAGCGAGGGTGAAAAGTTATGTGAACAGTGGGATGCAGAAGAATGTGAGCTCACTTTGATGGTGAAACACACAAATTGTCTCTAAAGCTTGTGATAAAAAAGAAATGAATTAGACATAAATAAGAGGTGTGAAAGTGAGAGATATAAGATTTAATAATAGCTGCGCCGCAGCCATGTTCGCGGCCGAGCATTTTAAACTCACAGGGAAAGTGTCCAAAGCACAATGGCTGATAAAGTATAAGTGGTGAAGTGTGGCCAGGTTGGCTCAGTTGGTAGAGCAGGTGCACATATACATAGAGGTTTATGCATCAATGCAGAGGTCCAGGGTTCGAGTCTGACCTGATGATTTCCTGCATGTCTTTCCCCTTTCTCACCTAGTCTTGTCCATTAAAGGTGGAAAACCCCAAAAAAATAATCTTAAAAAAGAAGTATAAGATGTGAAATTGTGACCTTTGAACTCATAATCTTCAGATCCAAAGGCAAACACTGATCTCAGTGAGTTGTTGTCTAGGTGATGACTCCTATAGCTATTTGGGCTATATTTTATTGAGTCACCCTGCATTTGCATTGACTGAAATGAGTAGATGAGGACGCAATTCAAAAAAAAGAATTTAAATTCACTTTTTTACAGTGATCTTCGGTTGTTGTGAATTTTTTCCAGGAAAATCAAACATTTAATTTGGAAGAAATTGCAGGATTTGTTTATACTATTGTATGCAGTAAAATGTTTTAAAGCACCGTGGGCTGCGCTTAAGATCAGCCCTAAAATGTTATGGAGAGCCACGGGGAAACAGTCTTGAGCCGCACCCAGTCATGAAATGGTTTGTTGATTTTCCTGTGAGAGGATTAGAGTCCAAGATCTATGCTAAACTGATGCAAGTATCTATAGGAGAACTCCCAATAGCAAGGAAAGCCCTGAGGGGAATGCAATTAACTGGGAGACAGTTTGGGACATTTTCCATTATTCCAAGAACCCAAATAACCAACAGATCCACTTCAACATATATGCCATAGGACATATTGGACTCCTCTGAAGAGATACGTCTCTAAAGTCATTCCTACTCTCTATTGCACGTTCTGTCAACCTGAACAAACTGGAACTTTCCTGCACATGGTCTGGGAGTGTGAACAGGTGCATGAGTTCTGGAATAAAACAACATCAATAATATCTGATGTGATCGGATGTTGAATTCCTACTGACCAGATTGTTTTGTTACTTAATGACGACTCTAAATTACACCTACTTGGAAGACAGAGGAAAGTTTGGCTAGCCAGCTCAACTGCAACCAAGAAAATGATAGCTCACTGCTGCTTTGGGCTCAATTTATGATGAATCGAAAATCTGAATACTGTTTTTGTCAAGAACAGTATGGAAACAGCAAAATTCTATAGAACTTCAAAAGTTTTTCATTTGCTTGCTTTTGTCAGTTGATACACTAAATGGGAAATGGAAACGCCTTTGTCTAATATTTAACCATAACGTGTCTTTGTCTCCAGACAGCATGAAGCATGGCCAATACTTGCGGACATGAAAGAACAATTAAAACATGCCTCTCATAGATGGGTTAGATTGGTCAGATGGGTTATATGGCGAAGGGGACTACTGGTGGATTACAGTCATGCCTGGCCTATAGCACCAACCTCTGACCAAACTACGCTGTAGCCTACTTTATTCTCCAAACCAATGCGCGCCTAATTCACATTTCTTTTTTTTGCAACATTTCAAAAGTTCACTTAAAATTCGCTTGACAATTAAATGGAAACACGGCTAGTAACTTCCAAAACAACCCATCAGCGTTTTCTCGTTTGGTGCAAAATGTTTTGCTTGTGCTTTCCACGTTGCATATGGTGACTACAAAAAAAGCCTTTGTTTATGACCAAGAAAATGTTATCATGGTTACCACCAACAATAATGTTTACATAGAAGGGGGATACTAACAATTACTTTAAATTATTGTTTTATGGTTGAAGGTTCAATTAAGTTTAGTCAGTTAAAACAAAGGGGGGTTAGGGTTAGGGTTAGGGTTATCTCAAAATCTCAACATGAGGCCCTCTTATTTGTTTTTTCCAATACCTCAAACCATTCAACACCCAAAGATCTTTGCTGGTGCACCCTAAAGACAACACATCATACATTGGTTGGAACAAACTAAACCTTGTTATGATATTTTTTTTTTGTTTTGATTGTTAATAAATGGGATGTGAACCGCCGTCTCCCAAGTCAAAGTCCCATACTTTAGGGTCAGGATGGGTATTGTAGTTTGTTAGACCATTTGTGAGATAGATACACTTGGTCTTCATGTTGCACACAACACCTTTTACCTTCTTTTTATTGTACATGTGCTCAAAATCTGAAATTACAATTTGGAATATAATGCAATCTTCCACCCACCAGAAAGATCCTTATGAATGTTGGGTCTCAGTTACTCTGACAGGCCTGTGAGTGTATGCATGAAACTCAACCCTCCCCAACTGTTGCAACACCTTTTGCAGAAGCTGCACCCCCCCCTCACCACCACAGAAGGCAGGTGACCAAAGGACACACACACTTTATAAAAAATGTCATGGTGTTTTGGGCGGCTGAGGGCCTGGCAGAGATTTGGCTGGACGACCTGCCGCCACCTTGGCAGTCGAACAGACGGGACATTCTGAGAGCTGACTTTAAGGGGGGGTGGGAGAGCGGTGGAAGCCCCCCCTGCACTTACCCGCTCTCCCACACACACAGTCTGGCAAGGTGAAAAGAAAGATGTTGGGAGGGGGAGAGAGGAGCGGCTCCATCTTCCTCACCCCTACACTGTAAGAAATATTTCACAAATAGTATAAGACGTGTAAGAAATAGTATATGTTAACAGAAAATGTCCATAGAACGTGATTCACACCTGTATTTTTTTTTTACATTTTGTCCTCTGACAAGCTTTGGTGGCTGCACACAAAATTTCTGATTTTTTAATTACGAGACAAAGTAAGGGTAATGAGCTGCCAGTACTATTTCTGTTATTTTACGGATTTATTTCTTAGAGTGTACTCACCTTAACTGCAAAGGGGGACAGTAACAGGGTTGGGGGGCTCCGGGGAAAGTGTTCTCCTATAGCATCCTCATCCCTCCACCCGCCCCTCCTCACCCTCCCAGAAGCCACCAATTCAGCCTCCAATTTAAGACTCTTGGCAGGATGGAGGAGAGGGAAGAAAGGAGGGGGAGGAGAAAGGGGACGATGGGAAGGAGATTGGAAGAGGTAGAGGGGTGGGGCTCACCTTGTTTGGAAGGAGACTCCCTCCAACCCCATCCCTCATCCCCCTCCACCAAACACACCCACAGTCTGGCAGGAGGGAAGACAGGTGGAGCTCCCTCCTTCTCTCTGTGCAACGGCACTTTCATTTATACGGCCAAACACACACACACACACACACACACACACACACACACACACACACACACACACACACACACACACACACACACACACACACACACACAGGCTGTGGAAGGCTGCCAGGTTGCTGCTGCTGTTGATGAGAGGGAGAGAAGCCTTTATAGTGACGGATGCAGTCCTGAGCCAGCTCTCATCCCCACCCAACAACAACAGCAGCGCCGCTCTTTGTTTACCGTTTACCTCGAACTCAGAGGAAGAAGAGGAAGAATCCACTTTTCGGTTAAATATCGCAATTTGGAGATTATAGTGAGAAAAAGATTAAATTGAAACCAAACCAAATACATCTTGGATTTTGAGGTTTCGACTTTCTTTCTGTTGCATCTGTCTGTGTTTAAGTATATTTTCCATCTATTGTGAAGCACATAGTATTTCACTGTTTTGTGTAAAATATGCTATATAAATTACGTTTTATTGTTATTATCTTGAAATTGTAGGACAAAAACAATGTTAGGTGGTTCCTTTTAGAAGCGCTCAGGGTATTTTCATTCCACGTGTGCATTTATTACGTTATTGTATATTTCTTTTTTATTTACAACTTTTATTTTAGATGCACAAATAAAGACAAGACAGGGTGGCATGTGACATATACAGTGTTGCTCAGGTTTAAAATTAGTAGCACAAGACATAAAACAAAGCACAACATTATGACTATTTCAACTAAAAATGTCAAGAAAAGCTATACTCCTACTCTAAAAATACACATCAGTACATGTATAATGTAACATTAGTGCCACATACTTGTAGTATGAAAGTATACAACATAGTATTGCAGTTATTTTTCATATAGCACTTGTGATTCAGGTGCAAGTCAGTGTCTGCCAAGTTATATTGTGTCCAGAATCTCTTATCATTCCCCTCTTTTTTTCTCTTTTTCATTTTTTTCTTGGGTGTTTTGTTTTGCATGCTCGACCCCCATCAGTCAGTTGATTGGTAATTTTAAAGCCCCAGCAGGCAAAAGTCTGAGCAGCGAATGAAGCAATTCATACCTCTCCTCAGACTGTAATGGAGTCAGATGCACACTATATGTGCGGGGAACCTTATTCTTCTATAAGATCAAATCCAGGTCGGAGAACTTCATCAGTAAACTTTTCTGGTGTTGTGTTGTACGTCCTGCTCTGGAATGATGCAGTGTAGGCTGTGTATGTGATGCAAAATCTATAAAAACGGCATTATGCCTTTTTTAAAGTAATAATACAACGTGCTGATAATAATATCAGCAATGAACGTGCTTGTGTGCAGTTTACTGCTGTCAGATTTCGTATTCAGGGACTTTTTTCACCATTGCATCATGAGATTTGCAACCAGAGATCATTTACTCTTGATAGTTTTGACTAGTTTAATTATTCAAAACCAACGTCATACGTGCAACCGTGTATACGAAAGCCCTGCACATCTGCAAATGTACCTGCAATTTGCGAGCATCAGTCCTTTGTTGCCACCACTGACATGTAAGATTGCAAACTGCTTAAGTAAAATGTGGCCCAGATTTGCATTACAAAAGGTCCCATATCATCATGCTCCCTTTTAGGGTCATACTTGTATTTTGGGCTTCTACTAGAACATGTTTACATGCTTTAATATTGAAAAAACACATTATTTTTCCTCATACTGTCTTTCGGAATATACCTGTATCAGCGTACGCTCTGTTTAAGCGCCTGTCTCTTTAAGACCTTCTCCTGAAAACACCCAGTCTGCTACACTTGGTCAGCATAACCAGGTCTTCAGTGCACTCTGTGAGCTCTTCACTGTCATTTCAGCCGGGTAATGACTGTAACGGCACTGTAGCAGTTTTTAACCTATATTTAGGATAGTTGTGACATTACAACCATACAGTCCTGAAAGCTGGTTTAAAGGCAGAATGCTGTGTGTGTTTCTCTGTGGATTTAGCATCTTGATTATTTCACAGTTTTATTTAGTACCTGCTTCACAATAAAAAAGACACCAAAATCTCACTTTTAACAATATGGGACCTTTCATTTTAGTGCACAAAAGTGTGTTCAGACAGTAAGCCAAGCTTATTTTCGCCAAGCTTATGTTCATTTGCCCCAAACAGCATATGTACTGACTGTGCAGGCGTTAGCTGTAAGCTAGAAGGCAAAGCGGTCGTGGCGTCCGTGAGAGTGGATCTGTTCAGCTTCTTATCATACTATGCCGTTGATCAGATTAAGTGTAGGCAAGTAAGCTACCTGGGTGAGGTTAGACAGATGGGATGTAAATCGTGGTCTCCGTTCACATGATTTGCATGTTAAACTCCTTATGTGGCAGCTTCACAACCCTGAATGCTGTGGTATTGCTGCTGCATTATAATATGGGTTGTTTTAAGCATTAGGCGAGCAATGCTGACAATTTTCTGGTGCAAACTGTTTCTTTAATCGTGTCTTGATGTGTATGAAATTCTCCCACTTAAGATATGGGTTTAAGAAAAAGATCATACCTTCTCTCCCTCAACCCGGCTCACACTGTATTTGTTAATAAGTCCTGCAGGTTGGTGGGAATTCTCTGGTACTACTCTAAGTCCGGGGGTTTAGTGCAAAGTCCTCAGATCAATTGAATTGAGCACATTAAGGAGCCTGAGCCTACAGTCCGGAGGAGTAACTGCAGTGATAGGGCTTTGGGAGCTGTGATGGCGAATAGATCTCATTCGGATGGGGATGGGGATGGATGAGGCTGCGTGCAGAGGCGCTGCAGCGTGGCTCCATCACCATTTATTTTCATTACGCGGCCAAAACAACCTCGCCGGATGGAGAAACAGTGTTGGACCACAGTATAGATTTGGTTGAGTGTGCAGCAAACGACCAAAAACTTTTGGGCCTTTGTCCCCACTATCTAAACTTCTGGCCAGGTGATTCACGTGTACATGATATATAAAAGACAAAAATCCCTGGCTTGCAGGTTAAGCTGAGACTTGAATGGCACAACCCCATGCACGCGTCACATGGCGCTCTGTGTGATTTCTCCGCCATCAGGAGCTCCCCCGAGGGTGGAAGTGAGCGGCAGCCCATTCTCCTCACACTAATGTGTTCTGTTGTCTGTGGTCAGGCTTTGTGATGGAGTTATATCCTCAGAGGGGTAAATCTTCTCTAAAGGAAGACAGACACTTAAGTACAATTGGAAAAAAACAACAACACATGGACCACAAGCGACAATTGTTTTTATTTTAGAGCGGGAAAGCATCTCGCAGCCTTCAGCTACATGTCGAGAAGATAATCCCTGAGGTGCTTCAGTGTCAGTGGTATCGGAAAACTTTGAAATGGATTCCATTATGACGCCTGTTTCTCTTCGTACTAGTAAGTGTGGCATGTCAGTTTGAAAGAAAGCTTTCGCTGGTACGGGGGGCACAATAGAGCTGCACAAAAAGAAAAAGGTAAGGGTCTGTTTCTAAAGGCGATTACATATAAACTATGAAGGGTAGTTGGAGTAATACATCTATGAGTTTTAAGGATTATAAGATGGCAAAACAACATTTTGGTTCCACCGGATGTCCTTCACCTTCCGATTTCTTTGTGTTGGCATTCTAAACTCGCGATTCGGGAAACATCCTCTGAGCTAGAACCAACAATCAAATTATATTTATTATTATTTTTTTTTAGTAAAATTCTCATCACACACTCGACAGCCATTTACATTTTCAGAGCTCGCCTCCCTACGTGCACGTTCCACAAAACAAGTTCCCTCCCGAGGCTATTTTACAGGGGCACCGTTGCTCCAACGGCGCCTAGCGCCCGCCCAAGACAATTGTGATTGGTTTAAAGAAATGCCAAATATCCAGAGCACGTTTTTTTTCCTCCTAATGCTGTGTGGACTAGCCCAGACCCTCCTCCACAGTGCTGTTGAGGAAGGTGTGGCAATGCGAGACTAGTTTGTGGACTACAAGTGTGACGCGAATGCGAAGCAGCAGTTTGCAACATCTCCCTGATGAGTGAAGGTTAAAAACATCTGGGCCGAGATTGGCAGACAGCGCCAACACACCTGAGGGGAACTGAGCAAACCTGCTGAGTGGAGAGTTTCCAAAAACCATGTGTGAATCCAAATGCAGCGAATGTGCAGAGAGCTGCCGGGCCAGTTGAGCCGAGTTGAAACAATGTGTGAATTTGGCCTTAGTTTATAAAATGCTGTTCCTTTTTTTGCAGTCAGAATTTAATATAAACAGCCTTGCTTGTGTAAAAATATGGCCAATATTGTTTTTCAGATTTTTTTTTTTTCCCACAGATTTGCCAATTAAGGTTGGAGGGACCAATCCAAAATAGAAAAGGAAAAAGGATAAAAGGTTTTTTATTATTAATTTGAAGGGCTGGGCAATGTGGAATATATACAACAATATAAAAATGTATATCCTATATATTTTTCTATTTAATTTCTATCGCAGTGCCGAAGAAATAATGACCGAACTACGTTACGGAAATATTTATGTCATTTAGACAATGCTTCAGATTCTGTGTCTGCATGCTATGTTCATTTTGCACTAAAGCATGTTTTCTGGTAATTGACTTACCAGAAATACTATATCATGATATATATTGTTAGAGATGTGAAATGACCTACATTGGGATATAGGCCATACTGCGCAGCCCTAATTTGAAGGTTTTCCTACGAGGGCGTAGCACAACATTCTGGGCCTTGTAGAAAGGCATTTTCTATGGGCCCCTCTCCGCATCCACAGCTATTCATTCTACCATCTTTTTGGGCCCTCCTCACATGAGGGCCCTGGGTACTCAGTCACCCCCCCCAGTCCAACGCCCCTGCACACCTAAAGAAAGTGTATGAAATGGAAGGTCTACACTGGAATGACAAAACCATTTCCCTATCCTTTTCTAACACTTATTAGGCCAATGAATCAGCTGTTGAAGCATTTGGAGCATGTATCTCTCTACAGTAGATTTATTCTCTTTGTACACACTCACAAGTCTCGGAAGATTTCAGCTCGAATAAGAATTAAAGCGGGAGGCTTAACTTATTTGCCATGACATTATGCCGAAGCGCTGGGATAGATGTGATTGATTGACTCTTGGCTTATCCTTTCAAGTGCACGGGCACTTATGAATCTCAAATATTGGTCGATTTCACGGATAACCCCCCCCCCCACACTCTGGCTTTGCGTCACGCTCCACTTTATCTCTCTCTGTGGATTTGTGTTACTACGGGTCAAAATGCTCAAGGAGCAGTTGATGAAATTTCATGAAAGAACAACGAGTAGTTAGTCACACTGCTATGCTGGGACACATGGGAAAGTTGATGTGTCCCGCGCTCCACCCCACCGGTTAGCTCATACTGTCCCAGTGTGAGAGAGAGACCCCCCAGATCTCTCATTAGGTATATCATTAGGGAGACAGCTGGAAGGGGGTGCAGACAGCTGACACGGGGCTGCAGGGGCGGGATTAGCCGGGACTTTTTGGAGGGGTGGGGATCTATTCAGATCTCATGTCCAGTGTTTTAGGGTCTCTTAGGCTACGTTCAGACTGCAGGCCAAAGTGACCCGATTCCGATCCGATTTTTTTTTTAAGTCACATGGCATCCTATCTTTTCCAGTTCTGATTTGGGCCACTTTCACATGTGGTCCAAAAAAATCTGTTACAGGTCAGATTGAAAAAAAAACAAAAAAAACAACCTCAGTCTGAACAGTATGTGAACAGTCAGTCAAAAAAAAATCGGATCTGGCAATAAATCTGAATTGAGCATTTAAGGCCTGCAGTCTGAACGTAGCCTATAGTATCCCACAGAGCCAGTGGGGGAAGAAGAGCTCGGAGCTTTTACTTAAAGATCACCGCTCCAATATTTTAGCTCCCTGACTGATTTTTGGGGAAATATTCCTTAACCCTCTGAGCCCAAGCTTATTAGCCTGACAATTCAGACCCAAATCAAGATGTTGGGTCTGGGAACTCAATCCGAGGGGCGGGATAAACGGTTGTCTTTCAAATTCCCTCTGCATGCAACAAGATAGCGCTACAACCAACCAGAGCAACGAAGAAAGTAGCGAAGCTAGTTGATAGATTAAACTTTTGCCATATCCGGTCGGCAAAACTCCTAACACATCTTCCTTTTTTAAGAATGACTTCAGTGCCATTCTTTGTTCTTTTCTCAAAGAAAAGCTGAACTCCAAGTCTTCCAGAGTCAAAGCCCATTCAAAAGACTGCTGTTCGCCAGCAGCAGCAGCAGCAGCCATCTTCTTTTTTTTCAAGTAGCAGGGATTCACGCGGAAGTGTCGCAACTCTGCTGTAATTATGTTAAGCCGGCCCACCGACTCTATACACGATGTGATTGGCCCGGCTAGCGTTAGTTTTTTCCAGCTCGCAAGTCAACGGAGAATTGCTAGATGACCCTGGCTGCAAATTACATTTGCTGCCGCTAGGGTGCGTCTACATTTATAGGCTACGAGCTTGTCGTATTTTACAAAAAAGGGCATCTTTGAATTATTTTTTATTTTATTTATAACCGTCACAAGTAGAAACCATTTTCTGTAGCTAAAAGCTAACACTCACGCTGTTCTGCTGATGTCTTTGGTGTCTTCGTAGCCCTTACAGAAAGTTTTGTTTCCAGTCTAGAAATCCAACATTTTTCGGGGTCTTTGTTCAATGAATCCAAACTCTTAAATCCAAGATTTATACACTTATATGTCAATAATTTCTGGATTTTCTGTCGTTTATCGCCACTAGCTTTGATGCCATTTTAATTTCCCATGATGCTTTGGGAGAGCATTCTGACAAATCAAAAGCTTGATTACGTCTTGTCAACCAACGGAAGGCTGTGTAGTAATGTTTTATGAAGAAATGCACACACATTTGTTAGAGCTCAAGAATACACACAATGAGTTTTAGTTAGTAGCACTGCATGCAAATATACTGTGCATTTACATGAAAACTCCATTGGGCACCTTTAAGGAAAGTAGATAATTGGTATTTTACTGGGCCACTGGACAGATTAAACATTGTTCATGGCTCCACAAGAAGGATAAAATAGTCACTCGCGTTACAGTACTGAATATTTCGACCTGGTGAGGGATAAGTCACGATGGACAAATTAGGCGGTTAGAAGCACGGCGTGATAAGTGAACAGGCAGGGTAAACATGTGCAGCCGATCGTGTTGAGCGGGCTCTCGCTCTCACAGAGAATTCAAACCTTCACCCATTAATGCTCTGCACTGACTCACTCATTGCTAAATTACAGGCTTGGGGAAATTAATGACGTAGCAAGCCGCAGTTTTTTACTGATGGCTCGTTTACAGCGTGGTATGGTTTTCACATTAGGACATGAAAAGTTGCTTCACTGCAACTTTGGCTGCAAACCACAGGGATTGGCTGTGTTTATTTTATATAGAGTGATGTGTACAATAGTGTCCCTAAATGTGAGATCCAGGTTTAATGTGTGGCAGGTTTGCAAGTTTAAATATGTCACTATTATTAATCTCACCAAGACTGTACTCTTGATTAATAAACACATCCTGAAAACTCACAAGAAAGAAACCTCCGGGCGGTGGTATATAACACAACATTTTTGGCCCCGTACATACCGCCTCGGCCTCGGTGGACCCCCTACACTTTTCATACACCGTGCATATAACTGAAACAACTAGTAAACACATGCAGCTGTCGCGGTTATTATGGTAATCAGTAATTAAGGGTTTGTTTGGCATTAAATAATGTCGGCACAATCTGCATTCTCAGCATATTTCAGCCTTCTTTTCTTCACTTACTGTAATGACTGTGTGAAGCTTATACTATGAGCTGTTAGAACATTATTCTGTCACTGGGTATAGATCATTATACTCTGGGAAATAAGGTGGAGAGCTTTAATATTGTTTTAGATAAGTCTGTGGAATCATCTACTCAGGCAACAGTAATACTTTAATGCTAATAATGTAAAGACTGTTTAAGGGGCCCTCTCCATGTTGTGGCCCTGGGTAATTGGTTACATTGACCCTCTCTACTACGTCCCTGTTTCCAGGATGCTAAAAGTAAATAAAGAAAGAAATCTTCCAAAGATTCTACGCTTAAGAATAAAGTAACAAATAGACTGCAAATTTACAAAGGACAGTGAGCATTACTTTTCTAGATTTTTAGGACTCCCTGTTAAACCTCAAATGAGACGCAAAGGCCAGAAAAGTCCAAATTGTATTTAAGTACAGTTGAGTAAATGCACTAGTTACTCATCATCACTGGACAGATCAAATGCTTCCGACAGGCAAAACACGTCTTCTTGCATCAGAGACAAATCTCACTAAGATAATACACCTGATGAGTGATGAGGGATTAAGTAAAATATCCTATAAAATATGAAAATCATTTAAACTTCTAGATATTTAGGACTCCAAAAGAAAGACCCCAAAATGTGTTATCCCACATAGGCATAACCAGTGAAGTAATACTAAAGTGCAAGTACCAGTAAATTGTATTACAAAGGACAGCTGGCAGTTTGTACTTTGGACAGATCAAACATGCTGCATTGCTCCTCTAAAAAGGAGTCCCTTGCATTTTGGACACACCAAAAAAGGGGAAAAGAAAGAAATATCTGCAAGATTATACACTTGAAGAAGTAAGTAAGCAAGTAAGGCCAGAAAACCTGTGGTGTAAACCAATAAAAAAGAAATAAAAAATTATATTATTTTTCTTTTTAACACATGCTGCATTGCTCTGCCAAAAAGCTGAAAGAAATTGGCCCTTGTATTCAGGATCCCACCAAAGTATTGAGATTATACACTTGGTGAATGGATGAACATATCCTGAAAACTAGAGTTTTTAATAGAGCTTTTAATTTTAGATATTTAGGACACACTTCCAAAAAAGGCCACCGT
Source organism: Perca schrenkii (assembly GCA_025617405.1). NCBI lineage: Eukaryota > Metazoa > Chordata > Actinopteri > Perciformes > Percidae > Perca > Perca schrenkii. Next base: position 5,076,298 of record CM046806.1, read on the forward strand.
ACAGTTATGTCTTGAAGAAACCCCCCAGTACAAATGTATGTGATGAACATGGGAGTGTGATAATTGTAAGAACAGCACTAGGGGGGGTTTGGGGATCGGGGGTTTACATTCCTGGGGTATTGCATTTTGCTACACTTATGCTCCCTCAACAATGTCGTGCCTCATCGGGGCCACAATCCTCAGCGACCACAGGGCCGAGCGGGGCGACAGCTGCCAAGCCAGAAAAACAACGGACGCCATTTTACTCCATGTGAATCCATGAGAAATTCTTGGAATGGCCGTGATTGTAATTTGCTCCTATAAGGTTACATAATGAGGGGGCTTCATAAACATAATCTCCGCTTCCCTTTTCCTTCCTCTTCTCTGGATGTCACCCTCTCATCTCCTGCCCACTTTCTCACAGCGTGCCCCCCCCTGTCTGTTACATATTTCATGTTATGAATTTGGACTTACACAACCGTGCTTACACAGCTGTTGTTTGATTGCAGTTGTGATTTTGCTTATGCACATTGTGTTTTATTCAGACAGCAGCTCACTCTGGGCCCTGAAACAGTAAATATCTATAATCCCTTCCAGGGCTGAATGATGAGGTCTGAATATTTTGTTAATCCATCTGACTATTCACCTTGTGCTATCATAAAGGCCCTGCAAACCTATTTTCTAATAATCATGTTAGGCAAGTCACTTCCAAAATGTGATACATTATAGATTACTAGTTACTGTCATTTGAGAGTAATTAGTTGTATTACAGTATTACTGTCTCTGAATTGTAATGCTTTACAATACTTACTAGTTACTTTTGAGTTACTTTCACCAAAATAACGGCAGAAGTAGTCTTCGACTTGGCAGTTTGCTTGTGAATTTCACCACCAGTCTCATCTTTATCCAATATAATACATCATCATTTATTTATTCATAATATTTTGTATTATTAATCTTATTATAATCTGCAAAGTAAGCTATGAAATCAACAGTAAAGTAAATTGTACAATAGGCCTACTTGACTGTAGAAGTATAAAGTAAGAGAAAATGAAAATACTCAATTAAAAGTAGCTACCTTATTGTACTGAAGTACGGTACAGAATTTCCACCGATGATAAAATATAGGCCTAATGCTAATATTTACGTGTAGCAAGCCAGACAATAATTCTTGACATGTTTATATCTGTCAGTTTGTAGGGGTGGTTGGTGTAGTAAGCCCCCAACATCGTCTTCCAGGCAGCGCTGCCTGGAAGGCACTAGGATTAGGCAATGGTTAGGGTTAGGTGCCTTGAAGTCGACTGTCGCAGCACTGCCTTGAAGTCGACGTTGGAGGTTTAAAACACTATTGAGCGTTTTTAGGACACAAGGCTGTCCGCGCTGATGTACTGTCACCTGTTGGGACAACGATGTTGTCTGTACTGTCTCTGGTTCTGGCTCTGACCATGGGAACAGTGACGGGACAGCACCTCGCTTCAACGCGCTGTAATAACTCCATCTAGGCCTACGTGTCCATCTCGCAATTGTAGAATCAGTCTCTGCAGTCATTTCAACCATTGAATCCTAGCAACGTGAAATGAAATGAATTCTTAATAAAAGCAAAACACTATTTCATTTGGGGTTAAAATGCGTTGTAACTTGCATTACTGACATTGTATCCGGTATAATATTACCGAAACTGTATTAGTGATGTGTTATATTACTGCGTTACAGCAAAAAGGAATAAATTCGTTACTCCCAACACTGGTAATCAGCATCTAAAACGATGGATCCTAGATGAACCGACATCAGCCAAAGTTAAAACAATATTATTTATTTCACCTCTAGGGCCAGGTCATACCAGCAACATCAATTCATTTGAATGGAATCAGCCAACCCCTAGACTACATTCTTAAAAAGACCTCTGTAAAACTGTTGACAGGACACCTCCCATTATTACTCTTATTATTACTTATTACTGAATTTTTAAAACCATGAATGTTTTATGCTTGTGAAAACTTTCCCCAGAGTCTAAAAAGAACGTGTGTATGTGTGTGACGTCATCGCAATATAAGTCTTTAGGCTGTGTGGCAGAAGAGACACTGTTGCGCATGTGCAGTGGGCCGCATAAAGTGGAAGTTTCTCTTACCATGGGAAACAGACATATCACACCAGACGTATCTGAAATCGAATTTATGATGTGGGCGGCAATTCAGAGTTCTGGAACCATGCTAACCGGCTACAGTTTGCCAACGTGTTCTGCAAGTGTCTACTAAGTCACCACCAAGCTTCCACCACCACTTATTTTACACAGACACATGATGATCTTGTGTCCCTCTCTGTTTTGACCAGCAAATGGTGGTTCGAAGAGGGCGCGGCTGTGTTGGAAAAAAGGTGACGTCACACATTTCTTCCATCAAAATGGAACCACATAAGAATCAGAATGTGATGATAAGTGATGGCCTGTTCGCTGGTGCCAATACTTTCACATTCCTTTCAGCCCTGCAGTCTTATAACTTAAAGGTATACTTTGCCAAAGTTTTGACCTGCTTTGAATCATAATAATGTTGGTAGTATGTGTAATTGAAGTATGGTAAACTTCCCTCCATCTTGCCAGCGCCCAGATCTTCGTGCTCATCTCTCTGGTCGAGGGCTGCTTCAACTCCTGATTGCGGACTCAGATTAAACCAACATTGCTGCCAAATTAATTGGTTGCCCCACTTCCACACTCTAAGATCTCAATTTTCGCAACCACAATGGCACACCCACTCAACAGCCACTTCACTATTCTGCCCTCTGGACGCAGTTACAGGACCCTGAGGTGCAAGAAAGCTCGCCATGGCAAAAGCCGGGTGCCTGCAGCCGTAGCAGCCCTAGTCTACATCGGCTAAGAATTTTTCTATTTTTATCTGCTGCTTATTTAGTTTTAAACACTTCATGTCAAGTGAAACATTTTAGATCAAAAAGCAGGTTTTAGTTGATTTAAAAGGTTCCAAGGTTGATGGCAAGTTTGCATGGGGACAACCCCTTTATATTCTGATGACTCAACCCCCACTCTCAGGTCAGATTTTGTGTAAACTGTTTCTTCTGTCTTCATATTGTGGGATGTAATAAACACGGAAGCCTTATGAGGTCATTAGTAGGGCTTCAGACTTTGAGCATACAGTGTCTGGATTAGAGAACGTTGGATGATTCTGAAAAAAAAAATAAACAGTCATAGCTGTTGCATGTCAAATCTTTAGATCTCAAATCAGACTGAACTTGAGTTGAGTGTAACACTCTCTCTTCCCATCAGATTTTGTATACATGGTACAGAAAGCCATTTGACCAACAGTGTTGACAGCATGAAATAATCACGTAACAGAAGACACCAATGGCTCACTTTTTCCACAACGGAGGGAACTGCAGTTTACGTCTGCTGTCCGTAAACAAGCAAGATCAGTATTCGATATGTCGACTTTTGTTTTACGGTGCACTCGTCCTCTTCCTCTGGCCGGCTCCTCTCCTTCCTCTTTGTTTCTTGGAGTACTTGGAGTGGGTGTTGTATGAAAAGGCCTATTTAAGAAGGACCTGAGGGACCCTTGGTCCTCCCCCCAACAGCTGCCCAGCTATGCCCTCTGCCGCCCGCCCGCCCCCCCCCCAACCCTCAACCGCTCACCAAAGCCTTGACATCCCAGCAGAAATGCGTACAACAGCGCCAGCAGCTACTGTACAGCTGGAACGAAAAGGAGCCCTTTTCCTGGGTTCTCAGGGTGACGGGAGGGGCAGTTTTCAATCTGAGTTTGAGGTTACCGGCTCATGAAAATATATTTTGACACTTTCTGTCTGCTGCTTCAAAAAATAAATCTAAAAAAAAGGTTCCTTTGAATGTGATGTAATGAATGTTAATCAGCAGATAAAAAAAAACTGCATCTCGTATCAGAAAGATGGACACCGGTTTAATACTATCCTGCCTTTCTCTCTCTCCCTGCATGCATTGTGTCACTTCTCCTGCCTCACCCTCGAGATCTAAGACCCCCCCCGCCCCCCTCCCGCACCCCATCCTCCTTTTTCCCCAGGCAGGAGCGGCAGATGAAAGGGAGACCCAGCGAGCATGAAAGGCAGCGTCTTGGCAGTCAAGTTGACCTCCAGGCTTTTTTCTCCTCTCCTGCTTAATCCGTACCCTCCCACCGATTCACCTGTAAAATCCTCCACCTCTACTCATAATGCTCGCTTGCTCCTCCAGCAACCCCGAAAAAAAAACTCTCCTCCATGTCTGTGGGTGGGATTGAGAAATTTGAAGGAGGGTGATTAAGACTCCATCATCCCATTATTCCCTGTTTTTACACCAGAGGGAGAGCCTTAAAATCTGCCTACAGTGGCTTAATGGGCAGATTTTATTTTTAAAAGCACAATTCTGTTTGTCACAGAGGGATATGAAAGTGGCTGTTCTGTTTTTATGTTATTTTAGCACTTATCCTTTTGCTGATAAGGAAAGTGGATCAGGTATGGGGGGGGATTTCAATAAGAAGGCTGAATGAAATTTGCTGATTTGAGTCAGTCGCCATCAGACACGCCTCTAAAAGCCAGTGTGCAGTGTCAGCATGAACTCATTGTGTGCCGGTGTGAATGTTATCAAAGGTGAAGGATGGAAAACTGAGTTATGGATATGAGATGGTTCCAGCCAGCGCCTAACAACGGAGGTCTGTTTTCACAAAGAGAGTGCTGTAGGTGCTGTCCACTAACATCACAAAGGTCTTTTCCAGGTTTTACCGTCCACCGAACTTTAGGTAGTAGCCAAATTTAACAGCAGTATGACAGCAGTAAACAGAGACACAAAATCATTTAGAAATGAGGAGTTATTGGTTGAATTGTTTTTTTCCATTCGTATTTTATTGGTGAGTAACATACATATATTTCAATTATTCAGGTTCTATGACAAACCACATACTTATTAAAGTATAGAGATAAAAGGATGAGATAAACAAACAGATATATAAATGAACCAACAAAAATTACATCATAATAACAAAACTATAAATAAAACAGGGAGAAATCACTTTCAATATAATGAAAAAGTACAGTCAGGCCATTCATCTGAGACATAGTTGTACCACTTCTGCGAGTGTTCAAGGAATGTTTCCATTTTTCGGTTAACATGAGCTGTAATCCGCTCCATTCTGTAGATTTCTGTTACAATATCTCTCCATGAAACAATTGTTGGGTACTCTGGTAGTAGCCATTTTCTAGTAATAGCCTTTTTACTGGCCACCAGCATTGCATTTATCAAGTGTTTGTCCAACTTTGAGGTATATTTCCAAGATATAGAGTCTTAAAGTCCAAAGAAATGTCCTCACGGAATATGACTTGTAAAGCATTGTGTATCCCCTTCCAAATGTTTTTAATGCCGGGACAGTTATTGGTTGAATTTGAAGCAGCAATCCCAGTAATAATGTTAACGAATAAATCAGACATTGCTCAGTTGATTCCGATCTTGACTACCACGCTGCTACAGACAGCGCTCCATCCATAAGAAAGATTTTTAAGGGAAGGAGGACCTACAAATCAAATGATGCCAGATCAGCAGTCTGTCCGTGGTTTATGCATGCGACACTGTCGCGCCAAATGCGTGCTCTTGGGGGATTGTTGCCTCTTTCTATACTTATAGAGTGTGGTCTAGCACGACTCTATCTGTAAAGTGTCCTAAAATAACTTCTGTTGTGATTTACACATTATCCTATAAAACAATTTAATTGAATTGAATCATCAATGACAGAGTACGTTAAAAAAGGAGACGGTATACCAGGTTGTCCACAGTTCACTAGCCTTTTTCTAAGCCACATGTGTCAAACTCAAGGCCCGCGGGCCAAATCTGGCCCGTTACAGATTTAGATCCGGCCCGTACATCAGCTTGGGTTCACAATACATTTTGGCCCGCCTAGTTGTGCGCCAAACCAAAAACACAGGAAAGTGTTTTTTTTAAACTGTAATTACCTGACGTTCAAAGTAGAATATGGCAGATTTGCCGACTCTGAGATTCAGAAATTCCCCCACAAGCAGAGAGTTTTCATATTCAGGCTGGGAAACAGGTTGTTGTTAAAAAAAAGGTATCATTGTTTTGCTTGATTTGCTAAATTCTATGGCTAAGGAACTCTTTTGATGACTTTTGTCAACAAAAATGCGACAAAAAGCATACAAAAATGTCGGAAAAAGCAACAAATTTACAAAAAGGTGACAAATGTCTGAGAAAGCCACAAAAAAGTCGCAACAGAAACAACAAAAATGAGGGAAAAAAAGCCACCAAAATGTTTTTAAAAAGTGACACGCGGTAACAAAAGCACTTCAATAAACGCTTACATGTCTGGCCCTTGGTGTGATTCTCTTTTTCCAGTGTGGCCCTCTGGGAAACTGAGTTTGACACCCCTGTTCTAAGTGATGGATAAAGTTTAGGCGTTACTGAATTCCTCCTGCAGTGCTTGACTCCGACACACAGACGTTATTTGAAAACAGATGAAGCCTTTACAACTGCTTAGCACCAAAGGAAGCAAACCTTTTAAAGGGGGGGGGAGAAACAAACAACTGGATCAACTCAACATCCCATCCCCGCAAAGCACCTGTCAGGCCTGCCGGTTGCTAGGCAACAGCTCCCCTTGCCTCTCTCCTCCACTTCCGTTTTTTATTCTGACAGTGTGTTTTTTTTCTCTCTCTCTCTCTCTTGCTCACACCCTGAAAAAACTAACCTGGTGTTGTGCTTAGTACCGAGGTTTTCTCCCCTTCGGGGATGGGTATGGTTTTACCGCGCCGAGAGGGAGGGAGCTGTGTTAGCTGCTGCGGTGCGGACAGTTTTTCTTTCTCTCCTCTTTCCTCTCTCCCTCCTTTCATAGAGGTGAAAAGCAAGGCACTAACAGCCATGAGAAATCAGGCATGGGATTTATTCAAAAAGCAATTCAGTCTAAACAGTGGGGAAGATATGGAGCGGGTCTTTCACTGAAGTAGGCACCCACTGACAAACACCCACAACCCTTCTTCATTTCACCACGTGAGTGATTCAATGTTGGCGCTTCAACACTGGAAACTGCATTTCTCCGCACATAAATCATGGTCTAACAAGTTGTCGTAATTATATACAGAAAAACATAGAATATATGGTAGGTTTTTTCCTAACTTATGTTTTATGTTTGTCATATTTCACTGGTTTAAATCTAGACTTGAAACCACATTTTGTCTTGAAGTGACACCCTTTTAAAAAGACAGAAGGGCCCCACACAAAAGCTAGACTAATGCAGCTGTGTAGAATAATTAAACAGCCACTTTGTGAGTTATTTACCAGCCCATTTCTAGTCTCCTGATTGCTGTGGTTCCTGTGCTGCTTGTCTTGAACATCACAGGTCATTTTAAAACTGGTTTGACTCAACAGGTTACACTGCTGTAATTGCTGGGAGGAAGCCTGACATCCGGAACATCCCTGTCGCTATCTCCACAATTAGGGCTTATCACCGCCCCCAGGACAGTTGTGATTGTTTGAAAGAGAGACAGAGTAGGGACCCCCTACATACATAGAATACTATGGCTTTTTTATGAAATGCTTTTTTATGAAATGTATTAGTGCTTCTCTGTAATTGTGCACTTGGCAATGAAAAACTCAATGGTATGATTAAAATCATTGTATGAACTTTAGTACGACATACTATACTATGACTTTTCAAACTTACTATACTATGACTTTTTCAACATACTAGGACCCTTTTTTCGACATACAAAAATATGGCTTTTTCTCACTTTTGTTGACATACTATACTACGGCTTTTTTATCACTTTTGTTGACATACTATACTATGGCTTTTTTGTCACCTTTTTGGACATACTATACTATGGCCTTGTTATCATTTCATTCGACATACTATACTATGACTTTTATCGACATACTATACTATGGCTTTTTTATCATTTTTTTCGACATAATATACCATGGCCTTTTTATCATTTCATTTGGCATTCTATACTATGACTTTTATCGACATACTATACTATGACTTTTTTAATCATTTTTTTTGACATACTATACTATGGCCTTTTTATCACTTCATTCGACATACTATACTATGGCCTTTTTATCACTTCATTCAACATACTATACTATGACTTTTTTCGACATACTATACTATGGCTTTTTTTCGACATACTATACTATGGCTTTTTTTCGACATACTATACTATGGCTTTTTTTCGACATACTATACTATGGCTTTTTTCGACATACTATACTATGGCTTTTTTTCGACATACTATACTATGGCTTTTTATCACTTTTTTCGACATACTATACTATGGCTTTTTTCGACATACTATACTATGACTTTTTTTCGACATACTATACTATGGCTTTTTTTTCGACATACTATACTATGGCTTTTTTTCGACATACTATACTATGGCTCTTTTATCACTCTTTTCGACATACTATACTATGGCTTTTTTTCGACATACTATACTACGGCTTATTTATCATTTTTATTCGACATACTATACTATGGCCTTTTTATCACTTCATTCGACATACTATACTACATTTTTTAGGGTGGTGATGGCGCTGTGGATATGTCACATACCTGTGGTATGTGACAGTATGTGGTATGTGGTAGACCCGGATTTGATTCTCTCTGCTATACATCAACTAATGTGTCCCTGAGCAAAACCCTTAACCCCTAGTTGCTCCAGAGGTGTGTGACCTCTGATATGTAAGAATTATAAGTTGCTTTGGATAAGAGCGTCAGCTAAATGACATGTAATGTAACATACTATACCATGACTATGGCCTTGTTATCATTTCATTCGACATAAAATAATATGACTTTTTTTGACATACTATACTATGGCTTTTTTTTGACATACTATATTATGACTTTTTTATCATTTCATTCGACATACCATACTATGGCTTTTTTATCATTTTTTTCGACATACTTACTATGGCCTTTTTATCACTTCATTCGACAGACTATACTATGACTTTTTTCAACATACTATACTATGGCTTTCTTTTATCATTTTTTTCGACATACTATACTATGACTTTTTTCGACATACTATGTTATTACTTTTTTATCACTTCATTCGACATGCTATACTATGGCTATTTTATCACTCTTTTCAACATACTATAGCTTTTTTTCGACATGCTATACTATGTTTTTTTATCACTTCATTCGACATACTATACTATGGCTTTTTTTCGACATACTATACTATGGCTTTTTTTTGACATACTATACTATGGCTTATTTATCATTTTTATTTAACATACTATACTCTTGCCTTTTTATCACTTCATTCGACATACAATACTATGGCTTTTCTTTTATCATTTTTTCGACATACTATACTATATACCTTTTATCACTGCATTCGACATACTATACTATGGCTTTTTTTCGACATATTATACTTTGGCTTTTTATAATTTTTTTCGACATACTATACTATGGCTTTTTTTTGACATATTACACTATGGCTTTTTTATAATTTTTGTTCGACATACTATACTATGGCTTTTTTTCGACATACTATACTATAGCTTTTTTATCATTTTTTTCGACATACTTTACTATGGCTTCTTTATCACTTCATTCGATATACTATACTATGACTTTTTTCGACATACTTTTTTTTATCATTTTTTTCAACATACTATACTATGGCCTCTTTATCACTTCATTCAACATACTATACTATGGCTTTTTTTATCACTTTTGTCAACATACTATATATTTTATTTGACATACAGTGTGTATTTTTTTATAAATCTTTGTTGACATACTATACTATGGCTTTTTTATCACTTTTTGGACATACTGTACTATGGCTTTTTTATCACTTTTTTGACATACTGTACTATGGCTTTTTTATCACTTTTTTGACATACTGTACTATGGCTTTTTCCTCAGATTTTTTTCGACATACTATACCAAGGCTTTTTTTTATCACTTTTTTCGACATACTATGGCTTTTTTATCACTTTTTTCGACATACTATACTATGACTTTTTTTGACTTACTATACTATGGCTTTTCTTTGTCATTTTTTTGATATACTGTACTATGGCCTCTTTATCACTTCATTCGACATACTATATTATTGCTTTTTTATCACTTTATTTGACATACTATGGCTTTTTTTTTAATCTTTGTTGACATACTATACTATGGCTTTTTTATAATTTTTGTTGACATACTATACTATGACTTTTTTACAAATTTTTGTTGACACACTATACTATGGCTTTTTTATCACTTTTTTGACATACTATACTATGACTTTTTGACATACTGTACTATGGCTTTTTTATCACTTTTATCGACATACTATACTATGGCTTTTTTATCACCTTTTGGGACATACTATACTATGGCTTTTTATCACTTTTTTTCGACATACTATACTATGGCTTTTTTATCACTTTTATCAACATACTATATACTACGGCTTTTTTATCACTTTTTTTGACACACTATACTATGGCTTTTTTAATCACTTTTGTCAACATACTATACTACGGCTTTTTTATCACTTCATCTGACAAATTATACTACGACTTTTTATGGCTTTTTATCACTTTTCAGAGAGGTAAGGCTCTACAGAGGGTGATGAAATATGCTCAGCACATAGCTGCCATAAAAAGAGGACCGACACCCCGTGGTATAGAAAGAAAGCCAACAGGACTATAAAAATCCCAATTCACAACAGTTTCAACGTCTTTCAATTACTCTTTTTTTGGCATACTAAATATGTCTTTTTATCGCTTTTTTCGACATACTTTACTTTGGCTTTTTATCACGTTTTTGGTCATACTATACTATGGCATTTTTAATATTTTTTTTCGACATATATATATAGTCTTTAGTCAGTTCTATTGGTGTATTTGACATCTTAATTTTTAGACCTAAAAACCAACACACCTTGTGAGGTTTGAACACACAACCACTGTTTTCTTCCAACCAGCTTTAGCCTCCTGTGCCATGAACTATCCTCTATTCCAACTGGTCTACTGTTACGCCTGTTCTCCTGGCATATTTGACATCTTCATTTTCACTTTTAGACCTTAAAATTCAATGCACCTTGTGAGATTTGAACCCACAACATCTATTTTCTTCCAACCAGCTTTTGCCTTAGGAGCCATGAACTACCCTCTACCCCAACTGATCTGCCTTTAACACTATTCTCCTGTCATATTTGACATCTTCATTTTTACTTTTAGACCTTAAAATTCAATTCCCCAAGTGAGGTTCAAACACTGAACCTCTGGTTTCTTTCAACTAGCTATTGCCTTATGTGCTACAAACTAGACTCTAAGCCAACTACTCTTCTTTTTAGACTGTTCTCCTGGTGTATTTCACATCTTCTTTTTCACTTTTAGACCTTAAAGACCAATGTACCTTCTGTAGAATCTTTTAAAAAGCAGCTGAAGACTCTGCTGTTCAAGCAGGCTTTTACTTAGTCGATGGGTTTTTTATGGTTGTTTGTTATATTTTCTATTTGCATTTCAATGCGCTCGTATTGTGACTTCTTGTGTTGAATTGCATTTCATTGTGAAGCACTTTGTGATTTTTATCTGTGAAAGGTGCTATACAAATACATTTTACTTACTTAAAATTCAATGCACTTTGTGAGGTTTGAACCCAGAACCTCTGTTTTCTTTCAACCAGCTTTTGCCTTAGGAGCCATGAACTACCCTCTACCCCAACTGAGCTGGTCATAGCGTTATTCTCCTGGCATATTTGACATCTTCATTTTTACTTTTCGACCTTAAATTCAACTCACCAAGAGAGGTTTGAACCCTCAACCTCTGGTTTCTTTCAACCAGCTTTCACATTGTGCCACAAACTACTCTCTAACACAGCTACTCTACTCTTAAGAATGTTCTCCTGGTGTATTTGACATCTTATTTTTCACTTTTAGACCTTATGGAGTCAGTCGTGTCGCATATGACACGAAACCACGAACATTAGATTTCTTGTTCAATATCTCCAGATCAATACAGTGTTGAGACTTACTTTTGTTTTTGTTTAGAAGCTTAGAAATCCTCTATTTTAACGAGATCGTGTAACAATTGTAGCCCATCCAGAAACTTCTTTAAATCATTGTGGCATTTTAGTGTCTTTGTAACATAAATGAATGATTATGAATCCAAAAATCTACTTGCACGTATGTTCTGTTTGCTTTGAGACCTTTGGACCAATTGTCTCGCCGTAGCTCTAGCTGATTACCCGAGAGCCAACCCTTTCCAGAGACCTGGAAAGAATCTGGCTGGGAGTTTTCGGAGCCTGTGCTATGCACGCAGTTCCAGAGCGATAAATCCACGATTGAACAGCTATTTTCTGTGTTTTGTAATTACGTGCTACATAATACCCTCTACCCCAACTGCTCTAGTCTTAGTACTGTTCTCCTGGTGTATTTGACATCTTTATCTTCACTTTTAGACCTTAAAATGTAGAGCACCTTGTAAAGTTTGAACCCACAACGGCTATTTTCTACCATACAGCTTTCGCCCAAATGGCACAAAATGCCCTCTACCCCAACTGCTCTAGTCTTATTACTTTTCTCCTGGTGTATTCAACATCTTCACATTTTAACAGGCCTTGTGATGTTTGTACCCACAACTGCTGTTTTCTTCCAACCAGCTTTCGCCTTATTTGCCTTGAACTACCCTCTACCCAAACCACTCTACTCTCAGAAGTGTTCTCCTGGTGTATTTGACATCTTCCCTTTACTGTTAGACCTTCAAATTTAACGCTCCTGGTGAAATTGGAACCTACAACCACGTTGTATTACTCTGAGTCATCCGATCTGACACACTTCACAACTGTTAGAGCATATTTGACTTCTTCGCTTTAACTGTTAGATATTAAAATTCAAAGCGCCTCTTACAAACAGCATTCTTCCACTCTGAGCTATCCGACCAGATAGTTTTAGAGCGTATTTGACTTCGCTTTTATGTTTGACCTTAAATTTCATTGGATTGATATCACAAACTAATTATGGATTTAATTCATCAACCTGACAGATATGTAAGTCAAACTTTTGTTTTTATAGTGGACGTATCAGTCAATATTGAAAAGTCAAAGCATATAGTATGTCATAAAAGTCAAGGTATAGTTTATCGAAAAATTTATTGAAAAATGTTGATGGTGGTGTGCACATTTAAACAAAGTTGTGAAAAAGTGATAAAAACGCCACAGAATAGTATGTAGAAAAAAAGCCATAGTATAGTAGAAATGGCAAATAATTTACTAGTAGGTTTAGTAGAGTAATAGAAACAAACAGACCCAACAGCCATGACATGCATGCTGCTGATTCTGTGTAATTCAATCATTAATTGAAAGGGGTGTGTTCCAAATAATAGCAGTGTGGAGTTCAAGCAGTGAGGTCATTCATTCTGTGAAAAAAACAGGTGTCAAACAGGTTGCCCTTAATCAAGGACAAAGGGAGCAAATGTTGTACATGCTGGTTATAGTGCATTTCCCTCTGAGTAAAATGGGTCGTTCCAGACATTGTTCAGAAGAACAGTGTACTTTGATTAAAAGGTTGATTGGAAAGGGGAAAACGCATAAAGAAGTGCAGAAAATGATAGGCTGCTCAGCTAAAATGATTTTCAATTCTTTAAAATGGCAACCATAACCAGAAAGACATAGAAGGAAATAGAAAACTACCATTTGAATGGACCGAAGTATAGCCAAAATGGCAAAGACTCAGCCAATGATCAGCTCCAACTGGCTGATCATTCAAAGAAGATCTAAAGTTACCTGTGAGTACTGTAACAATTAGAAGATGCCTATGTGAAGCGAAGTTATCGGCAAGAAGCCCCCCAAAGTCTGTGGTGTTTCTCATACTATGGTGTCGGGCCTATTTATCGCATACCAGGGATCATGGATCAGTTTGAATACACTAAAATACTAACTAGGTCAAGTTGCTTTATGCGGAAGAGGAAATGCCCTTGAAATGGGTGTTTCAACAAGACAACGTCCCCAAACACACCAGTAAGCAAGCAATCTTGGTTCCAGACCAACAAGATTAACGTTATGGAGTGGCCAGTCCAATCCCCGGACCATAATCCTATAGAAAACTTGTGGGGTGACATCAAAAATGCTGTTTCTGAGGCAAAACCAAGAAATGCAGAGGAACTGTGGAATGTAGTCCAATCGTCCTGGGCTGGAATACCTGTTCACAGGTGCCAGAAGTTGGTTGACTCCATGCAACACAGATTTTGAACAGCCTAACATTCCCTTTTCTTCTTTCTGTATAATAATAACATATTTGATGAATTATTCCTCATGTTTTGATTTGGAATAGAATGTGCAGTGTTCCCAATGCATTTGCGTGTATGGAAATAAAAGCTGTTATAAGGATTGTGAGCTTTACTCACACTGCTATTATTTTCGAACACAACTTGTGGCTTTTTTAATCACTTTTTTCGACATAATATACCATGGCTGTTTTATACCTTTTTCCGACATACTACACTATGGCTTTTTATCACTTTTTCGACATACTATACAGCTTTTTTGTCACTTTCTTTGACATATGAGGTTTTTTTCGACCTTCTATACTATGGCTTTCTAATCACTTTTTTCGACATAACATGTATGTCTTATTTCACTGTTTTCGACACACTATACTATGGCTTTTTTCAACATACTATACTATGGCTTTTTGTATCATTTTTTTCGACATACTATATACTATGGCCTTTTTATCACTTCACTTCATATACTGTACTTGACTCTTTTCTTTTCATGTTACTTTCTACTTCTACTCCACTACATTTCAGAGAGAAATATTGTAATTTTACTCCACTACATTAAAGCAATTATCATTATTAACATGGTGTTTTGTAATTTGAGGTATATTGCGTGTTTTTGTGAAATGTAATTTAAAATCTTTACAGTTTACATCATTTTTATCAAAGAAGAGACATCCCCGAGGGCTGGTAGCTTGGTGCTGACTCCTCTCGTCGTTATGACTCCATTCAGATGACGCAAATGTGGTGCTCAATGTTCAACCATCAATCAGAAATGCCGGTGTGAAGGGCCCTTAACGACAGGTGTTACCATTACACATGCCTATTTACGCCCGCCATGTCTTATTTTATTCCAAACAAACCTAGTTCTGTCTTTAGTTTGCACATTTCCTACACAGCACACCTTTAAGTACAAAACACCTTACAGAATAGAGCTTCCAGCAATTGTTACAGATGCCTTCAAATCATCATCAAACAGGTCTTGCCTTTTGTCTTATACTCGTGGCTGTTTGTTACTAAAGGCTGTATTTTGCAGCGACTCTGCAAACTGCAGATAGACTCAAATTGCAGTTTATGTAACCGTATCCCGGCTGATGTTGTGCCAAAACTTCCCCAGAAATGTTTTTGTCTGACTTGACTAATAGACTAATGTTGTCTTTAGCCTAGTAACTTTCTTTCAACTGCCAGTTTTTGTAATCCTTACCACATTATTTGAAACATGTTTTAGTGTTGGTATAGCCAGGGATCCAGATAAAATAAATTGCCATGGCAGAAACAAATTACAGTATGATGCAACACAGAAAACAGCTGTTCAACCAACCTGATCTCACAGAATTCCGTGAAATGAACACGGCCCCTTAACTCAAAATCTGTGGCAGTTTCACGGAATCGCTGAAAATACCGTGATGGGCCCACGGAAGAATTCAGTGAAATTAATGCTGCGTTCCAGGCAACCCGTAACTTGTGTTTTCACAACGTTCTACCCGTAACTTACCCGTGAACTGGTACCAGATGGTTGTTCTCCCAGTTACAGTTTTTGACGTCACACACACACAAACAACAATGGTGACCCCCGTTGATGCTGTACAGACGCTGTTTATTAACAGTGATAAGTAGAAATAAATAGACATAAATAGGCAAAGTAACCTAGAGAGCTAACGTCAACTAGCTAACGTCAACGTTAGGTAGCCGCTAGCTAACGCTAGCTAGAAGGGTTTGTGGTGACTTTGCCTGGAACGCTACCAAGTCGTGAGTCGTGACTTGAAGTCGTAACTTACGGGCTAAAAACTGTGTCTGGAACGCAGCATAACACGGCCCCTTAAAATTCCGTGATGGGCCCACGGAAGAATTCCGTGAAATTAACACTGCCCCTTAATTCATACTTTGCACGTGACGTCACAACTGCTGGCTGGCGGGCAAGAACTCCATTCTATAACTTATATTTGTTGTGTGAATTGAGTGAATTTGCTCAAGAATCAATTTGTTGGCTGAAAGCCTACTGTGAAATTTAACACAGATGTCAGCAAAAGACTGATTAAAACGAGACAGAGAAGAAGAGGCGTTGCAACAATGTTTACAAATATACATCGTAACGCTGGCGGCATAGATTATGCAGACCGCTACGATTTACACACACACACACACACACACACACACACACACACACACACACACACACACACACACACACACACACATTGTTAAAATCATACGCTGCACGCTTTATTAGTCTTTCTACATGGTTTAGTTAATGATCGGGCTATAATAAGACCACGTCGGTTATGTAATCGCTGACAACCGGGACAATTTCATAGTGGTTGGTGTAAACCGGGATATTTTAGCGTCCCGACACAACTTTTGTCGGTACTCGGGACTGTCCCGATCAAAACGGGACGTCTGATCACCCTACATGATACATAGCCTAGTGTTGGCAGAAGGTTTAAAAAAAAAAAACTACTTATCAAGCTGTCATTTGCCGGCAGGCAGGGTGTACGTATTCAGATGAAGACTTCATCACACGACGGAACAGATTAGCAAACGTTAGCGAGCTAGCTAACTAGGCTAACTAACTAACTAGTAGCCTAACACTCACCTTTGCTTTGATGATGAAGATATTCCTGTTTTTCACCTCCCATATGACAGCGTTGTTAACCCATCCACGCTTGAAAAAAAGATAGCTATCTGTACTTTTGTAGGCTTTCATTTTTTGTGCGGTGTAAAGTGACGGATTCTCTATAAGATAGATGTAAATATCTCCAAACTCCAAGTCTGGTAGAGACTTTGCCAGCTTCAAAGCAATGAAAATATCAGCGGGTGCTGTGTATGGATCACAAGCACATTTATGGTCTAAATAGTTGATTGATTGTAGTATTGGAAATCTGCAAGGCTGCAATTCCCGTGACTGGCCGCTGTTCAGCGCCATTCTATCGGCGTTTCTTGCCCGCCAGGTACCCATGGTAATGACGTCACTGCAAAGTATGAATAGGTCGTGGAGGGACAACGGGACGGTTGGAATTAGGAAAAGAAGAAAGCGACATTTCGGTTTAAGAAATGTAACACGCAGGACACGATCCCTGGTCTCCTGGGTGAAAGTCCTGTGTTGTTTTTTACCCATTCATCACCCCAACCAACCTCCCTACCTGGATTTTCGTTGCTCTTAATGCTACGTCATCTTCTCATGACTTTACTTTGGCATTGTTTTCCGTGATGGCCACACGGAATTTTCACACATTCCGTTCCACCACCACGTAATGCGCTGTTAACAGTTCGTGATCATTTCACGGAATTCTGCGAGACCAGGCTGGTTCAACCTTTGGTGTTCACTCTTCTGATATCAGCAGGTGATAAACAATACCAGGAAAACAAACTTTAATTTGTTTGTACAATTTACACATTATTAAGGAGTGTTTTTCTGCATCAGTGAGGCGAACGAGTTCAAGTTCCAGATGGCGACATTAATGGTTGTCTCTGGTCAGATGAAAAGGTTGAGCAAGTGCTGGATGTTTGTTGATACGGCAGCGAGGACATCAGAAAGAATGTTCCAGATGTGATAATTGTTCACAGTCCAAAGAAAAAAGGGCATAAAGAAGAAAAAGTAAGTGGAGAAGGTGGGATGAGAGAGGGGGAAGATATGTTACTCTGCGTACATGTAATTCCCCTAACCCTCCAACCTTTCTGCATCCTATTCAGTCGAATAGCTTCCTTTTGTTCCTCTCATGTCTTTTCCTTCTGCGTGCTTTTCACCTCTTCTTATCGATTCCCCACTTTTGTCATCTCAGCCTTTCTTGTTCTCGTTCTACTTTTAGATAGCCTTTATTGTCATCGTACATGGTGACATACAACAGAATTTGGAGTGCTCTTTTGTTCAGTGAAAGACAAACAAAACGAGACATCACACACATTCCAACAGTCTGTATTTTACGAGTTCGGAGTGAGAACGGGTTGTACATTCGGTGCATAAATTGTAAATAAATATTTGTCATTTGAAACCCAGATGTGTGATTGTAGGGATAGTGGGCACACAACTTTGGTCCAGACTAAAATATATCTCAACAACGCTTGGAGAGATATTCAAATTGTGTGCAGACATTCAGGGTTCCCAGAGGATGAATCCTAATGACTTTTGACTCCCCCCCCGCCCCCCCCCCAAATACCTGCTAAACTAAGAATGCGAACTTTGCCTGCTGAACATCAGCCTGTTAGCATCGTCATTGTAAGCATGTTAGCGTGCATCTTTAGTTTTTTTCTGTCCCTTCTTTTGCCTCCGTATCTCACCACTTCTTTGTCTCTTCACCTCTCCACTTCATCAAATCCTAGCAATCTTCTTCTGTCCTCCTGTCCTCTTCATCGTAATTTACAACCCCCCCACCCCCAAATATCTAATAATGATTTACTTTACATAAATAAAGACATTTGCCCCGTAACGTGACGCAGAAAAGGCACAAATTGTTCCAGAAAAAATCACCAGAATGCAGGAAATGAAGTGTTTGATATGCTCAAAATGTCTATTTTTGCTCAAAACTGGAGATCTCAACCCCCCCAATGTTGAACCCAAAGTAACCCCCTTGCTCCTTATAGATCCTAACTCCTCTTCTCCTTCTTCAACTCTTCTCCCCTCCAGCTTTCCTCGTTTTGTCCGTTTTGACATCCCTCTGCTCCCCCTCTCTCCGCTCTCTTTCCGCCCTCCATTTTGTGTTCCTCTCCTTTTCTTGCAGCAACTTCTTCTTCTCTGCTTATTTCTCTGTGCACTGCTGCCTCCAGGAAGTGCCTTGTCAATGGGGACTATTGAGCGTGCCCGGTCCTGGCCCAGTTGGGCCTCTCTGGCCCGTCAACAGTTGTCTTGGAGAGGGACAGCAGCCGCCAGAGCTGGCCGTCCTCCTGCCGCGCTCCTTTGACCCGGCCCGGCCTGAAGCTGCCGGGCCGCCCGCTTTCAGCCCAGACAAGCGGGTCCAGAGCCAGCGGTGGTGCTGCTGCTGGTGGAGGAGGGTGTGTGTGTGTGTGTGTGTGTGTGTGTGTGGGGGGGCGCTGCTTAGTTCCTGGCTGAGCTCAGTGTCACAGCACAATAAGCCCCTCTGGCTGGAATGGACCGTCTGACAGTCTCTGGCTGACGAATGAAAGCTACAAGATTTCTGGGATTTCTGTGTTTGGTTTTGAATTTTTGACATGATGTGGCAGAAAAAAATATACACAATATACAGTGTCTGACCAGAGACAACCATTAATGTCGCCATCTATATTTTTATACATGCAGTGAAATACTGAGATGTCTTCTACACCCACTCAGTAAGCTGAATACATAAAGAAAAATGGAACAACTTTCTTTCTTTCTTTGACAAAAAAATACAGTAAACAATAAAATAAAATATAAAAACAATAATGTACGTGGCAACACACAAAAAGGAAAAACTAGTGTTACAAACATATGTTCAATATGTCCGAAAAGGAGCGGGACATAATAGCATAGCCAAAGCTTGTTAATTTTCCCTCCCCTCATTGAATTCTAAATAGTTCCTGTAAATACTACATATTTTATATATATCATTTTATATTATACATTTATAACAAGATAACAAATATAAATACATTTTAGACACCTACCAAACTGACTATAAATGGTGTAGAAAAGTATGTGAAATATAAAACACTGAATATGAATAAAAGTGTTTGTGTGATATAGTGTATGTCCAATATAGATGCAGACACACTGAAATTAAAGCTGACAGTCTGTTGTTCAATTCCAGTGTGTTGGAGGACAAACATATCACTGTCCTACCACTTTCTGACTACACTGCACTATAATTACACATTGGATGTATGTTTGTACAGTCTGGCTTCAGCCCTCAGTGACCCTGAATAGGATAAACAGATGGATGGATGCAAGAAACTACTATATAATTACTCTAATCAGTTGCAGACTCTGTTTCTGAGAGAGAAAAAGGCAGAAACATGAGATTTATGTGATTATTTTTAATGTCGCTCTCCTTTTTTAATACCCTACAAAGACAGTCTATATGTCTGAGTGGACGCAGTGCTGTAGTAACACCACATAGAAACTATGCTCCGAGGCCACAGTTTTGGCCTCAACTCTAAAGAAGAGAGCGGGAGATTCCTGTGATTTTGTTTGGCTCTTCGTTGGCGCTGCGTAGGAAAACACGCTGCAACTGTACGGCCGCATGCGATACTATAATTACACAATGTACATACTACAGTACAGTATGTGATTATACTATAAACCACAGCCCGCGGTTCCTTTCAACAAGAGAGGCTGCAGTTCAGAAAAAATGGGCAAAAAGATTATTTGACATTTCCTTTGTTCTTCTTTGCCATGCAGCTGTGAATGAGAGAGAGAGAGAGAGCTTTACTACCAATTTAAAAACAGCTACAACGTTTTGAATACTGCTCCCTGGTTACACTCCTGTCATGTATGTATTTATTTAGAAGGGTCAGACTGCAGGGTCAGCACTGCCAGCTCAGGAATACTCAGAACTTATTAGCCTCCTACCAGTTAAATCTTAAACTGGAATACAGTTACTGTTGGTTACTGATCAGCCTCTCTTATACACCCCTCTGTGTAAGTACATGTATTCCTGTAATGATTTTGAGCAGTGGTGGAATGTAACTAAGTACATTTACTCAAGTACTGTACTTAAGTACAGATGTTGAGGTACTTGTACTTTACTTGAGTCTTTTCTTTTCATGCCACTTTCTACTTCTACTGCGCTACATTTCAGAGAGAAATATTGGACTTTTTACTCCACTACATTCATCTGACAGCTTTAGTTACTTTACACATTAAGATTCTTGCACACAAAACACACGTAGTTTATAAAATGTTTTATTATTAATTAAATTAGCCAACAATGTAACGGCTTAAGAGTCCAGCTGGAATGATTAGATGATTAAACACACAGCTGTTTGGATCGTTTCCAGTTTCTAAAACGTGAGGATTTTACTTTTAATACTTCAAGAACATTTTCCTGATGATACTTTTTCAAGTAACATTTTCAATGCAGGACTTTTACTTGTAACAGAGTATTTTTATTTACTTTTATTTTAACTTAGAAAGAGGATCTGAATACTTCTAGGATAGTGTTTATAACCTGTATTACATGTATTACTTCTACTATTTCTCCTCCTGGTTTACAGTAGTACTCACACTCCAGTTACAGTATTCAGAATGTTTTTTACATGTTTTTGTATTTTAGTCGGTGTGCTTAACTCTTTTTACTTGACTCGAAGAGCAAAGAGAATTCAGAATAGACAGACACATTCCCTGTGCCTGGACTGTTTAGTGTATGCACAAATGGCAAATAAAAAATCTTGAAAAAACGTCAACTAGTTAACTAGTAGAGGGTAACTGTTTACGCTGTCTACTAGTACCACTAGTAGTACTAGTGGCATCCTTTTTGGTCTTACTAGTTAATTGTGGGACAAAAAATGTCCACTAGTAGAATCAGTGGTGTATTTGCACTTACTAGTTAGTTAGTGAAGGGTAAACAACCTCTACTAGTTAAACGTACAATAATCACAAAATATATAACATGGGTATAGTCCTTTTTACACACTTTAATGCAGAAATATTACATATTATACCTCAAATGAGTTGACGTTTTTTTTGGTCAACTAGTAGAGGAAATTGCCCTTTGACATCGTTGATATGTATTTAATGCTCAAACGGCTTTTCATATGTTTCACTCTGCTTTGACAGACAATAATGTAGGAAAATATATGAAACATCCCCAAATAGCCTACTCTAATCACATAACACTGCAGGTCCATGGAGACACCTGCAGTCTCTGACTAAAAAAAAAGAAGATTGAAAGTATATCAAACCGGACATAAATGTATGTTCACTAGGTATAAACGCATTACAATTTTGAGTAGGTGTTTCCTCCATCAATAAAAGCACTCTACCATGATACACAATATTTTTTCCATCATTTTAATTGAACTCCCCTAACAGTGCTCGAGGTGCTTTCCAACACTGTAACTCCATATTCATCGCAGAGAACAATGGAGACCTGAAGGGGCTTTGTAGCCCGGCTCTTGACAAAGGGCCTGGTGCCGTTTGGAGACACACAGAAAATGCAGCGTGGAGTAGAGAGCCGCTGGACTCACCTGTCACTGCACACTGAGCAGCGTTTCATCTCGCTCACAGCTCATCCATCACTCGCTGACAGCGCTGGAGACAGCGCAGAGTGTTCACTTCTTAACCTGGTTGCTCGTGTGCTAGCAATTTTTACTCTCGGGGACGAGTAAAGGACCCTTTCAGTAAGTAATACTTTGATTTATGTCCAACGCACATAGCTCCGTTGTCCTTGCTTTGAATGAAATACAATTACACGCTGAGAAACATTTTCTAAGATATATTTCATTTGCATGCACACAAGCGGCCCGGGTTTGGATCAATGCATATAAATGTCATAGCTCTGAATAACCTTGCTATACGCTCATAATTTAATTATTGGTCATAGGTAGATTTGGATGTCAATAAAACGGCATGGCAAGGGAGCCCTGCTGCCTTTGGAATCCTCATTTATTTCCCCTGTAGGCTATTAGAGGAAGCCTCAGTCACTAAGGGAGCTCGCAGCAGAGTCTTTCATATATTTCATGGAAAAGACTTTTAGGAGAAGACTCGGAGCAGACGGGAATATTCTATTAACTTTTTTTTTGACAAGAGGGAAACTCAATCCCACAGTATTAAAGGTTCATGTAAAGGTCTGACAGCTTAACCTGAATAATACTGAATAAGAATTATGAACAGTAGCAGGGTGGCTCTGTACAGGCATATATACAATATATATATATATATATATATATATATATATATATATATATATATAGTTATACCAATGCTGGTAGTGCTGGATGGATTTCTATTGTGTTTCGTGTGGCTTAGGATAGATTTTTATTATGCATTTTGGTTTTCTCAAAAGGCTCTTGTAGCAATTGTACCATAATGCAGTTTGGATTTTTTTTCTTCCTGTATGGCAAACACCATTTCCCATAAGCCCTAGACCTTTGCGAGCTAAATGTCACGCCACTGATGTAGTAAAGTAACAAGTACAATAATTGATTCCAAAATGTTGTCAAGTAGATGTTTAAAGTATAGCATTCGATGGAAATTGAGTAGTACAAGTACCAAAGTACAGTAGTAAATGGACTTTCTATTCACTGCCGTTCACGTTAACATTTTTGCTCTGAATTATTTTAGATTTAATCTGAGTCCCTTGAGTGTGCGCGTACAAGAGCGACCTGTTTAGTCAAGGCTTTTGCTTCATTCAAATGGTTGGAGTTGGACCAGATTAAAGTTTCTAAAGTCAAGAATTAAAATGGAAATGGATGATTTGCAAACTTTGCAAACAAGTTGGCCGCACTGTTGAAAAATGCATGAGCTGTGCTGTTATTTTGCTGCATAAATAAGTGTGTTTCATCATGCTTACACTGGCTGACGGCAGCATTGTGCAAACTACAGGGGGGGATGTTTACATCCCTTTCTGTTATTGATCTGTTTGCAGGATGATATCTCAACAAGTTGCAATCTGATTTGGCTGTGATGCATACGGCTCATGATGGAAGTCCATTTTACATCAGAAAAAAACAAAGAAACAAGTAAATCATAATAAAAATGAAAATACTCACGGGAGGTCAAATGTTGACTAAGTACTGTAAGTCAAAACTTTATAATAATAAATATTGAGCTAGTAATCCAAATGGTTACTTGCCATCTAATAATTTGGATTTAATAAATCTAAATTAGTTAGTCCAAATTGTTACCAAGTCAAAATCGTGAAAAAAAGCAAGTTAATCTTTTGAGATAATTCGAAATTACTCCTATCTGAGATAATAAATCAACATTTTGAGAATTTTGAATTCTGTGGAGGTCAAGTCAATTTTGACTTATCTCACAATTATGAATTAATAAGTAACTATTTTCGTATCTCATTATTTTGGCTCAAAATGTTGACTTACCAATTTTGACTTGTTCTCTTATATTTTTGATTTGCATATGCATCTCATAACTCTGATTTACCATCAGTATTCTAAGTTTGATCATGCATAATAATGCATGATCTACTACAGGCCTCCATCTCTTAAAAATCACAGTTTAAACATGTTCTCATAATGTTTGAAAGAGAATAATCTGAGTGAGATCACAAGTGATCACATCCCATTCTGTCAGAAAGGAAAGATGCCAACTTCCTGTTCACACCATCTATCCATCGCCGTGTGCCCGGCCCTGTGTGCACGCTCCGCATCAGCTCCGTCTTGACGGTAGTAGCTAGGTTTCACAGGACCACTTTAAATTCCCCAGCGGTAGCATTGTGTTGCCTCTGTGTCATCAGTCATGATCATTTCTGTGTGTGCGTGTGTGATAAAAAACTCTTTGCAAGGTCAAACTAATGCGTGAAATGTGAGAAAAAAAGGATGTATTGTTGGTGGTGTACATTGTTAAGTCTGTCATTGATGCAACTTTCTAGGTCAGACGTGAGAGGGGGATTTGTACTTTCAGTGGGGCTACCTGCAGCTAGCCTAAGGTTATAAAAACAAAAGAGTCGGGGCACGAGAGAGAGAGAGAGAGAGAGCTGTCTTTCTTTGTTGTTTACCTTGAACGTGAGATGGAGGACGGTTTTAGCATGTGGAACCATTTTCCCTGGCCTTAATGACTCCTAATTTCATGGCAAATAAACTAAACAATGATGCCTTTGAGTCTCTACAAGACAAAATCACATTCCTTTCCAGTTAAAGTGCAGCTCTAAATGTTCCTTTCTTATCTACCAATCGACCTGCCAGTGCACTCGGCCTGTTGTGATCTTGTTTTTCAGGTTGTGCAACGTGTTTGAGGTCCAGCGGTGCCTCAGGTTGGGAAATTATCACTGCAACTTTTCTATTACTAAGTGATTTATTTGGTTATTGGCACACTGGTAACTGCACAGGCTCAGCAGTTAAACTTAAAGGGATAGTTTGGGTATATTGAAGTGTGGCCGTATGAGCTACATCTCCATAGTCAGTGTGTTAGCTCCAGTAGATGGCAGTTGGCACGCCCCCACTTTGGAGAAGAAGGCAGGAGTCTCGAAACGCATTTAAGGCACCTCAAACATCTCTACCAGTTTAGTCTATATCAACGACGTTTCATTTCTGGGATTGTCCAGGTGCTGCCGGAAAATCCTCCGGATGTTCCATTATCTTCCACTTTCTTTGTGTTGGCGTTCGCAGTGCTAATCTAGATAACATTGTCAGCTACAGTGGATATGTTGTGTTTAAGAGGCACAGGCTGATTAATTCTTCAGGAACTCAAAAGAACCCTCAATAATCTCCTGTTTGAGATAATTAGTTTAAACACATTTTTTTTAGGAATATTAAATGCTGACACAGGGCCCCCCTACAACACAGGAAGACCCCACTTTGTCGCCCCTAATCTTTTGTGAATTAGTGGGTTTGTTAACATCTCTGTTTGTGTAACAGGGGAATGTGTGGCTAGGGACAGAAAGCTATAGAACAACTTATTTCTTTTGCAAATGAAAGTGTAACAGAACATATGAATAAAACAGACATTGCATGTCTTAATTAGCAACCAGGATGCATCTAATGTATCGTTAACCAGTCATTTCCCACAGAGCCACGATGTAGCTGCAGCACCAAAATGGAAAAACAAAAACAACACAATAGCAGATTTTATCTATAGTTCTGTGACAGCCCATTCTGTGTTTTGCATTAATGTATTCAAATGACAGATGGTATGCTTTGTCTTGCCTCTAGCCTCTGTGTTTTATCGCTGATTGGACTTCTTGCATATGGTAAACAACTATTTTAAAAAACCTAGTTAGTAAATCTGTTGTAACACCCAAACATTCATTGTATCTGTTGCTGGGTGCTGTGCTGCAAAACCACTGGTTGTAACCAAAACATAAAGCCTCATTGTACTGTTGAGCGTATTTGAAATCAATCGTCTAAATAGCGAGCGTGTTATTTAATGCATGTGAAGCTTTGCATGAAAATGTTGAAGCAATACTATAGATGGAAATGTCATACAAATTGTAAGGCACTTTTTTATAGCTGCACACAAAGGAGTTATGATTTGTTTGCAGGACCTGTCGCTCTGTAAATCACCAAGGACAGCTTCAGAAAAACACCAGAGGGAATCGTAAACACGCCATGCCCTCCTCTCCCTCGAATCATCCTGCAAAATGCTATTGCACACTGAGATACCATGACCTGCACCAACATTTTTCCCTCATGATCGCACATCATGGGTGAACATGTCAAAACAGCTCAGAGACGACTCTCAACAACCAGGGCCTTCCCGTCACCCTCTAATCCAGCAATTAGAGACCAGGCCATAGAGATGGAACAGATGTTCCATAAATGGGAATGGCAGAGGGAGTCCTGGCCGCCGATGGTATTCCTAATCTCTCCGAAGAGGACGGCAGAGGAGAGAAAAGGGAGCAGCCACCCTGCTGCAGCACAGACTGGGGTCAAACAGTGCTCTTCTAATCATTCATGGGGCTTGTTTTAAGCACCATCAGTTGCCAGGCAGGGGGGTGGGGTGTGCTACTTGAGGGGTCATTATGCTTCGAAGTGCTTTAAAGTAAGTAAAGTGATTGTTGGATCATTTTTTTAAAGAATATTTGTACATTACTTAGTCTATATCCACAACGTTCCACTTCCGGGATTGGTCTGTTGTCACTCTTTTTTTCGTCCGGATGTCCGTCCCCTTCCTCTTCCTCTTCCTTTGTGTTGGCGTTCTAACCTCCGGTGTATTTGTGAAGACTATGGTTAACTGCTCCTCAGATCTCTGCAGGGTAAATCCAGACAGCTAGATAGACTATCTGTCCAATCGGAGTTTTCTGTTGCACGACTAAAACAACGTTTGAACGTACACATGTTCCACCAAAACAAGTTCCTTCCCGAGGCTATTTTGCAGAGGCACCATGGCTCCGTCCGGCGCCCAAGACGATTGTGATTGGTTTAAAGAAATGCCAATAATCCAGATAATTTTTTTCTCCAATCCCGGAATGTTGTTCAGACTAGCCAGACCCTCCTCCGCAGCGCTGTGGAGGAAGGTCTGGCAATGCGAGACTACATTACGCAAACCCACCAACCTGTCGTCGCAGCTATTACCTACCCATAAGACATGGTTATGATACTAGACTGGTCGTAGG
Source organism: Perca schrenkii (assembly GCA_025617405.1). Classification (NCBI taxonomy): domain Eukaryota; kingdom Metazoa; phylum Chordata; class Actinopteri; order Perciformes; family Percidae; genus Perca; species Perca schrenkii. The sequence continues at coordinate 5,103,691 of CM046806.1, forward strand.
TTATGGCTTTACCCGGCTGATGTCCAGAACCACACCTTTTCTTGATGTGGGAATTTTGGGGAAGCGTCCAACAATTTTTTTTAACTTTCTGAAACCAACAATCCGACAAGCACGGCCTCACGCAGTATTTGGCCAGGAGTTTATGATACTTGACATTTGAATTCTCTACTCTTTTTTTAACTTTCCATTAACAATTAAGCAATACATTTTACATTACTGTTTTCTTAGTTGGGATCAAAGTGTGTCAAAATGCCTTCGTTATAGAAAATGACAAGAACAACCTCCGAACTTTCCAGCTTACTTTATATGCTGAAAACTGAACGTTTTGGCAAAACTTTTAATCGTGCAACAAGATAGGCCTGCTTGGTTCTTTCAGGGATTATTTAGAAGATTTACAAAGAATATGTTTACGGCAAGTTTTGGGATCGACTGGTGGGATTACTGTGGACGAAGTACACACGGCGATACACTGGTAAGAGCAGAGGCACTGTCACTACGTCTGGAGCTTGGCGCCGCCCAATATGATCGTGATTGGTTTAAAGAAATTCAAACAACCCAGAGTGTTATTTTCTTCTATCCCAGACTGTGTGGGTTGTAGCCAGACCTTACTCCACAGTAGGGTCGGGCATTGTTTAGATTTGAACAATTCTGATTCTAATTCAGATTCTTCCTTTTGATTCCGGTTCTTATCGATTCTCGATATCGATTCTTTGAGGGGTGGACTGAAACAGGTCACATGCTTATTTCAAAGATAAGAGGAACATTTTGTTTTGATTCAATGTCGATTTACAGTTTCACCGCTTTTTCAACGTAAAATAAAGCCACACTTACAGCGTTCCGCTTACTGTGCTCCATGGCTGCAACGTAACAAGCATCTCGAAGTACGGGGGTCGCTATGGGAACCAAAACTTGCGCATGTTAAATTTGAAACCGATGATCAGATTGGAAACCAAAGTTTTCCAAACGATTCCATCGGAAATGGAATTTTCTAAACGATTCGAAGTTGGAATTGATGCCAATCCTACTACACTGTGACACATGTATGTATGTAATGTAACACATTCTCACTCCCATCACGTAAAATACGGACGCTTGGTCAGGTGCTGATATTGATGCTAAAAGTCTCCTTTAGCGTCATATCTAAACGCACTTTATCTAAACATGCGGGGTCGGGACTATTGGCGTCACTTTTGACGCAGTTAGGTTAAGGAAAAGGTGACACGCGGGATAAGAACGGGACAGTTGGGTTTAGGAAAAAAACAACGGGACGGCTGGGTTTAGGAAAAGAACATCGGGACGGCTGGGTTTAGGAAAAGAACATCGGGACGGCTGGGTTTAGGAAAAGAACATCGGGACGGCTGGGTTTAGGAAAAGAACAACGGGACGGTTGGGTTTAGGAAAGGTGAACACGAGGGACACGATCCCCGGTCTCCTGGGTGAAAGTCCTGTGTTGTTTGACCCATCCACCACCCCAACCAACCTCCCTATGCGGATTTTCGGGCTTTCATACAACTCGCTACCATTGCCACTCTTAATGCTACATAATCTTCCAGCGCCGTGAAGCGGCTGCCCCCCCCCCCCAGTGCGTTCTACACACACACTGAAGGGCGCTTTTTTTTGTCGTATCTGGCGTTGACAGCCACTGCCCAAACATCCGTATTTTACGAGTTTGAAATGAGAACGGGTTGACTAATATTTAGCCAAGTGACTAGCGGGGGTTGCTTGTAGTGCCAAACCCAATGAGAGTTAGCGCCAAGCTCTTCAGCTCTCAGCCTTTTAGCCTCTTTCAGCTCATTGTTTTGGTTCTCCAGTGGCACACAGGCTGTATGGTTGAATTTCACAGCTCTTATCAACCCCCCCATAACAAACAAAGGTAGCAAACAAGCCCTAAAACCGCCCATAGACGCCACCCACCCCATACCAACAGCACTGTCTTAAAACAGTAAAGAGCTTGTCTGCACAGCACTGTTTCAGGTGGTGTGAAACTGATTTGTACAGTCCGGGTAAGGTCCAAATGCTTTGTGTTTTGAAGTTGTGTCCAGCAGTTTGACAGTGATCGGCTTTTGGCTGCAAAGTCAAAGACTTTAATGTGCTACAAAGTACTTCTGGTGTCCAGAAATCCAAACGCTGTGAAATCAGTTAGAGAAGAAACCTGCTGTGAACACAAAAGCAAGAGAGGAGGAGTAGCTTGAAATGTGTATGTTATGTATTTAGGCATTCATCATTGTTCTATTGCCATTGTTACAATTTTTTTGATAAATGTAATAAAGTTGTTTCCTCTTTGTATGCTGTATTGCGTTTCCAGTGAGCTGACCCTCATCACTGTGGAGTCCCTGCATTGAGCACTCACCTGTCAATCAAACAATATAGGCGGGACTGTAGTCTTTTCTCCATAAATGGATTTCCTGTCGCTGCAGTTTGAGGATCATTTCTTTGTTTTTCCTTTGTTTCCTTATTGTCCCCAGAAATTATGTTCAGCTGTACAGCAAGACTTCAGTTTAATCTAAATACAGCTTTAACTGGATTTATTTAATCATAGAGTATTTCCCTTTTTCTTTTCTTGTTTGTCTGCCTTGCTTTTGAAAGTAAAACCGATTGAAAACGAATAATATAGAAAACCAACTGTTGCTTCTCTGACCGACACCCGAGAAGAACCCCGCTGTCAGAGGGGCATCCACAACCTAAGCAGCAAACAAACTTATGTTGGTCCCTAAACTATCATCAGGTCTATTCCTGCTGCTCAGTGGGACTGGGGTTCTCCAAGGAGCGCTGAAAACCGGATTGTTTTACACACACCTGTTCCTGAACGTCACTCGGCTACACGCCTGTCTCAGAGGGAGCGCAGTTAATCGCTGATTTGGCACACTTACAGTGACAACATACCAAGGTCCAGTTTCAGAAACTTAGTACACACACACACACACACACACACACACACACACACACAAATAGATGCACGGTACCGCTTAAAACCTCAGACCCACACAGATCTACACACACACACACACACACACACACACACACACACACACACACCTCATGATGAGACAACCAGTCCGGCCGCTCGGCAACCATCTTTGATTTTCTGTCAACTGTTGACACACCAAAATAACTTCACAACATAAAGCTATTTAAAAAACAAAAACTGAAAAAAATCCCAACAAATTCAAAGCCAGGCTGAAACTTGCAATTGTTGTTGTTCGTCTGCAGACGAAGGCCGATAGTTTGCATATACTGGAACGCTCAAAGCTTTTTGGCTTTGACTGAATGGGAAACAATTAAGTGCTTCTTGGCAGCACATGAAACCATACGGCGATAAAAATGGCTGAGCTTTTCAGTGAGTGAGGCCCCTCGGCCCGTCCCGTCTGAGTCATGAGAATCTTCTAGAAAACTCTCCTCCTGAACTCCGTTTTTGCTCTTCTGGAGGAAAGAAGAAATTCTTTCCTGTTCAGTTTCGGGAGCACACTGCAGCTGCAAAATACAACTTTTTAATAAGACAGTAAATAAATAAAAGTTTTTAGAGAGAACCAAAGTCCTGGATTTTTATTTTTAATTTTTCTGAAATCTTATCTTTCAGTCAGCATACAGTCGGGACTCCTGGTGGACCACTACAACCTTTGAGGATCAAGTTACCGACAGTCATGGGGCAGAAGAGCTAGCATGACAACGAGCAAGCAAATCTGCTAGCATGAGTTGCGCTTATTGTCTTTTTACCACAGAGGCGTGGAGCTGTGCTCTCTTCATTATCTATTCCTGCACAGACATTCTGACCAGAGTTGGTGGAAATCTTTGCCTGGGGTGACAAACCCACACTATTACACAAAAAAAATGGATTGTAATCTCTTTTGTTGTATGTCTGACAAGAGACGGTCACATGTCATGTGTTTTGTTTATGAAACGATATGAAATGATCTCACGTTGCCCATTGCTTGCAGGTTGCAAATTTGAAGCAGATTATAAACTTTATCTGAAACTATCCATGGCTATCTTGTGTTGTCTGAATGTCTTTGTAACCATATTTGAGAATCTGAACATATTCATGTCATCTGCATAAACCTTTATCTGATAGATTTGCCTGAAATAGACACAAACAGATCAACTCCCCAGAGAAGCGTGGCCACTCCGTTGGTCTTGTTGAACTACAGAAACATACAGTCCACTCGCAGGCGTATCTTAATCTTCCTTCCCAAATCTCAAGTATTTGACTGAGTACAGACACTGACTTACAGATAGCATATTAACAAGACTACAGAATCTAAGTCTGATTAACTAGAAGTTATTTTTGCTTGCACATTCTTGAAGGAGAAAATGTCATATTTCGAAAGGGAGATCGTTTGTTTCTTATCATTGTTCGTTTGGGAACTGTTGCATTGTTTACATTGGTAAAAGGATAAAGAAATGCGGCAGGTTGATTAATAAGCATCACCGCATTTTCCCATTTGCTGTGAAAGGGTTTTACAAAACAATCTATTAAGAATGAATTTGCTGTCTGCGTTGCCATAGTCTGGATAAATGGAAGTACATTTCCGTTATAAAACCTGTCAGGCTTTGCCCCTTCCGCTCTCTGTTTGTTGCCGTTCTGAAAATCCACAAAACAAACAAACTCCGAGCCAGCGAGCTACACGCTGAAATTGGAAAGTTTTCAAGAAAATTTGGATGGTGCAACAAGGCAGGCCTGCTTGGTTCTTTCAGGGAATGATTGTAAAGATTTACAAAGAATATGTTTACAGCATTACCTCTCTAACTGGGACAGTTTGGGGCCGATTGGTGGGCTTGCTGTGGAAGAAGTACACACAGAGATACACTGGTAAGAGCCAATGAGGTTTAACCATGTAGCCAGCTAATTTAAATAGCTCACGTTACTGCATTGTGTCAACACATAACTTCATTTAATATTGGATGTGATGTTTTCTTTTGCAGGGTGCAAATGTTTCACCAAAACAAGTTCCATTGTGAGACTATTTTGTAGAGCCACCGTCGCTGCGTCCTAAGAGCGATTTTTCCTCTTATCCTAGAATGTATCTGTGGTGTAGCCAGACTGGAAACGCAAGACTAATCCTGTAGAGAGCACCCAAAATTTCACAAAACATGTTTTTCAGGCTACCCATCGCTTCCCTGTAGTTCCCACCCTGGACAGGCCACTCTTGTCCACATACTTGTGTACTTTTGGTCTTGGGCTGTTACCATTTCATGGTTTGGTGCCCCTTAGTTCCAGTTAAAGGGGAATCATCATTACAGCAAGCAATGATACAGTATTTTAGGCTTTAAAGAAATGAAACAACCCAGAGCGTTTTTTTCTCCTATCCCAGAATGTATCTGTGGTGTAGCCAGACCTTAAAGACTAACTAGGAAAATACCCCCCAAACTCCACTAATGTATCACTAGTCTATGTCGTTGACGTTCTGGGATTGTTCAGGTTCTGCCGGATGTCCCTCATTTTCTGCCGGATGTTCGTCCCCTTCCTCTTTCTTTGTGTTGGCGTTCTAACCTCTGGTGGATTTCTGAGGACCATGGTTAACTGCTCCTCAGATCTCTGCAGGGTAAATCCAGACAGCTAGCTAGACTATCTGTCCAATCTGAGTTTTCTGTTGCACGACTAGAACAACCTTTGAACGTACACATGTTCCACCAAAACAAGTTCCTTCCCGAGGCTATTTTGCAGAGTCACCGTGGCTCCGTCCGTTGCAAAGATGATTGTGATTGGTTTAAAGAAATGCCAATAAACCAGAGCACATTTTCCTCCCATCCTGGAATGCTGCGTGGACTAGCCAGACCCTCGTCCGCAGCGCTGTGGAGGAAGGTCTGGCAATGCTAGACTAATGTATCACTAACCCATCACCTTGTAGATGCTGTGCAGCCACACCTCCTCCTCCTCCTCCTCTCCAGCTCCTCCTCCTCTGGTTGGACAGTGAGTGGGTGGTGTGAAAGCACAGACTGTATATAAATCTAGTTTAAAGGTTGCAGAGCAGTCTAAAGAGGGACAGTGGTTTTGGTGACCAACAGCCAATGGTAAGCAGAGAGGGGAGTGTGGAGGACGAATTTTGGGGTAAGAAGAAGGAGGAAAAGAGGGAATGGGAAGGAGAGAGAAGGAGGAGGAGGAGGAGGAATGGAAAGCATCCACCAGCGCAAACACCTCTGAAACAGAAACATCCATTTAGCAGTGAAAAAACAAGCCCCCCCCTCACAAGACCTCCGTGAATGGGCCACTTCAGCGGGCCGAGGAAGTTCCAACGAGGGGCAGGATGTTCCCCTCAGGACGCACTCCAGACCGGGCCGAGGGCCAAAAGCCTGTATACATAGACCCCTCTCTCTCTCCCCTTGTCACTGTCCAGCTTTGCCCCCCCCACCCGGGGCAGAGTGGCTTCAGTATCTCAAACAAACCCCCCCAGCCTGCTCCTTCCCCTCCCAACGGGCATTCACTGTGCCGCGGCCAGCGAGGCGGGGCGAGGGAGGGGTGTGGAACTGTCCTCGGCAAACAAAGACACGGGGGGCAAAGACTTTCTGTGATTAAAGAGCAGTTAAGATGCTATGAGAGGCTAATTTGTTCCCTGTGGGACAAAATCAACAGGAAACTGGAGGGGGGGCAGAAATCTGTGCCGCCTGCATTTCCTGCTGCAAGTTAAAGGAGAAGACCGCTTGGATTGGGAGTCACTGAGATCTACATCCAGTTGACTTTTCCATCACTGCATCCTTCGTGCATGTCTTTATGTGATCACATTTATTTTTTCCATTTCAATACACGTGTCAATACCATATTGAAATGAAGTGCTGTCAAACAATCCTTGAATTAAATCAATGTTCACATGCACACCAGTAATCAAATCAGGTGAAGAAATCTGATTATTTTATGGAATCAGATGTGTTTACAAGCGCAGCAATGGTCTTAAACCATCGTTTACGTTGCAGATGGCCTTCAGTCTTCAGTTTTTTATTAAATGAACTTTCTTTAATGAATTTATCCCCGTCGGTTTTGTCAACATAAATACACATAGGCAGCAGGCTAATCCAATAAGGACATATATAATAATGAAATAGCCCTAACCCGCGCCCTGAAGCAACATTATGCTACGACAGAAACAACGCTCCGGAGTGGATCACATGAGTCAGAAACAATCCTATGCAGCCACAACTGGAACACAGTTCTACAAATAATATAATGCTAATCGAATGACGAGTTAGAATTTGAATGTCAACATTACAGGGTCTTTAACGTCACCAATATCTTCCTAAATTTTCTCTTAAATACGTTCTTGAAGAAGTCCCTAAGAAAAGTCTACATCTGATTCATGACGTGTTCTTAAACAGCAGATTCATGAAAAAACATCCGAACCGCTCGGTTCGCTAGTCTCGGTTCGCTAGTCTCGGTTCGCTAGTCTCGGTTCGCTAGTCTCGGTTCGCTAGTCTCGGTTCGCTAGTCTCGGTTCGCTAGTCTCGGTTCGCTAGTCTCGGTTCGGAGCGTGTGTGTGGTCCGCACGGTTCGTCAGTGCACTGTTAATGTGCACTAACCTCTTACTGCCATAGTGCCCGCTTCCGACACCTATGTTAAAACACTTACTGGAAATGACGAGCGGGATGAGCGTGACAAACGCAACCCATGGCAGCTGATCGGACGAACATTGGTCTGGCTGCTCCCGAATTTCAAAACAGACTTTAATGGCGGCTCGTTCAGAATACGATCTCGTATTTTACGAAAATAGTTCACCGAAACGTGTTTCTGAAAACATTTTAAGCGAGAAATAGGCCGTGCACCTGTTGAATCTGTCTTCATTTCAGATCGACAAAGGTCAGTTTAAAAGATTTTCGTCAGATTTTGAGAGGCACCGAGCCGACCGCTCCTCAAGTGGAGCGTGGCGTGTTGCTGCTGCTGCTGCTGCTGCTGCTGCACGTCACGTCACGTCACCTGCAGAAATGTCAAGTGGGAGAGATAAGGAAGGCTGCCCGGAGCTGGAGGATGCGCCAGCATCCTTTATAGTCTGGTGTGTGGGAACATTTTGGATTTCATGTTATCTATGATGAAATAAAACAATATATAGAAATGCCACTGTGTGCATGTATTGTGCAATATGCATTCAATATGCTAATTTTAGCTATATATCATATGCTGAAGCATATTCTGGAGTGTTAAAGATTAAAAGAAAAAATAACAAGAACCGTACAGAACCGAAAACCGTGACCCTAAAACCTTGATACGAACCGAACCGTGGGTTTTGTGAACCGTACCACCCCTATCCCAACGTCTTCGTAAGTTGAAAGCTCGTGCCCACTCCTATTTAGCGTAGGTACATGCCCCGTTAATTCCCATAAAAGGGCATGAGATGGCAGGCCCACACTAAGAAAAATGTCGTGTTTAGTAATTCTGAAGTGGAGGTACTGCTGCAAGAAGTTAATGAAAAAACGAGACGTCATATTTAGTAGCGTCAGCAGTGGATACAAAGCGGCAAATAAAACCGATGCAACCTAAGAACAAATCCCAAATAAGAAAACATCGGCGAACGCCAGAATCTTCATGAGAACTGCGTAAGTGGGGGTTTAAGAACACATTTGTTCTTCAGATGTGAGATGTTGTCAGACTTTAGTCTTTTTAAAGTCTGTTTAAAGTCTTCTAGTGTACTGTCGGCATGTTTCCATGTTCTGCCATCCATGTCCAGAGCTTGTTTGTATTCCCTTTCCCCCCACGGTTAGTTTGTGTGGAAGGAAAAACGAGCCTCGATATCCGCGACTGTTTGCCGACAAAGAGTTCAGACAAAACAAACCGAGACACTCTGCAAACAAACTCACTGTCGTGCGTATTCTGTGGTATTTTGTGTTTTTGCTTTCGCTGACATAAACTTCCAAACTTCTACCATTTGCTCGCCATAAATCACAAAGTCTGTTTTGAGTTTTTATGTTTTTGCGACGGAACCTGTTTGTTTTTTCCAAAATACACACTCTCTCAGCCTCAGTGACAGACAAGAGCAATGACAGCAAACGCTATTATAACATGTTTATTGAAAACCTTTTTCGACAGCATAGTTTGTCAGGCACAGAGAGAGAGAGAGAGAGAGAGAGAGAGAGAGAGAGAGATGGAGAGTTGTGAAATAGATGTGTTTTTTTTTCCCCTTAGTGGGAGATGTTTGCCCAGAGGGGTTGTTGTGGTGGAATGTTACAAAGGATTCATCATGATCAAAACAGGTACATTGCAACAAAACAAGCTTATGAATTACAAAATATGACAACAACAAAAAAAAAAAATGACACAATGCCAAATGGTTAGTTCCACCTTTCTATGTTAGAAACATGAATACAGAGGGAGGAAAAATAAATTATGTGGGAGTGGAAAAAGAAAATCAAAGGACAAACATGGTTTTGTCTTGCTGTTGTTAAAAAAAAAAAATATTTGGAATGCCAAATTAGAAACGGAAAGAAAATAAACTGTATATGAAAATCATTTCCTCTATAAGATTCTTACAAAATAGCTCACACTGCTATATAAAACTCTACTCGTGTACATCAGCAACGTCAAAGCATATTTCAAACTATAAATTAATCGGGACTAACATTGTCGGGTACGAACGGCACAATAAAATGAAACTGGGATGAAAAACTGTGTAAAAAACTACCCATTCCAAAAAAAAAAAGTTGACTAAAATTAAACCCAAAACATGGGGAATATGTATAGTTTTGATATCTCTGGCAGGAAAGATTTTAATCTTCAATCCTGATTTTCTTAATGTTGAGCAGAAAAGAGAATAAATAATTCAGTCAGAGTAAAGACGACGACGGGGTGGGGGGGTTAAAGGCCGATATGTACATATGTACATACAGTAAGAGGCCCCTCCCTGTGGAGCCAAGAAAACATCTTCACTCTTAAGAAACATGTTGCTGTTTTTAACATCTGTCCGCTGTCTCAAGTTTTCAAGAAAAACAATACTGGTATTTCTGCATTAGTGCTGATTTTTGCTGATACAAATGCTGTTGAATTTAAAATGAGCTGAGAGTTTCCCCAAGCAAGGGCCCAGGTTTTGTTTCAAAATTGGGGAGGGGGGTCTGGGGGGTCCTCCGCCAAAACTTTTGACCATCAAACACCTCAATTCCTGTGTCTGAAATGGTTGGACACCATAGATTTACTGGTAAGAAGTCATCAATAATTTTTTTGTTCGGTAGCTATTGGACTTTCAATTTTGGGATTCAAATAGTCGTTATTGGCTTGGTTTTTCCTTCAATACTGTAATACAGAGACGGATTGAACTTTTGGAGATTTTGGGGGGTGGGTTGTCGTTCATATTTTTTTGAGGGGGGGGAGGGGGACATATCCCCTGTATCCCCCTGTTCATGATGAAAAAGCTTCTGAAATTAAAACTCAAGATTTGTTTTCACAGCATTAAAGGTGCAGTAGGTAAGACTTATAAAACTACCTTTCTGTCATATCTGCTGAAACTGACCCTATGTTCCAGTAGAACTACATTTATTTTATTATATTTATTTGAAAGGAAAAAGGGGACAATACATATATTAATGAACATTTTCACAAATGTAAATATGCCAGATTATAGCCTTAGGCTAATTTCCATCTGCAGACATGAAGCAGGTCATTTAAAAAAATAAATAAATCTGGCTCCTCTGGCTCCACCTCCAGCTCCTAACCCTAACGCTTGTGGGGGGAGGGGCTTAGGGGACCGTTTTGGGCTTCAGCAGAAAGGGGGGAGGGACTTTGAAGTTGTCAATGTTCAAAGTCCTGGATCTTCCCAACCCTACCTACGGCACCTTTAATGTCAAAGGAACAATTAATATATAACTTTTTATAACTTCTAGAATAAAACTGTATGCTGAGGTGTCGATGTAATATGAACCAAAAGGAGGCCTAACGTCTAGTGGGGAATCTCTGCTAATGTTCGCGAGCTAGTCTAATTAGCTTCCACGTTCTCAGTGGATGCTAGTTAGCCTAGCATGCAAGCTAACAGCCAAATGCGTAATGTTGTAAAAGGGACAGATGTCCTAAATCACTAATGGTTCTTTTACATTATGGCAAATTCACACTATAAAAAGAATGCCAAATTAGCTGGTAACAGTTGTTTGCAATGTAGCTATAGTTGTACGGACAACTATAAAGTCTCACGCGCCCAAAAACCTCTGCTATAGATTACACACAAACAATATGGATATTAAAATTTCAGTGTGATTTAAAGACACTGTAGGGTTATCTAAAAACAAATGTCAGAAAGCTGCTGAAAAGTTAAATTTTTTGGTTACAACTTTCCCACGACAGCAACGAAATGTATCAGCAAACAGATCGGCCTAATATAGTTTCAAAATAGGATTTTTCTCCTTTTGAAAAACCAGAATCGCAGAAGTTTTTGGAACATGGAATAATACTTTACTTTTGTCGCCATAAACAACACACATGTTAAAAATAACACATGCTCTAACAGAGAGACAGAGGCCGTCAGAATTGAGTAAATAAGCTCGACAGGGATGCAGAAAAAAAGGCCAGGGAGGGAGTCCAAATAAAAATAAAATAAAGGAGCAAAGCCTGAGGGGGGAGGGGGGGTTGGGGGAGGGGGGAAATCAGTATCTAGTAAAATGAGTACTCTACATCATCTTCATTATCTTCTGGCTCTTTAATGAAGAAAAACAACACTGAAAAGAGGATAGCTATGAATAAAAAATACTCTCACCATAGGGAAAGCTTTTACCCAGCATGGAAGAATAAATAAAACCAAACAGCGTTTCATTAGATCCATCCAACCTTTACACAAGTGCCTTTTTCTCTGTCTTGTTCACTCCAAAAAGAGGCTAATACTTGCATAGCCTTCTAGGGACAACTGCTTCTTTTTTATTCATTTTTGTATATATTTTTGCAATTATACATTCAAAACATGATCAATATGAATCTCCTTTTTTGTTTGCTAAATTATACCAGGCACTTTAAAGATTCTGGGCCCAAACTGGAAAACTGTACTGAAAACAGAAATACCAATAACTGGGTGTAACCTTCCACTTTACAAAGGCCTTGTTTCGGTGCATAAACCAATGATAATTTGGTGCTAAACAACATAAAAAGTCTCCCAGTGTAGCAATATAATTAAATACAGATTTCCACTCGCTTTAAGTACTTTACATTTTGGGGGGGGAGGGGAGGGGGTGTATGGACACAGTCTTGTTACATACACGTCTCTACATAAACGCAGCTCATCCACTGGGATAAGGCCGTTGCACAGCGAAGGGTTACGCCCGTTTCCATTTAGCAGCGAGTGAATCGTGTTTCTAAACAATTTGGCAATCCCATGATCCTCCCCTGCACATGTAACCTCAGCCCGCCTCTACGTTCACCAGTGCAGCGTTCGGGTTCAGAGATCTGGAGGACAAGGTGAAACGGGTTGCGTCCGAAATTGCATCCTCTGCACTACACAGTCGATACTTACACTGTCAATCGACATACTTTTGTGTAAATTAAAAAAAGTAGCGTGTATCTTTTCGCACGCACTAAGCTGTCATTTTCAACGTCGCTTCCTGAGAGCCTCCTCGCCGTTGACCGTGGTTAAGCGGCAGCTTTACCTTTCTGCCTTAAAGGTCCCATGGCATGACAATTTCACTTTATGAGTTTTTTTTTAACATTAATATGAGTTCCCCCAGCCTGCCTATGGTCCCCCATTGGCTAGAAATGGTGATAAGTGTAAACCGAGCCCTGGGTATCCTGCTCTGCCTTTGAGAAAATCATAGCTCAGATGGGCCGATCTGGAATCTTCTCCTTATGAGGTCATAAGGGGAAAGGTTACCTCCCCTTTCTCTGCTTTGCCCGCCCAGAGAATTTGGCCCACCCATGAGAGAGAGAGACATCATGGCTTTCAAATAAGCAAAGTGGCAGTTGGTCAAGGCCACACCCACATCCTCCCACTTGCCCCCCCCCCTCTCTCCTCATCAATAGCATTTAAAGCTACAGACACAGAAATGGCACATGGATGAATGAATTTTGGGACTATTAGTGGATTAGGGGACCACTAAGGTCTATATAAAAGGATCCAAAAAGCAGCATGTCATGGGACCTTTAAAGCTGATGTTTTTTTATCCATGAGTGCTGAGTGTCTTGCTCAAGGGCACTCTGATACCGCATGCAGCTTGTTAGCATCGACCCTGTGACCGTTCTGTTACAATATAAGAGTCTGAAGCCTTCAGAGTGACCTTTAAAGGAAAATATCCACCTAAACAACCCACCTCCACCATCCTACTCTTGTTTATTAAAAGGCAAAGCCATTGACGTTTAACAATCATGCGTGATGGTTAAAGCGGAACGGAGAACCGGTTCTGCCCTTTTACTGGACTCAAAACCCCCAGAATGCATTGCAGCTAAAGTAAGTTTGAGGAGAGAAATGAAACCTTTTCCCTTAAAAGATCTCTCGCTAACACTCGCTCCCCTTGAGTGTTTTCAAGTTGGAGCACGTTCCGAAAAGCATTCTGGGAAAGGTAGTCATCGCTAAAGTTGTGTCCATCCTGGAATTTCTTACCCATAACAGACTGGGCAGTGAAAGCGTATCAGTAGGAGGTCGACAGGCTGCTGAGGTTTCTCTGAAGGCTCTTTAGGACTCCCAGCTAGTTGTTGCTGATGGCCAGCAGCGGCGCCGGCAGCCCTAACCCTGTACACACACACTGTACAGACGAGCAACGCGTCTAATGATAACATCGCGTAAACGTGAATAGGAGCAGCAGCCGACAGCAGCTCTGTTCTGCTCCCTGCTCCGTTCCCAGTCATCATTTTGTCATTAATTATACATTATGTCATCCACTATTAATCACAGTGATAATTTTTAGGACTCGATGCGTGGATAAAGGCTTGCTGGACGCCGAGTAGCGCTAAACCCACGGGTGGAGCTAGCGTGTTGTTTGAATAGTGTGTGTTAACATAGACATGAATTTTGCGGTTATGAGGCCTATCCCGTTTTTGATCATATTCGGGATATGATGTTTACATGCTACTCAGAGAAATCATGTTATTCATATCTCCGTACAGGCTAGCTGTCTGCTCGGAACTTCTCTCTCTCTCTCTAATAACGCTTCAGTAAAATATTTTCATGATCTGGTCACCGTGATATGATGAAAGTACGCTAGGAGCACACTCTCATACAAATGAAATATTATAAAAGCAGCTGATTTCTGGTGCAGTTAACCACGGTATTTGTGCGTGCTATGAAATACAATCCTGCCGGCGCCACTGATGTCCAACATGTCTTTAAGTACTTCAGTTGTACTTAAAAAGGCCTCTCTGTACACATCCCCAAGCGCTTGCTATTTTCTTGCCCAGCAAGAGTTAATCGGTTGCTTCGATATTGCAAACGTCAACTTTTTTGAACTCTGTTGGCAACATCCGGCTTCCCTTCGGCGGGAGCGTTCAGTTCACGAGTCCCCCCCCGCCTCTGGCGCTCCAATCACACTCGCTCTAAAAATTCATCTTTGCGTATGCCATACATTCTTATTATTTTTTGAAAACTGTTAAAAAAAACAAAAAAAACCCCAAAAAGATGGATCAAAAATCAGAGGAGTTTGTGGAAAATAACGTTGCAGTTCTGTTGTAAAATAAGTTACAAAAAAAATTTGAAATAAAAATCTTTGCGTACAGTACTAAAATCCTAAACTAGACTTTTCGACCTTAAGAACCCACATGTTAAGTCTATAAATATCTTTACAAATATACACGTTAATTATTCAAATAAACCTTTTCTGTATCACTTTAAGTGATTCAATGTTTTGCACTTTCATGACAGTGTCCTCTAGATTGCAATGCTTCCGTCCTAAAACATTACTTTAAAAAAATGTAATTGCTTGTCTTTTAAGTACATGGCTGTGAACAGCAATATGATACATATTTGCATTTATATATTTACAATAAATCCTTTTCTAGATACATAAAAACTCAGAATCTTATTGTCCTAATTACTGACTTGCCCTGAAACTTCGCCTCACGCTTGATGAGGAATTTGTTCCGTGATTTTTCGGGATACTAAAATGGGACGTTGGAGAGAAAACACATTTGCTAAATGCTCACCAAACACTCTGTGGTTGAGCGTCTTCTGTGAAACAAAAAAAAAGTGAGTGAGCGTCTTCGGAAGAACGAGTCCCATCAGAGAGGATTCTGGCTTTTGCTGGTATAATCGGCAACGGATTTCGCTTTAGATCGCAGACGTTGACGGCGATCTGAGGGCTTCCGAGGTCCTCGCCTACTGGATCACCAAGCAGTCACTGACCAATGCCCTTCATTCCCTCCTCTTTACGAGGGTTTTTTTTTTTTATACCAGTAGGCACGGAATGGTTTACCCCCCCCCTACCCCCTTACAGATTGTCCGTAACAAAAGACTGGCCCGAGTACAAAAATATAAATTTCATTTCTGAAAAGAAGAAACACAAACACGCTTCCAACGGCAAAAAAAAAATAAAAAATAATCCTTCAATGTTTCAAGAGTCTTCTGGGAGGGAGGAGGATGCAGGAGGAAGAACAAAAAAAAACTCAGTCAAAGGATTGGGGGGGGGGATTTCGAGCGAGAGTTTTAAGACGAATGGAAGAGCTGAAGCGCTGTGGAAGTATTGCATGCTGAGTTTTTTCCATTTCCATAATGTTGAGGAGTCACTTAGAGGTGTTTTTTATTCATGGCGACCTGTGGGAGGAAGTTAAAGTCCAACTCCCGCCCCCCCGTCCTTGCCCCGCTAGAGTTTTTTTTTTATGTCCTGATCACCCCGTTACTGGGAAGCTGTTTGGGAAGACAGGGCTCATCAGGCAGCGGGTCGTGGGCGAACACCGAGTCGTCTCCGGACGAGCACGTGCTGTTGGAGTCCTGGCAGGTGGGCGAGTACTGCTCGAAGGGCACCGCCAGGTCCAGGTACTCCTGTCAGAGGAGAGGGCAATGGTTACACCGGGCTGTCACTGTCAAATCCCTTCTGTGCTCACGTAAACAAGTCAAGAATTATAGAGGGTTCATGAATTAGCACTTAGGGCTCCTATCTTGTACCCGGCGCAGTGCAGCGAAAAGCCCGACCCAAGTGTCTTTGCCAGTTTAAGACCGACGCAGTTGTCAATTTCCCGTCCAGCGCCCGCATCGTTTAAATAGCAAATGAACATGCACCCATGGGCGTGCTGGTCTTACAGGGAGGTGTGTTCAGGTGAATTCTGGGCGTATTGCAATCTATAAAAATATTATGGTGCAAATCCTCCATCATTATAGCAATGCGCCAAGGTCTTTTAAAGGGAATGGGAGATGACCCTCTGATTGGTTTATTGCATGTTACGCCCAAAACACACCTCTGAATTAATGAAGCCCGGTGCACGGACTCTTTTTTTCCGCCGTCAAACTAGCAAAAGTGGATTTGGACACGCCCTAAACGCACCTACGCATCGTTAAAATAGGGCCCTTAGATTGTTTGTATGTTAAAGAGTAAATTCAAGTTTTTTTCAACCTGGATCCCTATTTTCCTATGTTTTTGTGTCTAGGTGACTGATGGGAACAACAATCTTTGACATTGGTCCAGTATTAAGCGAGATCACTGCAGTCAGCAGCGGACAAGCTACAATGCAAGTTAATAGGGTGATTGTCCAGCTTGTATTCAAGTTCACAAAGGTTGCCATTGACAGTCTCAGATTAATATTCCAAGTGTCTGACAACATTATGGAAAGGATTTCTAAGGAGGTCTACCTTTCTGTAAATGAGTAAGATCCTTTTCTAAAGCCACCAGACTCTATGTAAACAGTAATTTTAACATCGTAAAATACACTTCATTGAAGTCCATAGAAACAACTTTGGGTCGTCTTTTCACTTTTCCAACAATCACAACTCTAGTTTTGGTTGAAATAAACATATAGTTCACCGATATACATGTGAAAATATGTTGGCTCTACATTGGTTGTAAAGAACATCTTTAAAAAAGACATAAACCTCTGTTTTATGGTTGTATTTGAATGTGTTTCTTTGTACAACACTATGTCTGTGTTTTAAGTTCTTGCTGCCTTCATGCACTCAGCCTGACGAGCAAACGAGGAGCAGCTGAGCAGCAAGCTGGTCAAAGCCATGATCAGCTGATGAGAGGAAACCTGCCAAAGGCTCCTAATTTGCTATCTACTTTCTGCCTTTTAAACATCTGCCTTTTAAAAATGTACATGACATATCTATTCATACAAGGGTGTAGTTTTTGTTTCAACACGGGGGGTACACATTATAATGTGGGGTTCTGGGGATCATTTTGAGCGCCAAACACTTCATTTCCTGCAGTCTTATGCATCATTCAGTT
The DNA here is from genome assembly GCA_025617405.1 of Perca schrenkii. NCBI lineage: Eukaryota > Metazoa > Chordata > Actinopteri > Perciformes > Percidae > Perca > Perca schrenkii. The sequence continues at coordinate 5,120,938 of CM046806.1, forward strand.
CAACAATAGATTAAAGACATCATTACTTGACCGATACAGAAATGGCGTATCCCCGGCATCCCCCCCTATGTATTCATATGCCCTATGTGATGTCCTGCTGTGCATCATTTTGTACGGCAAAAATTAGCTTTGAGCTAACACTAGAATGATACATACAGTGGCAACATACAGTATATATCTGTTATTATACGAGGTCTGCTAGGGATAGATCCATCGGTAACGCTGTCCACTAAAAAGCTATTAACTATGTAAACAGCAAGTTACCGTAGTATCACCAGCCAAAAGATACATTAAACTTAACTTCCAATCCTTTGTTAATGCGGTTTAACTTTGTTTTATTACCTCTGTCTGTCTGTCTGTCTGTCTGTCTGTCTGTCTGTCTGTCAGCAGGATTACAGAAACAAACCCAGAAAGGGTGTAAATGTGATGTGACATATAATGTATTAATTGTATTGTATATTTTTTGGGATGTATTTGGTACCGTGAGTCGGAGAGAAACGCATGTTCGATTCCTCTGTATATCTGGCACATATTTTGAGAGAATTGACAATAGAGTTGACTAGACCTGAGGGGAAACTAAAGCTAACGTTTTATGTTTTCAAGTTGCGAGTGAGCGGCAGCTGTGCAGGGAGGCTTACATCGGTGGAGGTCATGGATAAAACCCGGTCGTGGTCTTCCACCAGCTGTCTGAAGGTGGGTCTCTGGGAGGGCACGGCGTGCCAGCACTCCCTCATGATCATGTACCTGAAAGGGACACATCAAGCGTTGGTTACTCTGCAGCTCAGCCATTAAACGTGAAATACAAAATGTACAACTACGCTCAGATCTGAGGATGGACCGGTTCCAGTGGCTGGTCTACTTGATCTGCAGCTGGATGCTGATGCTCTGTAATTACGGCTAAAGCAAAGTAAAGGCTCATCATTTTTGGTTTTAAACAGTTTTCACTTTTTATTTGTTGCGTTTCCAGCTGCAAGAAGACACTGCTCACCACAGTTTACCCCAAAACCCAAATAAGTTGCTAAAGCCTCTCTCAAAGTCATTGAAAAAAAATGGAATTATTGGCTTTTAAACCTTGTATGAATGTAATAATTTTAATAAGAAAGTATGCCCAGCCCAACAGCTCAAACAAAAGTGGACTTGACTACAGCCCTGCTGAGCTGCCTCCTGCTCTAACCACATAATAATACTATGATTATAACTATAATTCATAAAGACACCTACAGTTCATGGGTGCAGTTGGCAGGTTTGTCCATCCGATGCCCCTCCTTCAGCAGCTTAAAGAGCTCTTCTACTGGGATTCCTGGGTACGGCGAGCCTCCCAGGGTGAAGATCTCCCACAACAGCACCCCATAGGACCACCTGAAAACACACACACACACACACACACACACAATGAATACAGATTAGAGTTCAAACGCCAGTCATGGCCTGAAGCAGCCAACAGGCCTGTGTTCCACAGATAAACTGAGGAATATTGTTGGGGAAATATTGATCTCAGTAATGTTAACTGCACTCAATTTAAGAATCAATTTGACATTCTTATTATCCGGGACACTCAGTCAATATTTGTAAAAAAAATCAACAACTCGTCCCTCAAGACCGAAAGGAGACAAGACTCAAAGAAAGAAATGGGAATGAAAGGTTTTGTTCAGTTTAATTATAAAATTCTTATTTCCATTATGCCCTATGGAGTAACCCACAGTTTCCAACAATGCTTACAAGCCCTGAGCACAAAACATGAATAGAAAGCGTATTGTTCTGTATCTACAGTTACGGTCCAGCTGCTGCCTCTTCCAGAAGCTGCCATCCTGTCTTTATCTTTCTGTCTGCGGCAGCAGCTCGAGTCAACTGCTGCGTTATATTCCCAAATGGTTAAAAAAAAAACGAGGGACGGTAATCAGATAATGGCGCTCTATTAACCCAGTGTACTATTGTTGGTCCGTTTCATCCAGTGAATCAGAATCAGACCCCCGCCCCCCCTCCCCCCATTGCGGGCGCTCAGCGGGCTTTATCTAATTAGCCACACTCGGGTCCGGAGGGCGGAACACAGCCGCCGCTACTGGCCGAGCCGCGTGCCCGCCATCCAAACACACGGAGAGAGAGGGGAAAGGAGACTGTGGTGGAACAGAGAGACGTCCATATTCAGAGGTAGAAAAGAAGAAACAGAAACTGGAAGAATTTAAAATGTACGTAAAAGTATTCCAAGTAAATGTACTCAATGCAGAAAAATCCTCCCATTTTGGAAACTGGAAATGATAAAAGACAGTTGTGTGTTTGATGGTCTAATCATTCCAGCTGGACTTGTAAACCGATATATTGTTGGGTAGTTCACATCTTAATGTGTAAAGGAACTAGTAACTAAAGGTGAATGTAGTGGAGGAAAAAGTCCAATATTTCTCTCTGATGTAGAAGTAGAAAGTGGCATGAAAAGAAAAGAAACAATAAAAATCGGCTTTCTCAATCATGCTTTAAGAAAATTAGGTATATCACCATATATATTGATGTCAGGTTGTAAAATAACACCTGCCGTTATTGATTTCCTGGTGGTGTTTTCTATCCTATATATCATTTCTGCAAATGAGCCAATGCCAAAGGCTTTTGTCTTGTGCTGTATATTTTTCATAAACCAGCACCTTATCCACGGTCACTGCTTTTAACAGGTTATTGGGTTGCCCTGAATGTGCAGCTTTTACAGACTGACACCTCTGAAGCTTTTCAAAATAAAATCCTCACCTCCGTGACATTGGCACTGGGAGAAGAAAAAAAAAAAAAATCCCAGGCTGAAGGTCTATATCGGCATTAAATATCCCTTAGTTTATGTGTAATTAAAAAGTGAATTCAGGTCTTAATTTATTGGTAGAAACTTTCACTTTGAATCACAACGTGATGATGCTACTACTTACTTTCTCTCTGCAAAAAAAAAGAAAAAGAAAGTCTATAACGACTCTGTAAAAATCCAACAAAAATGGCTCCTTGAGTGTTCTCACAGCTAGTTCTGCCTTTAGAGCTGCACATGTTTGGAAAGCTGCACGATCTGTAATGCCAACCGCTGCATGCAAAACCTTCCTTTTATCCTGCCCTTTCCTTGCTGTTGCTGTTTGCGTGTCGTTTGGATGTGAGCGCGTGACGGATTGGTTTTAATGTGTTTTAATTGTCTCCCGTCTGTTTCAGCGTAACACATTTCAGTAGAAAAAAAACCCCATCAAAGGTCAAAAGTCAGAGTCCCCCGGGGGTGGAGGGTGTGTGTGAGAGTAAACTGGCTGCAGAGCGACTACTGTATGCCGGGAGGAGGAGGTTTGGCGGGAGGATCGACTCTGTAATCCAGACCTGCTGAAATAACAGAGCCGGCTGATTCTCCTCTCGGCTTGTTCCCAGTCTAGTGTAATCACACGGCGAGCCAGTGTTGACAGGGGCCCGTGTTTGGCTTGGATGCCTGTGCTGGGGACACAGCATCTGGCTGAGAGGGGAGGGGGTTCAGCTACCGCAACACAGATTGACTTTGTGACCCCCCCCCTCGCCTAAACTGGCCTTTTATTCTCCTGATCGCAGCCAACACAGGAGCAATCAGAGGTCGGGAAAAGGTGCGCCTGGGAGTCTATTCTAGCCAAGGACCCCTTAACTGAAAGAGAGACGGAGCAGGGATCCCCTACTGCTAATATTGAATAAAATTAAGTTTGTGTTAAACCGGGCCTACAATAACGTGTACAAAGCCTTTACACAACCCTTTTGTGCATAGAATACTAAGCTATTAAAATAATAATTGTTGGCATGATTTTATACATCCTTCCTTAGGATCTATTGTATCTGTGGATGACTATCTTAGTGACTACCTGACCTATGGACCAGTCAGCCTGTCATCAGTGGGGATTTATATTTGCTAATAATATGTTGGATTCATATAAAGACTTTTTAATGTTTGAAAAAAAAATTTGGAAGGCCCCCTCCGCAGTGACTCTGAGGACCCCTTAAGGGTCCCGGACCCCCTGTTGAAGATCTCTGGTCTATACAATGGAGAAAATTCCTTTCATACTGTCACCTTGGCTGGATGTGGCCGGGGAGGCACGGGGCTAGGAGCTTTTGGGTACTTTTTGCACTTCGTATATCTTATTATATGTAAATGTATGTGATGCGGAGGTTGCTGTGGATTGTTAATGTCAATGAAATAGCTTCTATATTTCTATTCTTGGAGTGTGTTTCTTTGGTTTGTTTTGCTTTGCGTAAAAGGATAAAAATGATGCCGTTGTGGGAGAAATGTGAGTGACCCCGATTTTCCACTGGGCGCGTCTGCGCTGCGCTCCAGTTTTGTTCCGTCCTCCGCCACGTGCCATACCACACCGGGAGCGTCTCAGGAGCGAAGCGTCTTGCTGTCCCGCTCGCAGACAATCGCGTGTCTATGGTCCTTCGGGTCCCGGTGACCCGAAAGACCACACAAGGGTTATGTACTTCCGTTTATTTTGTTGAGAATTGCTCTCTAAACCCTCTCTTGTAAAGTAAGTAAGTACATTTTGTTTCTAGAGCACATTTAAACACAGTTTAAGCTGACCAAAATGCTATACAAACAAGCACTAACGTGCTGTATTAACCCTTGTTTTATCCTTCGGGTCCTGGTGACCCGAAGGACCACACAAGGGTTAAGCTAGTATCTTCCACTTCAAGCACTCCTGCAGTTCAACTCCATGCCTATGCATGTCCCTCTTAGGCTAATGTATTTTAAAGATGGAGGCGCAACATGGCTGCCGCCATTCGAGTGACTCGCTCGTATGTATTCTGAATGATTCGTTTACGAGAATACATTGATTAGTTGGTGGAAGTAATTACACGTGAATGAGCACATATTTGTGAAAGAACAAAGGTTTTTTTTGCTGAGAATCAACTCAAAAAATGACACAGTGTAGGTTTAAGATTGGTCAATAAAACTTAAAATTGAAAAGAAAAGGTGCGTTTGTCCACGGCGCTCCCCGGTTCCTAGGAATGGTTGTAGGAACCACGTCGTGATAAATCCACTGGCCCTCTTATCGCCTTCTGTTCTAGGGCAGACTGGAGCTACGCTAATAAACCGCGATTAATCCACTGACCCTCTTATCTCATTTCTGTTCTTGTCTCGTCTGTCGAGACTCTATTGTGTTTCTGTCTCTCTCAGATGTCGCGTCGGGAGAATAAAGAACAAACGCTGCGAGGAATGCGGAGCCACTGATACACAAGAGGCTGGGGATTATCGAGTGGGCCCAGAGATGACAGCGAGCGGAAAGATATTTGGAAAGGGAACGCTACGAATCCATTTTCACACGCACAAACTCAGCTTTTGATGCTAACGCGCGCCGTCACGATATTTCAACAACCCGCATTCCGCCGGTGTACAGTGGCAGCAGCAGCTCCACATGAGCGGGCGGTCGGCAGTTTGTGCAAACTCACACATCGCTCTGGTGCGTGTAGACCCGGTCAAACAGAGCTTCGGGAGCCATCCATTTCACGGGCAGACGACCCTGCAACAACAGAGGCACAACAGAAGCGCTTGGGTCAGCAGAAGCGTTCTGTACACAGCAGACAGCAAAACATCGACACTGTCCTCACACCTTCACACCTTCAACTTCAGCTAGCCTCTCATTATCATAAGACACATTCATTCAACAGGTATACTGTGTGTTGTATAGTAAGAGGTGGGCGATATGGAGAAAATGAAATATATATATCAATAATTTTGTCGATACAAAATGTTTTCACAATTAGATTTTAGATAAATATGCATCAATATTGTAGATTTAATTGGTTAAGTGGTTACAGGCAAATTTTAGAACCGCTAGTAGAGTCTGGTATGTTCAGAAAATGACTATAGATCACTATACTGTGATAAATCCTTTAAAAGCAGAAATGGAAACACTTATGCCATATTATGATAAGATGATTATGATTATGATATCTAGTCTCATATCATGATATTACAATGTAGTATGTAGTAGAGTAATATTGAGATATTGCCCAGCCCTATGTAAAATGTCATATGATCTCTGGACTGTATCAGCTTGGTTAACTGAACTTGCATGCCTTTACCTGCTCTTACATCAAATCCATACCATTTGAGATCTTCACCCAAGCACTGTTATGAAATCTGTACAAAGTGTCCTATCACATAATTTGATTTTGTAGCCTCGAGGAATCTTGAAACCGCTGCAGAATATTTATTTCTGGGCAAAATGATCGTGGTCTCACAAAACCTTCACTTTGTGCATTCAAGGCCTAACATAATTAGTCAATACTTATTTCTGACAGAGGAAAGCTGAGCGACTGAGACTCACGTTGGTGGTCTTTTTGTAGTAGTCTATATTGTGCACATCTCTGGCCAGGCCGAAGTCGGCGATCTTCATGACGTTGTCCTCTGTCACAAGGACGTTTCTGGCCGCCAAGTCTCTATGGATACACTGAGGGGAGAAGTACAAACGCATCAGACACACGGCGACACACTCACACATTCTCGTACACTGACGCACTGTGGGCGGACAACTTTCATTTACCATTGTCTGACTTTATCACCTCCAAATTTCTAAAGACTAAAAAACATTTAAAAACCGTTAATTAATTTCTTGATTAATCCATTAGTTGTTTGGTCTATAAAATGTCAGTATTTCCCAAAGCCCAAGATGACGTCCTCAAAATTGTGGTTTGTCCAAAAACTATAGATAGATATTCAGGAAGAAGAAACTAGAAAATATGCACATTTAACAAGCTGCAATAAAATAATAAATAAAGTTGAATGTTTAATGACTTAAACAGATGAATCAATTATCAAAATAGTTAGCAATTAATTTAATAATTGACAACTAATCAATTAATCTTTGCAGCTGTTGTTTCCTTATTCTTATTATATCCCATGAACTTAAAACAAGCATTGCAATGGTCAGTTTGTGCCTTTCCTGTACTCCTTTTCAAAATAAGGTTGTAGCCTTCAAACACCATTTTAAATGCAAAGAATATATGTATGTATGTATGTATGCATGAATATATTTATATATATATATATTATTTTTTTTGGCTTTTATGCCTTTATTTTGATAGGACAGCTAGGTGAGAAAGGAGAGAGAGGGGGTAGACATGCAGGAAATCCTCACAGGGCGGATTCAAAACCTGGACCTACCCAAGCGCCCAAGGCCTTTTCTTCTTAGGAACACAAAAAAAGCATGCATTTATCCACACACGCACGCACGCACACACGCACGCACGCACACACAGACACACACAGACACACACACACACAGGCTTTGTTGAGTGAAACAGCGTTTGCATATTAGCATTAGGGACACGGCGTCATGGCGGCTGACCTTCTGCGAGGCGAGGTACTCCATGCCCCGGGCCACCTGGTAGGCACAGGACACCAGGTCTTTGAAGGTGAGCTGCTCGTCGGGGATTTTACACGTGTCGAAGGAGTAGTCCATGCCCGGTGGGCGCCGCGCCCGCAGGTACTCCCTCAGGTTGCCTTTAGAGGCGTATTCCACCAGGACGTACAGAGGACCTGCCAGCAACACGGAGCACAGCGTCACTTACAGGGCACAGTTCATAGCTACTGTTAATCATCTCCTCTGTAATGAAGCGTGGCCTCACCGTCCTGTGTGCACGCTCCGAGCAGGTTGATAATGTTTTTGTGTTTTCCAATCATCTTCATCATCTCCATCTCCGACACCAGGTCTGACAAATCTTTATCTGTGGCATCGTCTGAGACAAACAAAACAGAGTGTTATTGTAGTGAATATCTAGTAACAAAGGACAGAAACATAGATACAAGCAGGACTTCAGTTTGAGAATATAACCAATATGAGAAAACCACATTGTTATATGTGTATAAACAGAGGGAAAGACACAATTCTGCTGATTTCCTTCAGGAAAGGTATTTCATTTCCTAGCCCCTCCTTCACTTCCCCCTAGGTGGCTTTGTCACTTCTCAGGCCGCCATTCTAAATAAGAACCTGTTCTAAATGACTGAAAAATGGGTGGGAATCAGTAGTTAGGCTTGGCAGTGCTGTGTGTATGTAAAAATTTATTTTTTATTTTCTGTATAATTATCTTAAGGACCCCCTCGGAAATGAGATGAGTCATCTCAAGGGGTTATCCTTCAAATAAAAAATGTATAAAACTACTCTATAAAAAGAATTTCATTTCATTTCATTTGAAACCTCTATTTAAAACTCGTGGCCCATTGAGGGAGACCATCATTTTCAGTGCACAGCATGCATTTCAGCAAATTACATATCATAAATAATTTAAATAAATAACATTTACATTAGATACAAAGTTTAAACAATCAGGTAAAAACAGACACAAGAAGATACATAGAAGTCATTTATCAAAGACTGATGATGGGGGAGAGACCAACTTTTGAAGTGCTCATATTATGCCAATTTTCAGGTTCATAATTGCATATAGAGGTTGTACCAGAATAGGTTTACATGGTTTGATTCAAAAAACAGTAGCTAGGTAAGGACTACTAGCCAGTCAGAAGCAGAGTATGAGGGCGTGCCCTGACAGTAACTAGGTAAGGACTACTAGCCAGTCAGAAGCAGAGTATGAGGGCGTGCCACGCTAGCAGGTAGGCGAGCATTATAACGTGTGTTACAAAGTGAGCCACGTTTGTCTCTGAAGTAAAGGCTGGACTACAATAGAGCTGTTTGGAGCAGTTTGTGAACAGTGTTTTCTGTTGGAGATGGTAAGTCCCTTTGGGGGGGGACTTTGGGCTTTTTCACTTTGTAAACCTATAACGGGCCCAAAAAAAGATATATAAGGAAAGGGGGAAAAGCCCAAAAGCATAATATGAGCATTTTAATTAAAAAAAGAGCATAGTACCACCACTGTCACTCAAAGCTTGTGTACGACGATCACTAACCTTTCAGCATTTTCACAGCGACGTCAAGCGGCTTGTTGGGCTTCTCCTTGTCGATGCCGATGGCCTCGGCCATCACCACCTGGCCGAAGCAGCCCTCGCCCAGAGGTTTACCCAGAGTCAGCCTGAAACAGCAGCAAGACATGTCTCAGAGCTCGAATTTCTGCTGCGAGCAGTGTTGACAGGGGTGTTTGTGTTTTATTTCTCTCTACGGTTTTGAATGAGACCAATTTGATTGCCAGGTACAACAAGCATGGAGGAAGGTGTCACGGTAACCTTGATGTATTGGTGGCTCGCATGCTTTCACAGCACATAACGTTACAAGGACAACAGTACGGTATGTGTCAACTCTGAAATATGTTGCTTGGCAGCCACAGCGCACCATGTTTTTCCTTCTGACAGGCGTTTAGACAACAGTGATGGATGCAGAACTGGACGTTGGTGGAAGAAGTATTTAGATCCTTTACTTAAAGGTAAAGGGTACAAGCGGCCGAATTGGGTTTCCTCAGGAGGGGTTTGGCGTCTCCCTCAGAGATAGGATGAGAAGCTCAGTCATCTGTGAGGAACCCGGAGTAGAGCCGCTGCTCATTTGCGTCGAAAGGAGCCAATTTATGTGGTTTGGGAATCTGGTAAGGATGCCCCCTTGAACACCTCCCTAGGGAGGTGTTCCAGGCACGTCCAGCTGGGAGGAGGCCTCGGGGGAAGACCCAGGACTAGGTGGAGGGATTATATCTCCAACGTGGCCTGGGAACGCCTCAGGATCCCCTAGTCGGAGCTGGTTAATGTGGCTCGCGAAAAGGGAAGTTTTTTTATAAACTGCATGCGTTGTGTGTGCAAAAATCTCAATTTGTAAGGTAAATAGTAACTAAAGCTGTCAGATTAATGCGGTGGAGTAAAAAGTACAATATTTACAAGTACTTAAAATTTGTACTTAAGTCAATCAATCAATCAAACGTATTTAAAGTGTAAAATCAATATTAGACATGGTCTCAGTGCACTTTACAATTTAAGGAACACAGAAATAACAGTCAGCAACAAAACAATTGAATAGCACTAAAGCAGTGATAACAGTACAGTAGAGTACTTGGGTAAATGTACTTAAGTTAGGTTCCACCACTGGATCTGGGGAAGTATTTTTCTTACCGTGTTCGAGGAAACTCCCATTTGGGGTCGGAGGGAAGCTCCAGCTCCGAGACGTTGGCCAGCATGGGCCCGTCGCTGGACGACAGGCGGGCGATCCGGACCAACGGGGTGTTGGAGTTCATGGAGGAGTTGGAATCCAAGGACACCTGCTTGGGGACCAAAAACAGACTGTTATAGACTCTGAAAGGGACCAGGTGATGGGTCTTTGAACACGGAGACGGAGGGAAGAGAGGAAGACCAACATAATTGTTACTCCGTGTTCTAACCTTCATCTTGATATTAAAGTTAGAATCTAATCTTAGACGGGATAGTACTTTTACAGAGGGCAAAAAAAAAATAAAAAACTTCAAATCCATAACATTTAATTGGCTTAAGTTTCATAATTCAAAATACATCTCATTTAAGAAATGTTTTGTAAACAGACAGAAATTGCTGAAAACGCCCCCAAGAAACTAAATTCATCTCACACCATTGCCAGACAGTGATGGAGTACTCGAGTCCTGGACTCAGAGTCGAATCATACTTGAGTCGCTATTCTCCGGACCCGTGACTCGACTTGGACTCCGACTTGGATTTCTGAACTCGGACTTGAGCTTTAACGAAATAGGACTCGGAAGTTGGATGAAGTTTCTGACGATACTTTTTAAGTGTAATAGGCAGTGATGGAGTGCTCAAGTTCTGGACTGGGACTAGAGTCCAAATTGAGCTGCTATTCTCTAGACCCGTGACTCGACTCGGACTGAGGTAATGGTGACTTCTAACTTGGGGACTCGAGACTCGACGGTTGGTGATTTGACCACAACCCTGTTGCCAGATACAGGTTTCCCTTGTTAGTCTACAGTAATTGATTTGAAATGTCAAGGCAAGAACCTAGAAACTGAAATGGAAAATCTAATTAAAACAAACATTTCCCTGTAAGATGCTGAAAATGTTTAAGCTCTGGTTCGTAGAGAAGAGAAGCGCTAACCTCGGTTCGGACTTTCTTTTTTTAAAAGACTGCATCAATGACGGAATAACTTTAAGATGGAATGCTCTTTGGCAGCGACGGACTGCAAACATCACACATCTCAGGATTGTCGGGGCTGTGTCGGCAGCTCAGAGTTTCTCTGAAAAACCAGCCTGACTTCTGACACCGGCGGAGACTTTTACACACAGCCGGCCCGTGGCTGTGCACAGGAGGGAGCAGGCGGTAACAAAGACGAATGAAGAAGGGAGCAGAGGTGGGATGGACGTCTCTATCCATCAGCCAGCTCCATTTCCAGACTGGCGGTCCTGCTGCTGCTGAGCCCGTGGGCTCGACATCCTTCCACCATTTATCTGACTGCTGGGAGGGTGGGGTGGGATGGGGTGGGTTGATGAATGTGTTTATGTCAGAGTCGGCCCCTTCAGGTTGGGTCCTCAAACAAACATGTCCACTTACCAGACTTCCCTCTTCAACTTCTTCACCCGAGAAAAATTAGAAAAAAAAATAAGTGATGTGAAGCTTAAAAAAAAAGCAGCCCCGACCACAATTTCAGGGGCATGAAAAGCAATATCTGATAGAACACGCCAGGGGTTTTATGGGAGATTTACTCAGAGTTATGAAAAAGAAAGGAGAGAACCAGGAGATTAGCTTTACAAAAAACCAAGCAAAGATTACAGAAAAATGCAATAATATCTTTTCCTGCACTACCTTATAAGAGCATGCATAAGAAGGTAGCAGAAAAAAAGGCTACAATTAGAAAACCTTTTTTTTTGTTGAGGTTTCTACCTCATCTTAGGCCTTGTTATGTAACAAGGCCTAATTAGAAAATACTGTATTTTACATCCTTTCCAGATGAATCCTGACTTTGGTTTTTAACAGTCATGTGTTTGTTTTCCAAGAACTGAATTATGACTTTCAGGCAACGGTTTTCCGTTCTAAAAATGCATCTTTTTGCATTTTGAGCAGCACAACCCCTTAATTATGAAGATGGAAAGCTGGAGCTCGCACAGAACAAGCACACAGAGGCTGTGGGAGTCCAGCAGGCTGGGGCAGGGTGGATAAACTCATCCGCACTTTCATTCTACCTTTCATTCAGATGATCTTCGCATCCGCAGTGCCTATTAACCCAATAATGGAAGACACTCTGGATCACCAATATCACAAGAAACCCAAAGAATGAGAGCCAAACCGCGCTGTCTGAAGATGATATGAGACAGAGAAGTAATAAGAAAAGAAATAGAAGCTCAGATAGAAGTCTTGTGATGAGAGTGAAGTGGAGTGAATAGAGGAGAAGACCGGTGAGGGTCTATTAATCAGTGTGGAGAGGGAACTCTGGCCTGGTCTTCAGAAAGCCTTTGACCCTTCATGGACTTATTCTCGTACCTGTTTTGACTCCAACTTCTCTTCCCTGTCTGTCTAGAGAGTTCAACCCCCCCCCCCCACCCCTGAACTAGAGCTGGGCGACATGGAGAAAATCAAATATCACGATATTTTTGACCAAATACATCAATATGTGGATATTGCGGCGATATTGTAGGGTTGACTGTTGGTGCTTTCACAAAATATTTTCACAATGAGATTTTAGATGTAGTAATGGGGATGTAATGACTAAGTGGGTAAAGGCAAATGATGACACAGCTAGTAAGTCTGGTAAGTTCAGAAAATGACCTCACTTTACCGTAATGTAGCCTTTAAAACCAGGAAAAGACACACACTATCTAGCCTCATATCTGGATGTCGATACGATATCGATATATTGCCCAGCACTACACTGAACAACATCATGCCTACCACTTACACTATGAGTTTAATTGATTTATTTCTAACTGACAAACCAGGGCTGTGCAATTATTCCTACCTTCACGATCATTTTTAAATCGTGATTACGATTTGGGCTCCTAACGATCACAGAGACAGAGTAGTCAAGAGAAACGATTATTGAAGGTGTTTCCACTGTTGATTTGTTTAATGGTTTCACTGTTTTTAAATTCAATTCAAGTCAAGAGTATACTGATTGCAATGATTTTTTTCCACAATGGAGCAGCCCTTTGAGAAACACCGCTTTAAGATATAGACTCCTGTCTATATTGTTGGGTCTTTGTAAATTATAGAGTTTGGTTTAGACCAGTGGTTCACAACCTTTTTTCCTTGGCGCCCCCCTACTCATGTCTAAGAAAAGCTGAGCCCCCCCGAAACCGAAGTTGAGGTAACTCTCGAGATAGAGCCATACTTTCTTTTTTGATACAGAGGAGTTATCAGCACGGTTAAATTACATTTATAAAATAGTGATGCTGTGGCGGCAGGAAAAACGAGGATACAACAAAACATATAGTTTTCATAAAGACTTTTGTATACATTATATATTGTAGTGTATTATCATAATTTGTTTAACATGTGCAAATATATAATTTTTTTTTCTCAACCTCAAACCAGATAAAGACTTGCGCCCCCCCATGTGATCTTTGCCGCCCCCCCCCTGGGGGTGCCCGGACCCCAGGTTGGGAACCACTGGTCTAGACCTACTCTATCTGTAAAGTGTCCTGAGGTAACTCCTGTTGTGATTTGACACTATAAATAAAGTAGAATTTTGGTCCTGAACTTGTTGCGGTCTGCGTTGTGTTTGAGCTTGGTCGTGATTAGACTCGGCCCTTGACCGAGGTTGGTCTTGAACCCCCGAGAGACAGCGACGCGATGAGTTTGTGCCGACTGCAGGCTGTGGCGACGCAGCTGCTCCACTTCATGTCTCCTCTCCAAACAGTTGAGGGGGCGAGTGTGCGTTACACGGAGTGAAATCTAAAACTAACACTGACAGTCACGGGAGGGCATAAATATCCCCAGAGCTGAATCTGCTCCAAGATAAATGTGAACACATGCCACCAGTGTGATGCCTTCCAGCGTCGGCGTGACGTCACCAACACAGCCGGACAGCGAGAGAGCCGCGGCGGACGGACGCACGGTAACTCTCTCTATGTATTTATACCCTCAGCTTGCGTGGGTCCTGTCCCGCGAGCAATTCTTTTTAGAAGTTATGGAAAGTTGTAGAGACAGATATTGCAAATGCACGCGGTTGTGCACGTTTGTCATTGTGGCACCGATGCAAAAAAATAAGTGACACCATTTTTCCATGACTCTCCATAACTCATTCAGGGTGCTTCCTTGATGTTACTCCTTCCTTGACTGCTGAGGTTGTTTTCTTAAAATAATTCTGCTGCAGTTCAGTTTGGAGAAAAAGGGCCCCGTTTAAAACAGAATGTGATGCCTTCAAAGTCTTGATTTTCAAAGATAACGCCTGATTTTTCTTAACTTTCTGTGTCTGGAATACACCCTGGGAATTCAAAGGTTTGTGTCTAAAGCCAACTGGGTTTGCTGAAATGTTGAGGAATAATAAAAAAAAGCTTGATAATGAGGGCAAAAGTACCTCAGGAATTAAATCATTTCTGTTTTCAATGCAGTTTTGTGGGGAAAAAAGGCCAGATCTCTATAAAAATTACACTACTCTCCATCTGCATAATTTTGGACCAAAGGCAGTGTATTAAATCAAGCTTAACTAAACACAGAGAGACAGAAAGAAGAGGGGAAAGTGTTCATACGAATCTTGTATCTACTTTCTGTTACCTGTCTCTTGAGGGGGAACTTTGACAGCTTCTGCACGGGCGGCGTGGGCAGCGTCTTCTGCGTCGTCATCCGCATGCGGCAAAGGACGATGATGACCATGGCGAGGATGAAGAGCACGCAGCCCGTCACGTAGATGAGGATGTCGGCGTAGTAGTCCTCCTTCTCTGGGCTCACTGCTTTGGGAGGAGGAGGAGGAGGTCACGAGCATGGGATCGGTCGGTCAAAACACGATCATTTTGATGCTTTATTCATACTTTTACCGGCCCTAATCTCACTGAAAATATTTCTTCTTTGTAATTAAAAGATGAATATTGCTTTGCTCAGTAGCACATTTTACCTGAACAGATTGTAAGAAGCACTTTTCTATGGAATAACATCTATAAATCAAAAAAAGAAACAGATCAGAAGTAATGAGCTTGTAGTTTTATCTCCGCGGCAGGTAATTGCACCTGCGATATGTTTCTCCCTCGGGAGATAATTATTGTACTTTGTGCCTCGTAGCCTTGAGACATTTCCTCAAACAATTTGCGCTGATTAAAAAACGTCTTGCAACGGGGGGGCTGGATTGCACGTTCAGATCGTCCAATTACAGGGGCCGTGACACAGCTTCAACGCACTTAAAAACGCGTTAACAAGTAACAATCTGCGCTAATGTGTGATCGTTTGGTTGGAAAAAAGAAGTCAAAGATGTGCTTACTGAGCAAAAAAACAAACAAACAGTACAGATGCAATCATAGTTTCACAGAGTGCATGACATTTGTGATGGAAGAAATGGCCGACAAAAGTCCAAAGACCCGCAGAGAGAGAGAGAGATAGAGAGAGAGAGAGAGAGAGGAATGTACCTGGAAGCACCGTCAGCCAGGCAGAATGGTAAGCAAAGCCGATAGAGTTCCCTGCCAGGCAAGTGTACTCGCCCGCATCCTCAAAAGACACATTGGTCAAGAAGAGAATCTCTAGCTCCTTATCTGTAGTGTTAATACCTGCCGTCTGTGGAGGATGAGGGAGGAGGGGGGGAGGGAGGAGATGGAGGAGGGAGGAAAGAAAGAGAGAGAGAGAGAGAGAAGAGATATCATGAGCCCCAAAGCTTCTTAGAGGAAATACCAAATGACCGCCAGCTTGGAGGAGAGGACAGGAGGATCTGAAAGAGTCAGCGGTGCCGTTTTATTTGGCCGACAGCACCGACACCGACACCTGAAAAACACCCAAGCGGCACCTTCACCACGCTGCCAAAGAAGCCTGCTGGTCCAATCTAAAACCACAATGAAAAAGGTGATTGATTCCAGTATGGCAGTCTGCTTTGTTTCTGTCTTCTTTCGAGCTACTGATGAAGATCAGATACTGTTGAATTATCTTAAAAACAGGTTGAACTATTCTTACTGCAATGTCAGTTTTTATCACTTGTTTTAGCGCTCAGCAATAGACAAAAATTGGACTTGATAAGAGTATTGATGAAGACATTGCAGGAAGGGTTAGAGTTTTCACACAGGTGAGTTTAAATTAAACCAGCGAACGCTTTACCTGACACCAGGGCAAAGCGGATCCCTTGTAATTGATCGGGGAGGAAGACAAAGTGGCACAGAACGTGAACATTGGAACTTAAATTCTAGCAGAGGAATGTGTGTGTGTGTGTGTGTGTGTGTGTGTGTGTGTGTGTGTGTGTGTGTGTATTGTCCCGTTAGCAAGCCAGTGAGCCGATCCAACCCGCAACCAAGAGGAGCCCCGCAGAGACGAGAAGAGGACACAGCAGAGGATCAGATGTGGTGACGGCGGCAGCCGCTCGGAGCTCAGGATTTACCTGCTTTGTGTATCTTAAGCCAGAAAGCGTTCTCTGACTTGCCTACAAAGTTGGAGGCGCGGCACCAGTACTTGCCGGCGTTTTTCTCTGTCACGTTGGACAGTTTCAACTTACTGTGGGCCTCGGTGTGTTTACTGACAACACTC
The DNA here is from genome assembly GCA_025617405.1 of Perca schrenkii. Lineage (NCBI taxonomy): Eukaryota > Metazoa > Chordata > Actinopteri > Perciformes > Percidae > Perca > Perca schrenkii. The sequence goes on from CM046806.1 coordinate 5,137,467, forward strand.
TGTGAAGGGAAAATCGAGAGGCACAGTGAGGCCCGTGGCATGTACAGAACACACATGCAAACATGCACACACACGCACGCACGCACGCGCGCACACACACACGCACGCACACACACACACACACACACACACAGTGAAACTGGCTGTCTGTTTGTGAGATTAAAAGCATTACAACGTCAAACCCGTAAGATCATAAACACATACGCACAGGAAAAAATCGTAACACAAGCTGTCTATTGGTAGATTAAAGGCATTTCAGCGTGTCAATCATCTCAAAGTGTGTGCGCTTGCGTGCGTACATAAACACACACTGACACGTGCTCACACACACACACACACACACACACACACACACACACACACACACAGACACAGACACACACACACACACACACACACACACACACACACACACACACACACACACACACACACACACACACACACACACACACACACACACACACACACACTGCTTGAGACAGGCTCTCCTGGCAGATTAATAATTAAACGGGCAAAGCACATAAAGGAGAAAACATATCATGTTTTATGGTTTGCTTAATGAACATCCCGGGCTCGGCTCCAGACACCTCCACCCCCCCACCCCCTCGCTCTCTCTCCCCACAACGGGCCGAGCCGCTCATCGTTAACTCTTTTTCCAGGCATCAAAAGAGCAATTCAGGCATTTCAACAAAAAAAATCTTGCATGACCCCCTCCTCCCACCCCCAGCTGTATTTAACTCCTACAGTATATGCCACACAGGAGATGTGGCAGAGAGGCTGAATGAGCTGTGGTGAGGCAAGAGAGAGAGAGAGAGAGAGAGAGGCACACACAGATCTCAGTAAATACTGTTTCAATTATGTGGTAGTCTAAAATAGAGCGTGGAGCCGCAGTCTGGGCTGACAGGCTTACTTTACCCCCCTCCCCTCTCCCCTTCACTCTCTCTCTTTCTTTCTGTTGGCCTGTCTCTCTCCTCCTCTTTCTCCCTCTTCTGTTTCTCTCGCTCTATATCAGACATGCACCTCGTTCCTTAAAGGCGCTGGACCTTTTACACATCGTGGATCGGGTTACAGGAGTCACTTTTCTGTAAAAGTCGCGACGGCAGTCGGACCTAGAAACATTTCTGTGACACTTCCGACGCGGCTGACGTCTGAGCCGCACGCCGTTACATGTACGGGAACGCCACGGCGCGCAAAAGGTTAAACAAACAGAGAGATATTAAAGGGGCGTCTTGTTCCGTCTTCTTGGAACGCTGTACTAAAGCCGTTACTTAATTATCACAAGAAAACAACCATCAATGGCTGTTTCACGCAGTTTTAATACATCATGAAATACCGTGAATGAGCCCGTTTTAAAAGGAGTAGTTCAACATTTAGGGCCGTTAGCTGGTACCTTTAGACAGAGCCAGGCTAGCTGTATCCAGTCGTTATGCTAAGCTAAGACGCTGTGCCGCTGTAGCTATATGAGAGCGGCGTTGTCAATCTTCTCATCTAGTTTATGGCAAGAAACTGAAGGATATTACAAATGATTCCTTTAAGTCGTGACAGTTATTTTAATGTCACATCGTGTTGATGTGTTTTACTTTTTTGTTGCAAAAGAGGAAAGCCACAATAATCCTCAGACAATCAGTTTCCCATAAATGTGTCCTATCATGCAAACTGTTCATTGCAAAAATCTATTCTATTTTCTATCTAATAAATGATTAAAAAAAACAAACATTATAAAGTTCATTACAGGATCCATCAGTGAGACGCTGGGGCAATGAGGGCCCCTTGTGCTCACAAATATAATTAATTACTGCAAAAATAACCCATCATCCATGCAGGCAGCTGCAGAGAAAGACTCTTCTACCTTGATATCAATATTTTTTAACTCACTGCTGAATAAAGTAGACCTCTGTCCATAGGCTTAATTTACAGGGGGGAGAGGGGGTCACAACCCTTTACAGAAATATAGACATCACCAATATGAAATCACCAGTATGCAGGAAATGTGTTTTATATGCCCAAAATTTCTATTTTTGCTCAAAAGTGGAGATCTCAAACCCCCATTCCCCCCCGTGTTGAACCCAAAGTTACGCCCTTGCCTCCATCATCTTAACAGGATGAACAGCAATGTCTCAGATTCCAATGTCCTGTTTCTCTCCCTCCCTTTCTCGCCACTTCTGTCTCTCTCTTGCTTCTCTTGTGTCAGTTTAACCTCTTATTTCTTTCTTTCCTTCTTTCTCGTCCCTTCTGTCTCTGTCTCTCTTACCCCCTGCCACTTATTCTCCAAGTCTCTCGCCATCCATCTTTACCCACCACTCTGTCACAAATTTTCTCTCTCTCTCTCTCTGCTGACTTTGCCCTTGCTTGTGTTCCTCCACTCATTTTTTCCATGGCTTTTTTTGGGTGCCTCTTCCCTCTTTCCTCTCCTCCTCCTCCTCCTCCTCTTGAAACCACGCGACGCAGCCCATGTGACGGCAGCGGCGGTTAACACAGCCCGTCTCTCTCTCCCTGCGCTGCCGCCACCACGGCAGTTAACTTAGTCCAAACCAGATGTTTGTTTTATTCCCTCGCTCTCTTTAGAGGCAGAAAAAAGAAAAGGGAAGGCCAAATAAGAAAGCAAAGGGCCTTCTCGTTTTGTTTTTTTTCTTTGATGGGAGTCTTCCTCTCTTCACCCCAAATATATAAAAAAAAAAAAACACAGCTCCCAGTGGGTTAGGGTGTTGTCCTCCTCGGTGAGGAATGCTTTCTATTCTTGAAGGCCAACGCTGCCCTGGGGAGGTGATGACTCCTCCAGGAGTTTCTCTTTAACAGCAGCAAACGCTCCGAAAACTATTAACCGCCTAACGTTGCATTTATTTCATCTTCGGTTCAAGAGGAAGAGTGCTTGTGATTGAGAAATTTTTTTTTAACCCTCATGGTGTCATTGGGTCAAATTTGACCCGTTTTCAAAGTTTTTTTACAACAGAAAATATGGGACGTCGAAATAAGCGCTGAAAATGTAAAAAAAAAATCAAAACGACAAACGTGAGGAAAAGCAACAAACGCAATGAAAAAAAAGATGTCACTGAACACTGAAAGACCTACACACTTTAGCAAAAGCACCAAAAACGTCAAAAAAAAGGTGCCCAAAACACTGAAAAAGTCACAAAAACGTCTGGGAAAAGCCATACAAATGTTGATTAAATAGTGACCAAAGCACACAAAAACTTTGAAAAAGGCAACTTTAACAAATGTTTTTTTTTCATGATGGATGGGAAGACAACACGAGAAAAAAACCCGCTCTGGGTTGTTTGCACTTCTTTAAACCAATCGTGTTCGTCGTTGGCGGTGATAAGCTCCGGACGTAACAACGGTGGCTCGGTGACTCTGCCAAATAGCCTCGGGAAGGAACTTGTTTTGGTGGAACATGTGTACGCGCAACAGAAAACTCCGATTGGACAGATAGTCTAGCTAGCTGTCTGGATTTACCCTGCAGAGATCTGAGGAGCAGTTAACCATAGTCTTCATAAATCCACTGGAGTTTAGAACGCCAACACAAAGGAAGAGGAAGGTGACGGACATGTAGCCAAAATGAGGGACATCCAGCAGCACCTGAACAATCACGGAAATGAAACGTTGTCGATATGGACTAGAGGGAAGACTATTAAAAGGCACATGGGAAAGTGTGAGATCCAGAAGTATGAAAAAACCAAGTTCCTTCCAGAGGCAATTTTACAGAGGCACAGTTGCTCTCTTGGGCGCTATGCCGCCCAAGGCGATTGTGATTGGTTTAAAGAAATGGCAATAAACCAGAGCACGTTTTTCTCCCATCCCGGAATGCTATGTGGACTAGCCAGACCCTCCTCCGCGGCACTGTGGAGGACGGTCTGGCGAGGCGAGACTCAGCTCCCTCTGTCATTGATGACTGGCAGTGTGAATGTGTAGATGTGTTCCGGTGGACTGGAGAAACTTCATGTCTGTATGCGTGTCCGTAGACTAGTCAGAGCTGCGGGCCGCACACCCACCTTCAGAATGTTGACGTAGGGAACGCCGTCGGGGCCGTAGCGGCTGCCGTTGACCTCGATGTGTTTCAGCCACTGGATGTGGGGCTGGGCGTCGCTGTACACCTTACAGTGGAACTCCACGTCGCTGCCCACCACGACCGTCTGATTGGCTGGCAGGCCTGCCTGCAGTATGGGCCTGTGGGGGGAACGCTCTGAGACACAAAGCAGGGACCTATTAGCACGAGTCATGCATGGGAATGATGTGCTGCAGGAAAATGGAGATCTACTGTATGGGAGTCTTAGAAAATCTTTTTCACATCAACAGCTCTGGGGGGGTTATTTAACCCCCCTGGTGCATGTTAATGTATTGGTTGTTTACACAGAATTAAGCAGAAGTGAGAGCAAATGGTTCCGTGTTGTTTACCTAGCACGTCCAGCTGGTAGGTGTGGGTGATGGCGCCGTACTTGTTCTGCACCACACAGGTGTAGTTTCCCCGGTCTGACGGCACGGCGCTCTCCATCACCAGACTCCACTGTTGGTGTCTCAACTGGGGGGGGGGAGGGGAGGACAGAACACAACCGGCATGCTATGTCATTACAACACAATCAACATTTGTGAGGATACTGAGCCTTTTTCGTGAAATCTCACGGGGAGTTTGGTGTCTTATGTTCAGGCCTGATAGACAAGTGCTCATTCAGTATATTTCCACTTATGAAGACATACAGTATCAAGCCAAGTTTATCTACTGTATATATCTCTGGACTTTATATATCATCCTTTCACTTTCACATAACCTGAACCCTTGAAATAAAACATCACAGAGCAGCCAGGTTGGTAGAACAGAGCGTGCAGTGTGTGCCGATGTTTACCGAGGTGCAAACCCTCTTTGAACAAACATTTTAGTAAATGGTGGCGCAAATTTAACCTCCTGGTATTAATTGCGTTCTGCTTGACGTAGAACAGACGGGACCTTTGACCCGGTGCACACGTCCTGATGGGAAACGGCTCTGTGTGCCCACAGCACAAAGTACTGAAAAGGACTGAGGAGCAGAGAGCAGTCCCATTAGGTGTCGGCTGCAGACTCTGGATCAGATTTGATATGAAATGTTTTTGACTCTGAACAAATGTGACGGGACATACTTGGTCATTCTCAGGGTGCACGACTGCTTGACAAGTTGCTGAAAAATGATGGCGAGAGTTTAAAAAAAAAAAAAAAACAGAATGCCACAAATAGCCCCTGAGAGCCAGCTGTAATGATCTGGAAAAGTGGTTGGTGTCATTTTACTTTTAGTCCATGCTTATGTGTTCTTATTTTATGCGTATGTGCTGTATATTTGTAGCATATCTAATGTTTTCTTTTAACCCTTCTGTTGTCCTTCCGGGTGCAAATTAACACGTTTGTTTGTGACACTTTTGTTACTTATTTTGCCAATTTGTTTTAATTTAGTCTCTCTCGTAGCATATTTTTGGCACTTTCCCCCCCCCCACTACTACCAGCATACACTAACAACAACTTATCACCACCATTTTCACACTCATTTTTGGAATTTATGGTCAATAAACCTCATGTAGCCTATATGAAATTATATCTAACTTTAAAGAGTTAAAAAAGCAGAGAAAGTATGAATTATTTTGACTGGTATTTAAGATCGGAGGATGTTGATGGATAACCACAGACTGTTCAAGTTTTGTCAGAATAATGCTATAAAATTAAACAAAAGTAGTGAACTGATCCTTCATTTTACTTGTGAGGAGCATTTCATGAAACCATCCGTGTTACTTTTGCGGCAATTTGGTTGAAAGAAACCCAAAAGTTGGGATATAGAAACTTTGAAAAAGGGTCCGATTTGACCCGAAGACAACAGGAGGGTTAAGCCATCAACCTGTGCTAAATCTGGCACATTTACATGCTGGAGTCATGTTGATTAATGTGCGTTGTCCCTTTTTAAATAAAGGAAAGAAGAAAAAAAAAAAAAGTAATTTCAACTCATTGATATAAAGAGCATTGTATGTGGGATTATTTTCATAAGAGAAAGCTCAGTAAAGTCTCTTAAAATAATTTCCTTCTCTCTCTCTCTCTCTCTGCAGTGGAGGCAGGCAGGATTTCTTTTTTTTTTTTTTTGCACCTCTGAAATTGGTTCCACTGTGCCAGTCAAGAGCAATCCATCCCCGGAGAGGAGTCGCAGGGTAAATTTTGCATACTGTAGTAATTCAAACCAGGTGTGGCTGCAGAAAGATACTAACTTGACAGATTCAGAAGCTGCTCTGAGGCAGAGTGAGCAGCACGGCACGGCACAGCACAGCCCGGCCCGGCGAGAACAGAGAAGCTGCTACGCATCGATGGGCGCGGGCCAAGAGGGACGACCTCTGCAAGCTTAAGTGGAAACATGTGGCGCAGACGCCGATGCTGTGCTCATTGCGGCGACACGAGCGTGAAGTGAACTCCTCCGAGAGAGGTCAGAATCACTAAAAGACGGGGAGTGAGTGATGTCAACAAAGAGGCTTTTCAGGGTGGAACACTTAACATCACCTGTGTAGGAAAATGGGCCGACCCAGAGAGGGCTGTGTGTTTTCACAAACGTTTAACCCCACACGTTTGGGTGGGAGGTGTGTGCATATATATATATATATATATATATATATATAGATATGTATATATATATATATATATATATATATATTGAGGATCATACTCTCCTTCCCTCCTTCTCCTCCCTCTGTATTATAGTATACACTCCTTCAATCTCTCTCTCTCTGGAGGCGCATGCGGAAAATAATGTAACAGTGTAAATATTATGCCTGTGTGTGCTTTTTGCAGTTGCGTGGTAACATGGACCAGGCAGCCCGCTCCACACTGGCAAATGTTTTTTTGAGACAGGGTCTCTAACACCCCCCCCACCACCACCACCACCACACACACACACACACACACACACACACACACACACACACACACACACACACACACACACACACACACACACACACACACACACACACACACACACACACACACACACACACACACACACTCTCAGAGCCGGGGAGTCAAACTGAAGTCAATGGCTGCTCTCATGAGGACATGAGTGACGCCTTCTGCTGCGGTCGCTGAGCACAGAGGAGGGGGGGGGGGGAGAGAAAAAAGAGGAGACGCACGAGGAGGGAAGCTAGAAGGTGGTAAAATACAAGCTGAAGTCGATGCTCAGTAGAGGCCAAGACCACCAACACAAACAGAAACAGATCTGGGATCAGAGTTGTGGTCTTATTTAGGTCTCCAATGCATAAAAACCTTAAAGCCTGAGAAGGTACATTTACTGTACTGTCAAATGTGACCTGTTTTCAAAGTTTCTGTATCAGAAATGTGGGTTTCTTTCAAGCTAATTTCCACAAAATGACACGGATGGTTCCATTGAGACGCTCTTTGAGTATAATTAATGATCAGTTCACTACTTCCATTTAATTGTGGGGGTTTAATTACATTTTACAGCATTTGGAGAATTTTTTTCAGAAAAGTATCCTGACTAAACTTTGACATATACCAGTCTGTGATCCTCTTAATATGTTCCTCTGATTTTAACTATTAGGCAAAAGAATTTATAATTTCAGCTTTTTATAACTAGGTATAAATGTGTTGAGCGCAGAAAAAAAGAAAAAAAACCTTGAAAGAAGCATCAAGAACTTTCAAAATGTACATTTTTACTCAGGAGGATAACACAAGAGTTAAGTTAAGGTACTTTGAAGTAGAAATACAACATTTATCACCGGGCAGATTTTTTTATCTTGTTATGTACCTACACATTTGGGGATTTTGATAATTTCACTATTCAGTTATTTATTCTATTAAAAAATCTTCACAATGAGTACTTTTCCCAAAAAGGTGATAAGAGCTTTGCGTCTAATACTTTATTTATCCTAAAGCGAGACTATGCAACTTTAGAAGGAGGAAATACCACAACGTTCCACTTAGAAATGAAAGTTACATTTATAAGCAACTAGAAGGGCGCTCAGAGAGCGCAGACCTCGGGCAAGGCAGGTCCTATCTCCCAATGTTAACACAGCGTGAATTTTCCCAGTCGGGAAGTCATTTTTCCTTTTAATTCAGACACCACATGAATGCAGTACAAGCGCCCTATCTCGCAATGCTAACGTAAGTGAAAAATAATGTGTGTGGCCGCCCCGTGATTCAGCTCCGCTCCGAAATGTAATGGGTTTCTTCCTTGGCCCATGCTGCAACCTTCCACTGAGTTGCATGAAAAACTGAACCAAAAACATAACCTCCTTGGTGGAGGTAACCGTACAACTGTACGCACTCAGATATGCTGCTGTTACAGCGTGACTTGGTCTGGTATGACCAGTAGCTTATGGTTATTCCATATCTGTCATGTATGAGGACAGTATTAGCAAAATTTTCACAGTCTTGCAGTAACATTTTTTAAATCTGGACTTTGACTGCCACCACTGCCCTGTTGTTTGTGGTAATTATTAACTTTGAGGGACATTCACACTTTAATTCCCTTCGGTCTTTCCCTTGGCGCATTTAATCATTTTCGCCATACATGCCACTTGCTTTTATGACCATGTTACTCTGTTGAACTGTTGAACCTGCAGCATTAGTCCCCAAACGTGATAATCCCATCCATTCCAATCATGCCAGATTCCAAACAGAATTAAATTATTAAGGAGCTTACGTTAGAGTCATACGAGGCTTTAAAGGTTTTAGGGCTTTGGCTGTGGACCGACAGAAGGGCCCAAGCCATGGGAATGGACAGGGAGTTTCACACTGCAAAAAGTGTGCATCTGAAGGAGCCATTAAACCAACGGAGTATGAGAAGTATGTTGGGATTTGTATTGAATTCAGCATGACATATCTCGAATCAAATGTGCAAAAACAAAAAAAAAAATGTTTTTGCTTGCCTGCCATGGAAAACAGTGAGGTTACCTCACCACAATGGCAGATTCTTTCAAGTATTTTAATCAGAACACAAATTCACGAGTCAGGAGCCAGCTTAAATGGTTCATAAAGATACAGACATTTTTTGCAGTGTAGCAGTTGTCTGAGAAAACACAGGAAGCTCTGCTCCCTTTATAGTCCAAAGCCTCCGTCTTCACCTCGCAAAATAGCCCTGTCAGAACCAGCGGGGCCAGTTAGCAGAATTTATGACTGTGTCAGAGCGGACCAGTGGCCCGGATCCGTGCTACCGTCTAATTTGACCTACAGAGAAAGTGGAAACAGATAGACGCGGCCCTAAAGGGTTTGCTATTAGAGCTTGCAGAGTTTGTGGGTCTGTTCCCTGAGTTTGGCTCCATGTACTGTACATCAACATAGAGGAGAAGACTGTAGGATTGCAAGTTTGAGAGTTCAAAGGAGAAAGAAATGGGGGAGAAAACCAAATAAACAGGATAATCTATCTTGTGATATCCCTGATGTATTTGGGTAAAAACGACAGGGAAGAAATGGGGGGTGGGGGGGTGAATGACCGACCGTGGAAGGTCTAAAATTAAAAAAAGAGTCCAAAAATAATCTTACAAAGTGTAGAAATTCCTAAGCGGCCTACAGAGACTCACAATCCAGGCTGTGTTAAAATCTGGACTGGAAAAAACAAGGAGGTAAAGTGCTTAAAGTCTTAAAAAGTAACAGTGTGGAGCCAGTTTAATAGCCCTGCCTTTGGAAACCTGTCAAAACAGGGATTGAAAAATCAGTTATTAGCACCGAGCGACCTGGACGAAATGAGACACAATAATTACATTGTCAACTTTTGTTTCGCTTGTGCCGCCGTGGTTCAGCGTGAACACAATAAAATCCCTTCCACCATATGTGGCGGCATACAACAGCATTGGCTTTGGCTGTCAAAGCCTCAGGCCAGCTCAATAGGCTGGCGACACGCCCATCTCTCCCCACCTCCGTCTGATGGCTCAATAGAGAGGTGAACTTTAACCTTTGGGCCCTGCCCCTCCATTATGGAGGAGGCTCTGAGCGCCACAGTTGTCTGGGAAGGCGCACAATGCTCCAGCACGTCGTCGCCCTGCTGGAATTTAATTTTCCATTTTACAAATGAGCCACACATCCTATTTAGCGTTCCATTTACTTTCAACAAACGTAGCGTTTAGTTCTCTGTGTTGCATCTCAATAGACTTACTAAGCGGCTGTGAGATAGAACTGAATGTCTGAACAACCTCCAGCGTGCTCATGGAAAAGAATCTACTGACAAGATGTTAGTGTAGTACAACTATCCCGGCCTGTAATACTGGATAATCTGAGGATTTGTCCGATTTGCGCTTTGCTTGTACTACCAAAACTGACGTTTCCGTACTGCAGTTGTTGATAATGATTTATTTCGCTGATACTTTTCTGCATAATCCCAACGTAAGTGTTACCTCTCTTTCACAACTACAAATAGTTAGCATTTTCGCCCACAAATACATTGAGGAAAAGCATGTGAAAAAGCATCCAGACCATCATGGGAGATTACATAAGAATGTCCACTGAAAACCGTGTGACCTGCACCAACGCTTTCTAGGAAACATTACTGCCCCTTAAAAAGTTCAGAAAAATATAAAAAATATCCCTCACAAATGAACCAACATAAAGTCCATTAAATAAAAAATACAACTGAATATATGGAATGTTCTGTAGGATACGGAAGAGGATTAGGGTCATATGTGAAAAATGTATTTGAGTTTAAAGTCAGAATTCTGACTTTTTATTCTCAATGTTCTAATTTTAAACTCAAATACATTTTTCACATGTGGCCCTAATCCACTTCCGCAGAAGGAAGTGAACCTGATGAGATTATATTTATCTGTATAAAAAAATAAAATGTCTTGTCTTTAAGGAACAAAGCAGAACACGGTGCATCCTCAGAAAGGCCCCTTTCATCCACTCCAGTGTGAAGACAGGAGGTACTTTTGTAGGCGGGCAATGGACCTTAATGGCCCCCCCAGTCACTACTTACTCTTACACTTGTGCCGATCTAAAGGCACTTAGAGAAAATGACAAACTGGGATGGTAGGCAGTGCTGAGCAGAGAGGACTACACTGTGCTGATCTGCATGGAGCAGTTAGCAAGTCACTTAAAAGTCACCTGTCCAAAAATCAGACACGGTCGCGATTCATTCAGCTGGAATTAACAACGGCTGTCGAATCCAAAAATGATCTGTCATTTCAACAAGGATTGCCGGGGGAAGACAGCTTCACCTTGAGGACCCAGTTGGAGAAATAGAGTCTTTAGAAGGCCATTGTCAGGCTGTCAGGGCTCAGGGTGCCCTCCCCCCGACCCTGCCAGACAAACGCAATGCACTGCAAGAAAAATGGCCATCCGGACAATAGATTGTGTCTGTCTACACAATGACGATTCAATCTTCAGCCAGTTCATGAAAGACTTAATACGGATGTTCTTTTCTGATTGCCTCAGGTTACATTTACATCGCTACGTTTGAGTTTTTAAGCGGAGTTTTGAGCCAAAAACCATCTCCGTGCACACAAGTGGTTTTAGCTCCGGTAGAAGAACTGATCTCCGTTTAAACTAACACGCCCAAACCAAAATATCTCATCAACAGTCTTGTACACCGGGCTTGCGCCTGCCAGGGTAAACAGGAGGTAGTTGCCGTGGTCACGTTAGTAGCTTTAGTCTCAGAACGGGACGTTGCGACCGATAAGACCCAATCAGGCGGCGAAACGTTGGCGTCAGCGTCGGTGTTGACGAAGGGCTCCGTTCGCGGCCGTTGAGACTGTGACGCAACCTCGCAGATTCCAAGCCAAAGCGGGGTCGGAAGTGTTCCCAAATGTCTCCGGTTTAGGGGCACGGAAACGCCAGAGCAGGGGGAATGCGAGGTGTAAACGTAGCAAAAGATATTTTTTTTTTAAACATAACCGTTGCAGTGTAAATGTAGCCTCAGACTCTCTTTCATCAGCCCTCTCCCCCAATCAGTCGTCACCCACCGAGAGCCAGGGTCTCTCCGAGGCTTCTGCCTCTTTAACTTTTTCCTCGGCGCTGTCGCACCAAATGCTTGCTCATGGCGGGGGGAATTGTTGGGTCTCTGTAAAAGATTGCGTGGTCTCGACCTCCTCTATCTGTTAAATGTCCTGAGATAACTTCCGTTATAATTTGACACTATAAATAAAATTGAATTGCTCTCGTAACAAAAAAGTCAGCACAAGTGACCAACAGTGTGTTGGATTTCTTCTCAGCGTCGTTTGAAACTAAAAACCATCACGGTGAACGACAAATGACGCACTTTATGTTTTTCCTGCAGCTTCCAAAAGCTAAAAACATCACAAATGGACCACGATGGCCGTCCATCGCCAGCAGCATTGGCCGCCATGACTGACAGGACAAAGACAAGACAGGCGTCTCGCAGAAACGTTTGAGGAATAAAGAATCAGGAGACCGCAGAGCTTCTCAGTGTTTTACTGACAGGGGCTTTCTGGGAAATGCAGTGCACACTGACACTAACAGCAATGCACGTATGGCAGGATGAAAAAGAGGATCTAAAGCATAACCATGTTAAAAATTAGGGGACAAAATAATGGTATTAGGCACATCACTCAACTTAATTGGAGATAATGTAACGGGATTTTTTGTGTGCACATGTGCAAATGTCTGTGGATTATCTTCAGCAGCTGGGACATTGCTTTTAAAAAGAAAAAGAAAAAGACATTACTGATGAGTTTTTGAATTCTACTTTTGAAAGGATTGAGCTCTGGTGACGAAATTTCATTTATCTCCATTGTGTCGGGCTGGACAAACAAGCCTCATTTTTTTTTTTTGCAGTGTGGCAATGGGGTTAGCAGAGGTTTTGACATTAGTATATGTGGGGGTGTTACCCCGGACCCCTCTAAAGCCAGGCCATGTCACAGGCTTGTCTGTCACCCAGCACCCTGGTTCTATAGAGGGTGACCTCTCCGTTCACCTCCCTCAAGGCCAACAGCGGCCACATGGTGACTGGCTAACTGGATTTTAGGGTTAGGGTCAGGGTTTAAAAAAAAACAGCTCCGGGACAGAAGGGAGGGAGGGAGGGAGGGAGGGAGGGAGGGAGGGAGGGAGAGGAGAAGCCAAGGGGGTAAGCTTCGCTTCAGAACGCGAGCCATCATGGCGCCATTTTGTTGCTAACAGGCCATCACCTCCTGTTAGCATTCCGCTGACCGCCATTTTTTCTTTACGTCACTTGACTGAGAATAACTTTACATCCGAAGCGTTTAAAAACTCGATGTGTCCATTGTTTAGTTCTAAAGAAACACCACAATGTATAAAAGGCTCAATTACCTTGTACCTCACGTTATGGCTCCGTAGCAGACTTTTTTGTAAAAATAAGCTAACGATTGTGTCATAACCATGAGACTTACTGTCGCACGGTAGAGGAATTACTGTATAGTACAGGAGAAGCTCGCAGGCAGTTTCGACTTACGTTAGCTGTTTAGGTTTAATTACTAATGTTAGCTAGCATGTTAGTTAGCAATAATTAGCCTGTCCTTATGTTATCTCCTTACATATACCTACGCTCTCCATCTCTGTAAGATTGGGAATGATTTAGATTTCTCTCGGCACAGCTACCAGAACACTTACAACTTTCAGACACGTTGCTAACGTCACATTTACGCTGTCTCTCTCAGTTGGAGGCTGCGCAGTAAAGCTGGCCATCACCGGAAAAGTGCTTCTAATATCCTTCACTGGTCTCCGTCCAGAGCAACGGGCTCTGTTGGTCCATTAATATATATGTCAATGGGAGAAGCATGCGATGTCTCAATAAAGACAGAAAGGAACGTCTCAATAACTGCCAACTTCAATCTTACATCTCATCCAGACTAAACACGTGCGTTTAACCCTTGTGTTGTCTTACTTGTTCCTGTCCTCCTGGGTCAGAATTGAAGATGACCATTGACGTTTTTTGGCGCTTTTTTTTTGGGGCCATTTGGTTGAAAGAAACCTGTATTTCTGATATTAAAAAAAAAACGTTGAAAAAGGGTCAAATTTGATCCAGGGACAATAGGAGGGTTAAATGGTGCATTTCCATTTAAGGTAGCTGTAGAGTTGGATTGGTTCCAAATAGGAGATACCATCAGTTAAATTATGTACTGAAATCATAATAAGGATGGATATTATGATGGAATTTGGCTGATGGGAATCCACATAGCTCAGAGCCCGGGGGTGGGGGGGTAAGAGAAACCAGAGAAATGTCTTAATAAGGCCTCGGTCGCCTCATCTCTATTAGAACTAAACTAAAACTTGATCACTGAGAATGATGTGAGCAGACAAAGGACAGTCTTTTGCGGATGTCTTTTAGTACAAACATGCACTGCAAAAAAGGGCATTTAACTGTATTTTGTAATCAGAATATGAATATTTTTTTTAGGTGGCTTTAAAGCATAACGTCTGCAAGTTATATGAGGCCAAATTCACTGGAGGTGAATTAAAATAGTTATGTATGCTCTGATAAGGTAAGTGGTACAAAAAGTAGATTTTTGTGATTAAGGTAAACTGCCTCTTTGACCCATTTATTTAAATTTTTTTAAAGGGCAGCATTAAAAAAAGGATTTTAACGAAGTCTGATTGTGTAGAAAAGCACAAATGATGACATTAAAACTATAGCTGAAAAGATTAATCGATTGATCGATTAGCTGTCAACTATTAAATGAATCGCCAACTATATTGCTAATCAATTCAACTTCTGATTCCAGCTTCTTATATGTGAATAGTTTCTAGTTTCTTCCTTCCTCTGTGACAATAAACTGAATATCTTTAAGAACAAGACATTTGAGGACGTCATCTTCGGCTTTGGGAAACAATGATCGATATATTTTTTTAACCATTTTCTGACATTTTATAGACCAAACAACTAATTTGTCAGAAAAGAAAAAAAATCGACACTGAACTACAACTGCCTGTGTCCAAGTTAACGCACAGCACAACTATTACATGTCCTGTTTGGTTGGACACCTACAGACTTTACCAGCACCGTGAGTGCCTGTGTGTTCAGCATGGGTGGCCACAGTGGGAACTAACCCCACAGCAATGGATGGTGCCAAGGTCGCCCCGCTGATCTATACAGAGCGGAGAATGTACAGGAATTTGTCTCGGTGGCTTGTTGACAACTTAATGTCGCAGCTCACCCTGACACAACGCAGTACAAGGCCAACAGTTCCTCACGTACGCTGTAAAGGCATACTATGGATAGTCCGCTATACATAGTAGAGCTGTGTAACATCCCATAGGAGTTAAAGCAGGGGAGTGTACGGAAGGGCTACTGCTGGACAGGGAAATCAACTGAGTGATATGCACATACAATGAAATTCAAGGTGCTACTCCATGGTGCAAGCATAAAAACACACACATTAAACTAAGAACATGGATCAGAGAATGTGAAGATGGTAAAAAGATTATGGGCTCTATTTTAAAGATCTAAGTGCAGGGCCTGAAGCGCCTGGTGCAGGTGCGTTTAGGGCGTTTCCAAATCCACTTTTGCTAGTTTGAAGGCGAAAAAAGGGTCCGTGCGCCGGGCGCATGGTTCTAAAGGGTTGTACTTTAGTGTCTTCATTAATTCATAGGTTTGTTTTGGGAGTAACATGCAATAAACCAATCAGTGTCATCTCCCATTCCCTTTAAAAGCCAGGCACGTTTGGACCTTGGAGCATTGCTATTATGATGGAGGATTTGCACCGTAATATTTTTATTTGTAATCTTTTGCATGTTTGTGTGCTGCTGCGCGTCCCTGTGTGTGTAACAAGCATAGTGTGCACGGGCCTAGGAGCATTTTACTAATGTGCTGTTAAAATAACAATGAAATGCTGCGCAGGTTGTTGTTGGTCACTGGCGCGATCACTTCCCCCTGCCTCAAGATAGCAATACGCCAAGAATGCACCTGAACACACCTCCCTGTAAGACCAGCACGCCCACGGGCGCAGAGATGGGCGCAGGTGCATTTGCTATTTAAACGACGTGGGCGCTGGACGGTCTTAAAATCGCTTTGCGCCACGCAAGTAAGTAGTAAAATAGCTAAAACATAAGTTACAGGCATTGCACATGATTACGTGAAATGCAAGTGCAGCTTAAGTGCTTATGTTTTTTTGTTATTCTATGTGCAAATTGCTTGTGGAAAGAAACTGTCCCTGAATCTGGAGATGCGTGTTTCAAGATTCAGGGACAGTTTTTTTGCACTTTATTGCACTATTTAATGAACCATTGGTGAGTCATTCTTTACACAAAAAGGACACTTTGGGGGATAAGTCAGAGATTTGGTGAACAGAACACATATCTAAGTGCTGTGACCAGTCCGTTTGGGATTAATTTGCTGTAGAGCTGTGCAATTAATCCAATTTTGATCGCAATTTGGATTTGGGCTCCTAACGATCACAAAAACAATGTGCCTGAGAAAAAATGATTACATGGCATTTTTCAAGTAAACTCTTATTTTGTTCTGAAGGGGAATTAAAAAAGTATAAAGTATTAAGGGGAATTTCACAGTTCAAGGTGTTTCCACTGTTGATTTGTTTAAATGCTTAGCTGTTTTTGAAGTTCAATAAATGCAACGTCTTTCCAAAAGCCAATGAGTAATTGTGTCAAATTATGGTGATTTTAATATTGACCAAAATAATTGGGATTATGATTTTTTTCTTTTTCCATAAGCGAGCAGAAGCTAGTTTGCTGCTAACAATGCAGCCGCAAACTTTATCATCAGCAAATCTTCACGCATTCTAAACATGCTAAAAGTTGCTGTCGGGGAGCTACTTCAGAGTGTCCTGAGGGCTGGTGACAGGTGTGTGTAAATCTGTGTGTGTGTGTGTGTGTGTGTGTGTGTGAGAGAGAGAGAGAGTGGGGACAGAGGGAGGGAGACAACTGCTGTTGGTCTGCTGGGAGCAGATGTTGGAGATCTCTGTAAACTGTTAATAGCTGCAGGATCTCATTACATTTAACTCTTTAAATGCCAAACCTCCACTGGGGGAGAAAGTGCCTCTCGTTGCCTCACTACCAGCCTGACACACAAACGGCTTCAATGATGACGTCAAAAGATGCACAAAGAAAAAAAAAAGTTAAGTTAATAGTTTATTTTTTAACGTTTTTGACGTAAATGTCGCATTATTTTGCACTGAAACTGTGTGAAAGTTAGTAATGATTGGAACATATTTACAGGTAAATTCTCTCCCATCATCATGCCTTTATGAAGGCAGCAAGAGGACTGAGAGGGAGAATATATTTTAATATATTTACCTACCTGCCCAGGAACTACGGGCAGAAAATAGCAATTGTGCTACAACCTGGTCTCTCCTTGTTCTTATACAAGGTTCATGTTTAATTGTGCACTGTCCCTGTTTGAATGAATTACATGACATTACAATAATACGCAGGAGAGACTCTTCTCTGGGCATCGTTTTAGAATTTCTATGTCATTAAGTTTGAGTTTATTTTGAACCATAACACACGTTTTGACTGTTTGAATTCCGATGCTCTTACCACACTGAGGTTGTCTTTTAATCCCACAGCTCGGGGGCCATTAAAGGAAGACAAAAGTAAACCAAGCCCTGTTACTTTAAGCAGTGCCATTCTACACGAGAGCCCAGTGTTTAAAGTCAATCCGACGACAAAAGTGCAACAGCTGTTTGCTGCACTGCATTACTGTCAACATTGAGCTATACACGCGAGCCACGCATGTATCTGTGCAGCGCAGCAGCTCGACCCCTCCGAATGTATTTCGGTCAGCCTAGCCGGGGCTGAGAGCGCCCTGAGTCCTGCTTCCCAGCACTCTGTTTCACACGCCTCCACTTATAGCAACTCACACCGGGGAGCATCGCAACACTTGTACTGAGCTACTGATGGACACAGCCTCACTGGAGTAGCAGAGGATTAAGATACCTTGCTAAAAGGCACTCCGATGGTAGCTCAAGCACCGATGGTGCCCTTGCTCCTACTACTTTTTCCTATGTCTATTTAATGTGTATTTGTCTTATTCTGTCGTTCACAATACCAGAGTAGCAAACGATTATTTTGCACACAACATTTCTCAAGTAAACGCTTATTTTCTCTTGTGTTCTGAAGGGGAATTCAAAAAGTTCTAATTTTCAACGGGAAAATGTTTTAATATTGACCACACTGACCGCAATCCAGGAGCCCTACTTGAAGTCGAAGTTGTCTCACCTTGATTCCTCCCATCCTCTGCTCTCCCTTGAACTCTTTGCCGTTCTTCAGCCAGTGGATGGTCGGCATCGGGTTTCCGGACGCGGCACAGCGGAACTTGACGGTGTTGGCGGCTGGAACGGCCAGGAGCTTTTTGTCCATCCGGTCTGGCCTGGTCCAATATGGAGCTTCTGTTGGCGAAACACAGCACAAGGGGTTGCGTGAGTCATGGAGTACTTATTCTCCAAAAACAGAACAGACACTATTAGGATGGCTGTATGGTAGTTCTGACATATCTCAAGTCTCAAGTCATTCGAGTCGCAAGTGATTTAAGATAATCTATCTCGGGCTAAAGTAAACGCTCAAGTCATTTGAGACTAGTCCACGTCAAAGCATCAGTTCAATTCAGACATGTCACGGTCAAGTCCTATTCGTTTGAGATGAGCCGTGTCTCGAGTCAAGTCCCAAGTCCATAAGGGCGTGAGTCATGAGTCTTCATAAGCAAACTGCAAGTTGAGATGCAGACCTTTCTGGTCAGAATCCTGAACACAAAATGACAGAGGATATCAAATATTCCTTTTGGAAGTGTAGCTGGGACTCTCAAGTCTCAAGTAATTTGAAATAACTCTCAAGAATCGAGTCATTCCATACTCAAGAAATTTGAAATAACTTGAGTCATTCCATACTCAAGTCATTTGAAAAAACTCAAGTATTGAGTCATTCAAGTCTCAAGGCATTTGAAATAATCTATGTCAGGCTAAAGTCTGTTAGAGCAAGTCTCAAGTAATACGAGTAAAGTCTCAAGTCATTTGATACAAGACCAAGTCAAGCATCAATTTAATTTAGACAAGTCGTGGTCAAGTCCGAAGTCATGTGAGATGAGCCAAAGTCTCAAGTCATTTGAAAAAACTCACAAGTAGCGAGTCATTCGAGTCTCAAGGCATTTAAGATAATCTATGTCAGGTAAAGTATGTTAGAGCAAGTCTCAAGTCATATAAGACGAGTAAAGTCTTAAGTCACTTGAGACAAGTCCAAGTCAAGCATCAATTCAATTTCGACAAGGTCGAGGTCAAGTCGGAAGTCAAGCGAGACGAGCCAAAGTCTCAGATCATTTGAGACATGTTTGAGTCAAGTCTCAAGTCCACAAGGCCAAGTCCTAGTCAAGAGTTAATGGTGGTATGTAGCTGGGACCAAGTCCTTTCAACAAATATGGTTCTGTGATAGAAACAGGTCAAAACCTGAGACAAGCTTATTGTTCCCATTTTGTGACATGAATCTGACTAGCTTTGCCAAGATGTACCGCTTTCCTACCCTAACAGATCACTCCCTAGTTTTCCATTTTCTATGTTCTTAGATCATAGACATTTTTTGGGAAAGACCCTACAGGAATTCATAGATACATGTTTTTGTAATTGCTAAAAGATGGCCCAGCCGGTACAACTTGCTCCTCTGTCCTGTCTTCAAATTGGTCCATCTTGGATGAGTTAAGTACTTTGCCAGAACAGATGTAAGGTTGAGGTTTCACTGGAGGTCTTCCCTCGCCGCTCTGATGAACAACATAGTGTACCTGCACCCATTATTCTCCAACGTCAAGCCCACCCTTCAGTCCCAAGAGAAACAGTTAAACGGTGTGAAACAGTTTGACAGATGCTGAAAGGACACAAAACGTGCGCGTGAAGCGTCACAAGGACCAAACAAAGTTTATAATCTCCCTCCCTCCCCCCGATAACAATGCAAGAGTTCATTTGAGTCGTCCGATCCTGAGAGTTTGGAAACCTGTCAGGGCGATTTATTGAGTTGTATTGAGAAGACGGCAGACAAAGAGGGTGTAGCGAGTCAGAGAGGCCTATTGTTCCGCTGTGGAGGGTGAGAGCACAGAGGTATGGCTCACTTTCTTTATGGTTCTGTGTGAGTGTGTGTGTGTGTGTGTGTGTGTGTGTGTGTGTGTGTTTCCCAGGACAAAAGCTGGGGAGGTGGCTGACCGGTCATCAGATGTCTCTTTTACTTTCTAAATGCAGGAGGAGAGAGAGGAGATAATTACCATTTCAATGTCTGCACTGTGTGCGTGTTCGTACGAGTGTGTGTGTGTGTGTGGGTCAACAAAAGTTGAAAAAGTAATTTTCACCCTCGAGCACCACGGTTTTTTTTTTTATCTCATTGGGACATCTCAGGTGAGATGTCAATCACAGAATACCTGTCTGTGATTGGCTAAATGGCTCTGATCTACAGCATGTGTGTGTCTGTTTATCATCACTGCTTTGTGATATATATTTCTGACACACATTTCTTTGACTCCTGCCATCAAACTTTGGCTTGGTATTCACAGAGTAATTACAACCAGAGCAGGAGAGAGAGAGACTCAAAGTGATGAAAGACACAGACGTATCTTCTTAGAAAGCAAACAAACAGCATCACTCCACTCTAGTGAACAGACTGTTAACTCGGCGTGTGTTTGCAAACTCTAATGGAGCAGCTGAGCAGCGCTCCCTGCTTGAGTTAGACTCCCCAGCTCGCTAGGACAAACGCTCTCCACGTGCAACCACAGACACACACACACACACACACAGCCTCCACCTTAAAAGGGAAATATCTGTTAGATTTCATTACTTCTCTCTCTCTCTGTCTTGGCGTATTTAGAGCGACACTCGGCGCAGCGTGGGACAACCCTCCAAGGAGTCTGAGCACATTGTTTTCTTGGCATCGTAATCAGCCACACACACACTCGGTTCAAACAGAAACACACTGAGGTTTTTTTTTTATAAAACAGTCTCTCTCCTGTTGTGTGGTCCTCCTCCTCAGGCTGCTGCTGCTGCTGCTCCTGAACTCCTCTTGGCCTGAAAAACACTGTCCTGCTGCTGCTGATTCTTCAGCCACGATGATGTTTTTAACCCAAAATAGGACGCTTGTGTGGGTTCAGCACGTCTCCATGGGTTTTTTCCTCCCCCCCCCCAAAAAATGAAACCACCCTGAGATTGGTTTATTTGCTGACCTTTAGCTGTGCTAGCTGCGGTGTTTCTGCTAGGATCACCTGCCAGTCCAACTGAGTGGGCAACTGCAGTGGCGAAATCCTCCTTCATATTTTCTGGCAATTCGTTTTTCTGTAAGTGGCTTTTTTTGTCTGGTCAGAGCTCACGCTGCTAATGCCAACCACGCTGTTCTTCTTTTACTTGGGGAAATCATCTTAAGAATATGCATCAGGAAGAAATGGGATAAAAATGTATAGAAATAAAACCCCAATCAAAGCTAAAGGTAATTATGAAAACGAGAAAAGATTTAAGGGGCAAACTGTAACTAAATACCAAAAATGCTGCAATAAGAACATCAGGTGCAGCTGAAGAAGTGCACACATAAAAGCATGGCTTTGGTTTTATTTAGAAATATATATAGGCCTATATTATAACCTATTTTGTCTTTTTTCATAGCACTGTTTTTTACTTAACATAATGAGCACTGAGTGTAAATAGAGATGTTATGATGTACGACCGTATGAAAATAGATGATTATTTTCCTTATTTTGAGCCATTTTATTGAAGTAAAAAATGCTGCATTTTCTAATTTAATAGTCGCTGTTCGAATTGAAGCGGGTTTTCGATTGACTGGGGTTGGGTTGGGGGGGGGGGACTGTTTCCATAACGTCTTCTCTGAACTCCCTGAGGTGTCCACCTGTCACCTGCAGAGGGTTAACCCAGGAGGGGAATCTCTCTGGGAGCCTAAAAATGTACGACTGTGCGGTTTGTTTGGTTTTACACCTTCACACACACACACTTACACACACACTCACTAGTTATGTCTACTGGGGGGGGAATAGTATTCTACTACAGCTACCAGCTCCCAGTATTGTATTCGGATATTCTCCTGAAGCATCGTCCAAAACTTTTCTGAATACTTTCAGTCGGTTTTAAATAACACAGTACGCGATTTGACAGCAAATACAGAGCGGCTTCATCTTTCAAAGTTTGATGAGATCCCAAATGGATCTGTACTTGGGCAAGTCCACATTTTTCTATTATCACTGGCAAGCAGGTGATATTTTCAGTCACTGTGGTTGCTAGTTAGAGGAGTATCTCAATACTGTAACTAATTTCAATGGTATTCGGTGGAAAGTTAGGCCAATGGTAAGTTATTTTTGGGTGGAGATCCAGGAGCTTTTCTAATGACTTCTTTTCTTGTAAGATAGGACTTTTTATTGTTCTAACTACTGCACTCACAGGAAGGAGAATCTGTCCCATGTATCCCATGATAGTCAGTCACTGTATGTAGAATAATGGAGAACCAGAAGCGGATTAAAATGTTCTAAATGCTTCCTATTACTAAAATAACTTCAGAGGACTGTGCAGCCTTGCAGGGGGTAGCACTTCTTTTTGTTAACAACATAGAGCATGATTACATTTTCTTTGTGTTTGCACTAAGCTTTGCAGTTCCAAGTGTTACACGCACATGGAATCCCCCCCCCCACACACACACACAACCCCTGTATCTCTCTGTTCCCTTTTCCCTCTGACTCCTGGCTCTGTGTTGCGGGTCGAAGGAGCGTGACTGTGGCTCTCTGTAAACCCCGACGCCGGCGCAACAGCAATTAGCCGGAGCAGGACACGGCGCGGTGCTGCTGGTCGCCGCGGCACAAGGCCCTTCAGCGCTCAGACACCGATCTGGGGGGGGAGCGGGGGAAGGGGGTTTGGTAATTGTGTAATTGTATAATTTGCCCTCGCTGACGCCTGTGAGCACACAGGCAGATTTCATTACAGATTACACTGGGGTTCTTTTGAAGGCACGCTGCCCCTGGTGGGCCTGCAGGGACTCAGGGCAAACAGAGTCGGGAGGGAACGGCGGCCGCCGGGCAGCGTAGCGTGGCCCGGTGTCCGGCTCTCTGCTCTCCTGCCAGGGTAAACAAGGAGGCTGCATAGCTCAGGAGCACAGCACAGATTAGGCTCTGTTAACATTCCTCCCCCTGCCCCCCCCACACACACACACACACACACACACACACACACACACACACACACACACACACACACACACACACTACCCTTTCACTTCACACAGCCTCCGAGTGTGTACACTGTTTTCCACTCTGCGCAAAAAAACACTCACTTTCATAACTCACACACATCGTGTGGGGGCGTACGATGGTTTGATCTCTGACCATTTCTTCTTCTGCTCCTCTGTCAGGTCAGCGTGACAATTCCAACCCAGCCGATGACTTCTGAAACTTTGTAATCGTTTAAGGGAGACAGCACACCTCTCAGGATCTATTCAACCCACCGTTGGCAGGGCTGTCCGCGACTAAAGACATTCTTAGTTGACTAAGGCTACGTTTACACGCGGCCGGCTGTTTTCACGAATGGACATTTCAACCTCACCGTTTTCAAAAATAACACCGTGCACAGCTGTCAGTTTTCAGAAAAGTGTTCGATTACACGTACCCGTGTATATACGCCGTCAATGGCGCCAAGAGCACGCCAAAACCTGTAGGTGGCGGTGTAAACGAGAAGCTCAAGCCCACGTTAGCCAATCGGAATCCCGAAAATAGCAACAACAACAAGGAATCACTTCCTCTCTCTTCTCCTCCTCACTTCCTCGGCTGCCTGAACCTCCGTTTGTCTCAGGTTACATGCAAACGTGCAAACAAAGTCTTCCAAAATCTCCACTCTGGCTGGAGGTTTTTAGAAAGACTCGTTTTCAGACGCAAATTCAACAAACAAACATACAAACGAAGGGAAATGTCTCCGCTTTTCAAAATAACCATGTACGTGTAAACGGGGTACCACGCACATATGATTTTGTTGACTAATCGATTAGTTCAATCGACAGATGTGCGCGCTTCGATTGGCTGCAAAGACTAGAAAAGCTCAATTTAACTGGATGCTTTTAAACGTGGCCTTAAAACCCACCTTTTTAGGAGAGCTTTTGAGTGAACTCGTACCCTTTTCCTTATTGTTTTTGTTTCATTTCATTCTATTTACTTTTATTTTCATGCTCTACATATGTTTTAATTTTTTAGCACTATCATGTATCACTTTGAGATTTGCGTAAATATAAAGTGCATTACAAATTAATTATTATTATTATTATTATTATTAACTATTAAACTAACTTTTACGTCTGTAAAGTGTCTCAAGATAACTCGTTATGATTTGATGCTATAAATAAAATTGAATTGAACTAAAGTCCATTTACCATCCGTAAAACCGAGTTTCTCTACAAAGAATCCTGCAAAAGCACCACTTGAAATCTTGTGTTAAATCTGTGTACCACATGTGCTCGTAGGTTTCTGGGAATTAAATCATTGACTTGATTAGTCAACGATTTCATTCCAAGAAACCTACGACTAATCGACTAAAGAAATCTGAGTTGATCAAAACCGAAACAAGACCTAAACGGCTGATTAGTCGACTAAGACTAACAGGACTAAACATTTGAACAGTTTATTTTGCAGAGGTTGTTCCCAAAGGAGATTTTATTGGGAGATATTCATGGTTTGGTCATGTCATTATCAGTAATCACTGTCACACTTTCACCTGACAGGACTCGAACTGACTCGAACCGACGTCTGCACACCCATGTGGTTTCCTTTGTGCTGCCTCTCACAAAAGAAATGTCAGCCTCCCACTTTAGTCAATAACATGCAGAATGTCCTGTGTATCTGCCCGCACAGTGTCGATGCCTGGAGATACAGAGGCAACACGCACACGGCTGCTGTCTTTCTCTTCCAATATAAAAAAAAAAAAAAGGAAACACAAATCTGGTGTCAATCCTGTAAATTGGTCGATAATATCGTTCACGCGCCGGAATTGCTGTGGGCTGCCGGGCAGGAATCTATCTCCTCTGCTGTTTTCCCAGAAGGCCGTGCTGAGCGAGTTGCGGAGGTTAGTGGAGAATGAGCTCATGACTGCAGCAGCTTGACTGGTCTTTTTTTTCCTGTCTGTCTGATCCTCTCGCCTCCGATAACAGTCGGCTGTGGCCAGCAGCGGCATCATTTCAACTGGCAGCATTTCAACAAATCTTGAATAATTGTCAATCAGCGATTGCTTTCTATCACCTCTCCCTCATTAATAGCCTGACTCTTTCCCCATCTCCACATCTCTGTTATCGTCCCTCTCTGCATGTGGATGTGGATGTTCTTCCGCTCGCCGACAGGGACTCTCCGTCTGGCTGTGTGTGGCTCTTCACGTGGCCTCCTTCCTTGCCATAGCCGGCTAATTAGCGCTGGTTTAGCGGACATTAAGCGGCGATAGGGGTTTAACGTTTCTTGGGCTTATCACTCTCCCTTTTGGCCGGGAAATCGGAGCCCCGTATGTCATGAGGTAGACTTACATCCAGAGATTAAGTCTGGCAGTCTGAGGCTATTTACTGGCATTCAGGATGTCTGCAGTAAAGCTGCTGCCACTTCGGCCCATTTAGAAAACACTTGAGGCTTTCAGCGCCAAGTGAAGCTGCGCATTCAAACACATTCAGGTTGTTTTTTTAGTTCTTTTTTTTTTTACATTGCAGGTGTTAAGCTTATCCACAGCGACTTTCGGGTACAAAGACGGCAACAAGAAGCTTTCTGCAGTGTTACTCTGCAGCTTATTCTGCCGCTTTCTCCTGTAATCTCTCTGGATAAGAGCACCAGCTAAATTCCTTGAAGAAAAAGGCAATGCTGTATTAATATAAAGCCTACATTTTGAATTGTCCAACATCCGATGTGAGCAGGATGCAGGGATTAAATGTTAAAAGTGAACCATGACAAAGAATATTAACAGGCATCACTGTGTTCATTACATTATGTAAACGCTTGAGTGCAACTACGCGCAAAAAGAACTGATTACTTGCTTTCCGAGTCGTAAAATGACAGGATTAGGAAAAATTAGGAGGTGATTTCTTGATCCATAACTGGGCTTTTACTCTTGTTTGTCTTACTTACAGTTGTTACCTGTTTTTGACAGTCTGTCTTTCTCAAAGCTGCCTTTGCATGCTGCCATCAGCAACAACTGCCTCATTAAAATACAGATTTCTTTCCTTCCAAACAGTGAGGAAATCCTGAACATACAGTATTAAAAATGGCAGAGAAAGAGAAAGTCAGCAGCTTCCCAGAACCCTCAATAGCTTAAATAAAAAAAAATAATAAACAAGTTTTGACATGATGTCGTTATTAAAAGCTCTTTTGCCATGCAATTTTGGGGGATTCTTTTTTTTTTTGCTTTTATTTTGATAGTAGAGCGCCTCTATACTATCAAAATAAAAGCACAAAAAAAAAATGTGGGAAGAGAGAGATTAGGGTTGACAATAAAAGTCCCCTCTAACAGCGGACATACACTCAGTTGCCACTTTATTAGGTACACCTAGCTAAAACTTATAGATCATTCCTTCATGAAGGTTATAATGTTCACTTGTCCTCACTCAATCATTTTAGTTAGAATTTTGTCCCTTTTTCCACCCCAAGTCCATTATTTCTCTCTCTCACTATGTAATCATTGTAGTGGACAATAGATTGGGTGAAACGTTAATGACGAGCATGCGGCCTTTGGGGCTGTTTCAGTAAGCGCAGCGTGAGTCACTCTCAGCGTTTTGTTTTCGAGTCGAGTGCGGTGACGGTTGATTTGGTCGGAACTTTTGTAGCGACTTTCACAAACAGGCTTTGATTTCGGTTGGGCGTCCGTCTGTCACTTTGTAACTACAAACAGTTCCACGTTTTGCCTCTGGCACCGATTTTGTCGAGCAGTTCAGGTGGACTGGGATTCAGTTCAAGATCTGATGGGCTTGTTTGACACTGCTGGCATGCTTTTTGGCTGTTTTTCCATTGCCGTCCACTGCTCGAGACGTAGAGTCGTCTAATCGAATCCTTTGTCTTTGAACTATTGTGAACAGTCAACTTATGCACACAACAGTTATGCTATGAAACTAAAAATAGTAAGTACATTTTAAACCCACACAAATTTAGATCCAGCCCGCAAATCAATTTAGGTTCACAATAAATCGGAAAACTGTTTTTCAAATTGCAATTATGCAACACTAGCAAGCAGAATTTGGCAGATTTGCCGACTTTGAGACTCAAAAAATTACCATGGAACTGGTGAGTTTGCATATTTAAGCTGTGAGACAGGTCGCTGTGAGTCGGCCGTGTGAAAGCCAGCTTTTCAAAATGTTATGTTTTGCTTGATTTGCTCAATTCTATAATGGTTAAGCTTTTACTTTTTTGCTGACTTTTTTAGGGCTTTATGTTGGCCAAACTGTAAGTGAGAAGACTTTATAAAAGCATGTCAATAAACTAAACGTGTCTGGCCCTTGATGTGATTCTCATTTTTCAGTGTGGCCCTTGAAATTGAAATTGAGTTTGACACCCCTGTTTTAAGGGCTTATTTTTAGAATATAAATTCTGCGTCATACAAGTTGCCACCTGCTCATCAGATAAACATTCACACACTGATGGCGAAGCATCGGGAGCAATTGGGGTCCAGGGTCTTGCCCAAGGACACTTTGACATGGGACTGCAGGGATCCAAGGGATCGAACCGCCACCCTATTGTCTCCCTCTATCCCGTTATCTCTTCCTCTCTCACCATATTTCCATCATTTCATTTCTCTTATTTTTTCCCGTCTGCCTCTGAGCGTCATCTTTCATCCTTCTGTGTTCACCTGCACCTGAACTCTGCGCGTCTCCGAATGCCAAAACAGCTCCCATCACAACGTAGAGGGGTGTTACCTGCCGGAGAACCTCAGGCTTTTGATCTGTGCGATAGTGGCGGTTAGTTTAATGCCCCCCAGGGAGAAGCTTCAATTTGAGCACGGCGAGACAGTGAGCGCTTATGAGAGCCATATAAAACCAATTACAGATATATAACATCTAATCAGTTGCATACACGCCATGATAGTCATGTAATTGCCAATAAAAGCTCTTTTCTAAGCAATTATTGTGGCTTCTACAGACACAATCTTTTATCACAGTGACAAGCGAGACTCTAAAATGCAGATTAACTGTTGACAACATAAATAAGGTGAAGGGACTTTCTGTTCCACATGAGGACTGGGGAACTACAGCAACCACTTTGCTCGCACTGTTGAACCTGTTCATCAGGTTTGCTAATAGTTCAGGGTTAGCAACACACAACAATCCCTAAGGTAAATGGAAGAGACTTGATTCGGAGTCAGAGGGTCTGCAACCTTTGTAAGATCCGCATGGCGGCAAGTATCATACTTTGTGAAAGAAATATAAACACCATATTTAAACCAAAAAGTTACTTTTAAATTAGGTTATTTCTTTGAGCAATGTTTGTTGAAGTCACTTATATTGCACTGCAGTCCTTCTCTTATATCAATAACGTATCGTGAATGTTTGTACTTACATACTAAGTAATCTTGGACTCTGAAAGATAATACAAATCACAACCTCAAATTGTAAATCAACTGTGGTTCGGCTATGGTTAAGATTAGATCCGTGAATTGATCCACACAACCTTTATAATCAATATATCCGATATAGGGGTACAATCTATCTTTTCACAGCCTTGAGCCCTATTCGCAGGGGACTAGTATTACCTGGGGACCTCTAGTAAGGTGTAATAATTGTGGAGGTCGGATTGTGATCTTAATCCTGTGTAAATATGCCATGTCAGTCATTTAGGGTTGCGTTGGCTGTGTTGGCAATTATAAATCAAAGTTTTGACAGAGCTGTGACTTCATATGTGGAGGATAATGTCTGTCCATTTGAGTAAAATACAGACTTGGCATATTCATGCCAATGTGCTGCACTAAAAACAGAAATGGGAAGGTAATTTCTAAAGAGAGAGTCATGTGAATAGGGCTTTAGTTTAAATTCTGTACTTCCCAGTCATGCTAATTTAGCTCCGAGGAGCTCATTCCCCGGAGTTCTTATGTTTTCTCGCCTCGCAGTTTTCCTTGGTTTGGTGCGGCACCTGGATCGTGGTTGCAGCTGCTGCCGTGGTCCTGCTCAACGCCCTACTACGCCCTGCACTGCTACTACTACTATCTTTATTGATACTATAATTGCTACTGTTCATCACACCAACTGCTATAGTTATTATGAATCATATTTTTTCCATATCTGTATATCTGTACCAGTGTCTCTGTGTCCCAACCTACCGCCAAGAGTCAGGGTCTGTCGAGGTTTCTGCCTGTGAGGTTTTTTTTCCTCGCTTCTGTCGCACCAAGTGCTTGCTCTTGAGGGGGTAATTGTTCGGTCTTTTTAAATTATAGAGTGTGGTCTAGACCTACTCTGTCTGTAAAGTGTCCTTCGATAACACCATAAATAAAAATTGAATTGAATTTGAAGGGAAATTAAGTTGTATAGAAATGTACAAAGCTGTGTCTTCTTCAGCCTCACTCTGACCCGTTCACAGCCGTTAACAGCTCCCACTCCGTTCGGCGGTCGGCGTGGCAGCAGGTGCTGCTCATTAAGCTTAACGACGCAGCTCATGCAGCTTTTATGGAACTCAGGTTGGATTGTCGACATGAGAATTCGAGAACACATTAATGCTTGGTGTTTAAGTGCTAAGAATACTGTTGCTAGGTGGCTAAAAACTGGAGGTCGCTTTGTTTTCCTTTCAGAAATGATGAATGATATATTTTTTTTCAATGACATGTTTAAGAATATTTTAATTTCTGATTAAAAAAAGAGAGAGAGTCCTCTGCGCTTCTGCAGACCACAACAAGCGGCGCAACACATTTTAATTTCTGAATTTGAGTTCTTTTGCCTTTCAGGTTCTGGGCTTTACAAGATAATTTCATACAAGGTTGTTAATCATGAGCTCAAGGCTGTCAGTTTAGTCTGACCCATCTCCATGTGCAGGAAAGGCCCCAAAATATCGCCTTACTTACACCAAACAACATTGTTTAAAAAAATAAAAATAAAAAATAAATAGTAATTAAGAATTCACCATTTCCATTACCTGCATCTTCTGGATCTTCGTCATAATCTTCATCGTCACCAGATGACAGAGAATCTAAAAAGAAAAGACATAAACAGTGGAATATTGGTTTAGATAAAAGCTAATGGTGAACAAATCTCATTTTGCATCTGTAGGCCTACTCATTCATCTGGACAACTTCATTCTTCAGACGACTTGAACTACGTCAGCACATGAGATAACACAAAAAGTAGGCTACATCTGGAAAAGCTTGTAGCCCAGAATTGACTGTGTGCGAGACAAGAGAGAAATGGAGTGGGGGGGAAAACAAAGCATTTTGTGCATGTGAAATGCCCAGTGGAGATTAAATGGTGTGTGCTCACCAACAACTATGATTAGACATGTACACACAGATAGTCTGCACGCACGCACACACGCACGCGTACACACACACACACACACACACACACACACACACACACACACACACACACACACACACACACACACACACACATGCATATTAAGCTCATTGAGAACCTCATGAATGAGTCTACAGTTCTCTGCAGCGTGGCCAAAACATTTCCACAGACGTTAGAAATGGGAGTCATTAGTCCTGCTGCGGCACACTCGTGCGATACACACACACAAAACCAACTTCGTCTTTGCAACAAACACAGACGCTAACGCTTGCTAGCAGTTTAGCGTATCGGATGACGTCTAATTATTCTCCAGCTGCAGATACGACTGTTTGGATTTGCTGTATCGCACATTTTCACGGCTGTGTTGTAATTATTTTCAATCTGACCCCGAGGTTTTCTGGTTCAGCTTCACAGGTCTGGGTAATGAGAGCCAGCTGCTACCTCGACAACCGCGGTGAGCCAAAACTGCTCCTGGAACTCCTGACGAGCAGGTTTTAGTTTCTATTATTCGACATCTCAGTCCACGACTCAACTTGACTACTGTGGTGCTGCTCGACGGAGAGAAGTCGGACTCACATTACAGTTTGCATGAGTTCCATCACTGTCAATTTGGTTTTTTACAATAAACTAATGAAAATGAGAGAAAAGCAGGGTCCCTTCAGACAACAAGTCTACTGCCATGCTAGCAGCTCTGTGAGGGCTTCACTTGAGCAAAACGCTAACGTCAGCATGCTAACGTGCGCACGATGACAATACTAACAAATGTTTACCATGTTAACAATGTTTGTTGACAGGCTAGCATTAGCTAATTAGCACTAAACACAGACCACAACAAACCCCAGATTTACCATATTAGCTTAAGATACCTTTTTTTGGACACGAGAAACAAATGGGCGGTCAATTACGCGCAGTTAAATAGCTTAAACAGTACTTAAATCAGCAAATAACGAAATGTTGTTTTACAATCGTGAGAAATTATATTTACGAGATGTGGCTTAAAAGCTCCAGAATATTTCCAGTAGGCCTAAGTGGACCTTGTGCAATAATATCTTTTCTTGGGTCAATAATGAACATTGAAGCTAAAAAACAGAACATTTTCCTTTGTTTGAGCTTCCCAATAAGGCAATAAGCCAACACGGTGGAACTGTGGACCCCCCCCAATTTGGATCTACACGATTCACGTGGATGACATTTTCCCATTCGAAACGGCGATTTTTGCCAAAAAGCGACTAGTTTGCAGGTATAAAACAAGCTACAACTCTGAGCCAAAATCTCTCTCGGTAAAGGTACAGACTAGTGCCAAAGACAATTCAGTTGAATATGTCCCAGTCCATTTGGAAATACGTATTTTAGCATACTACGTGCTTTTGCTAAAACTAATCTACACACAGGTATACAACAGATTTCACTATGTACGTCTACGAACAATTCTCGAATAGCCCTCCAGACGTTTATGCTGCATCTACAAAAACCTCTGAACAAATGTTGCTCATTTTCATACAGAACTTCTTTCACGCCCTCACATTACAGCCTCTTGCCTTCAACATGTGTGCTGAGTTTGTGTGTGTACAGTATGAGCCGGCCGCTCTCTGCTGTCTGGACGTCGTCCAGGTGCTAAATCTGATACCGCTCCTAAATATCTGACACCTTACTCAAATATTTGAGGGGAAACACAATAGTCCGTGTGTGTTTTAGATGAAGCCGAGGCTCTGTGTTTACAGTAGAGGGTTAGAGAGCAGGATGTTGCCGCTACGTACTGTAAGAAGTCTGGCTTTTCCAAGAAATTTGAAAAGTGTACTGAAATGAAGTGTCGAAATGATCTGAAATGTCTGACAACGTGCTGCGATGAATTTCGCTTCCGGTGTGGGGGTTTTCTCCTGAAACAAGCCGAGCTGGAAGCAAATGCAGCACTCTCACCTCATCTCAATGGGAGACTTTTTTCTTTTTTAAATCTGAGTTTAAGCTGAACATAACGTTGAAGGACGGATGTGTTCTTCCTTTTAAAATCAGTGATTGTGGGGACTGTGTGTTGGCATGGTGTGGGTCCTGCAGTCTGGAGATGATATGTGGGTCCAGGAGGAGAAGCTGTCCACCACTGATCAGTCCTAGAAAAGGCCATTTTCTCCCAGGCTTGGGGCCAAACACATGTATCTCTGTGTGTGTGTGTGCGTGTGTGAGTGAGAGAGAGGGAGACAGGCGGAGGGGGGGGGGTTGTTTGAGAGGGAGCAAACTCATTTCTTGCTACCCCATCTGTTTTCAATGATGAAATGTTTCGAGCTAATTGCTTTCTAATTAGTTGTCAATAATGGGCTCAGCTGGTGTCCATGCGTTTAACGGCAAAAAGCCGCCTGACTTTTAAGCTACTGCTCGCTCCCTTCTGACCACCCCCCCAACCCCCCCTCCCACACACACACATACACACACACCTTCTCCCCTCCTGCATTCCTATAAGAGCTCTGTTTGCATCACACACTTGTTTAAGACGTTACTCATCCCCTCGTACGATAATGAATTTCACCTTTGACTGTGCATCATGAGGGGGGGGGGGATCTGTGTGAAACTTGGCTGGGTGATAGCCGGTGAAAGTCCGTGCTGGTGTCATGCTTTCGTGTGTGCGTGTGCAGCTTGGCAGGCAGCTAGCCAGGAGTTGAAACCGAGCAGGAGGAGAAAAATAATAGAACTTTTCTCCCGAGCAAAAGTGTTCACTGTTTTTTACGGACCGTTATGAAAAGCTGTCGTGTCAAGACATCGCTGCTCTAACTGTTCCACTGTGTTTGTTGATAGGAAATACTTTTGATTCTCAGTTGTCTGTCAGACGGGCAGAAAAAGCTGAGGCAGGTCGGTTTTCTGAGAGTTCCACGGGGTGCAGCCAAAGGGCCTGTTTCCATTGGAGCTCTGCTAGCGACTCGAGTATCTTGAGAAAAAGAGTATGTTTTTGGTGTTATAGCTTATTTAAAGGGCAATGTCACTGGAAATGTGATTTACATCTCTTACATCTTTTTTACATTCACATTGCAAGGAAACAATGCTATGTCTATTTCTTTAGTTAACTCTTATTGAAGTACTTGAGTACGACTTTTAGAAGGCCCAAGAGGTAAAAGTAAGAATAAAACTTTAAATCATGTCATGAGTAGAGCTGCAAAGATTAATCAATTAATGGATTAGTTGTTAAAAGGTGCTCTAAGCGATGTGACGCATTTTTTAAGCTACATTTTTTGTCACATACAGCAAACATCTCCTCACTATCCGCTAGCTGCCTGTCCCCTGAACACACTGTAAAAAAACATCTCTTCACTATCTGCTAGCTGCCTGTCCCCTGAACACACTGTAAAAAAACATCTCCTCACTATTCGCTAGCTGCCTGTCCCCTGAACACACTGTAAAAAAACATCTCCTCCCTATCCGCTAGCTGCCTGTCCCCTGAACACACTGTAAAAAAAACACAGTCTCTGTAGACAGCCCAGGCTCCACAAACGCCAACAAAAACAAACTGCGCCAACCTGCGCCACCAAACATAACAAACAGTGTTCCAGCCAATAACCGACAAGAAGGATTAGGGGGTGGGGGGTTGGGAGGTTAGTGCGCGGAAGGGAGGGGGAGGGGACGGGATGAGGAGGAGGAGGAGGAGGAGGGAGGGGCGAGCTAGCCTCCGTTTTGTTTGACAATACTTTGAACGTCAACAGGAAGTGACGTCACCCAACATCGCTTAGAACACCTTTAACTATTGAAGTAATCGCCAACTGTTGATAATCAATCTGTTTGAGTCATGTTTTTTATAAAAAAAAAAGTCAAAATTCTCTGAATCCAGCATCTTAAATGTGAATATGTTCTAATTTCTTCTCTCCTCTGTGACAGTAAACTGAATATCTTTGAATCGTGGACAAAACGAGACATTTGAGGACGTCATCTTGAGCTTTTGGGAAACACCGAACGACATTCTTCCCCATTTTCTGACATTTTATAGACCAAACAACTAATGGATTAGTTATTAATTATATATATATAGGCCTTCTCATAAGCAATGACTGCTCTAACATCCGACCTCCTGTCCAAGGTATCGCTATTGTGCTGATCAGTCATGGAAGAAGTATTCAGATCCTTGACTTAAGTAAAAGTACTAATACCACACTGTAAAAAGTAAAAGTCCTGCATTGAAAACTGGGTGACTTGTATAAGACGTGTAAAAGTATGAAAGTATGTGTTTTATGTGCTAAAGTCTTAATGTGTAAAGTAACTAGTAACTAAAGCTGTCAGATGAATGTAATGGAGTAAAAGTACAGTACAATATTTCTCTCTGAAATGTAGCAGAGAATGTAGCGGAGAAAGTGGCATGAAAAGAAAAGACTCAAGAAAAGTACCTCAACATTTCTACTTAAGTACAGTACTTGAGTAAATGTACTTAGTTACATTCCATCACTGGTGCTGATGAAATCTAAAATGCTCGGGCAAAATGACAAAAGACAGGTGTAAAATCAGCCTCTTGTTGCTCTCACCTGTCACCCGGAGGGTGTAGTTGCTGAGCAACGCGTTGCTGCGGGCGAGCCGGCAAGAGTAGACGCCCGAGTCTTCGTACGACACGTTGATGATGCGCAACATCCTCTGGCCCAGCCGCGTCCTGTTGCTAGGCACCAGCCCGGCGCCGTCTTTGAACCAGACGACGGGCTCTGAGCGCTCTTCCAGGTCGCAGGGCATTTCCAGCGTTTCCCCCGTCCCCAAGACATAGTCCTCCAGGAAGGCCGTCTCGCTGGACACAGAGTCTGCACACAAAGACAAGACCGATGCTTTTCACCATACATCCACCTTCATGTTTCATCGTAAATCTGTCGTCAGCACTGTGTTAGAACCCCGTCTTGTAATACATCTTTCAATTTGGTATTGTGATTACTTATTATTTTTTATTATTTACAAAGCTTCTTAGGAGCCCTCCAGAAAGCTCAGGTACTTTCCCCCCTTTTCTATACAGTATCTCACAAAAGTGAGTACACCCCTCACATTTTAGTATATATGTCATTATATCTTTTAATGGGACAACACTGAAGAAATGACACTTTGCTACAATGTACAACAGTGTAAATGGGCTGTCCCCTCAAAATAACTCAACACACAGCCATTAATGTCTAAACCGCTGCCAACAAAAGTCAGTCCACCCCTATGTTATATTCCCATAGAGGCAGGCAGATTTTTATTTTTAAAGGCCAGTTATTTCATGGATCCAAGATACTATGCATCCTGATGAAGTTCCCTCGGCCTTTGGAATTAAAATAGCCCCCCCCAAATACCCTTCACCATACCTAGAGATTGGCATGGGGTACTTTCCATAAAATAATCTGTCAAATGCAAATCAAACCAGCTATTAGGCTAACTGAAATAAAACCATGCCAATCTCTAGGTATGGTGAATTTTTCAAACGTTGCCACCCTAGCCATCTCTCTCAAGCCCACTCCTGGATTGATGGCACCCCTTCATTCCTCCATCCTCTTAAAATAACCTGTCTGGCTATCATTAAACTAGTCTGAGTCTGGACCCAGCTTCTTATGTGCTATTCCATCCCGTTAAGGATCTCCCAGAACAATTCACTCAGGCTGTATGGAACTGGGTCCCTCCAATCTGACGTAGGTTATCATGTATCCCGGTCCAAAATCCTTGGACCTTATCACAGGACCATAGGATATGTCTTTCAGTTTTAGAGCAAAATCAATTTGTAACAAAAGCTTAAATTTACAGATCGCTGTATGCATTCTATTTTGTCATCTATCGAGTAAAAATGCCAAATATTCTCTGGTGCTGCTTCTCAAATGCAGAAGTTTGCATCTGCACAGTGAGATGCTTCTTTAGATTGATATCACTTTAAATTGAATACTTAATGCGGTTTGGACTTTTTAAGATAGAGAATAACACAGCAGGCTAATCAATAATGAAATTGCTACTAGCGTCCCGCTAACATCATGGACACAATGTTGGCTATATGGAGGGAAAACAAGGCAGCTCAGCCAGGCGAACGTCTGCCAGTTTGCAATCCTCTAATATCAGAATCACTTTCCTCCCCACGGGTATAGATTGTAAAATTCTAATAATTAAAGCATTAGGACTTTGTATAAACACGTTCTTCCTTTTTCCCTCAGTGTAATTAAGAGGCAAACTCAGTCACAGTTTTCTCAGTATAAGAAACGATCCCCCCCACACCCATCTGAAACAAAGAGGCAGTGATACAAAATTAACTGCCGACCCGCTGGCGAGCTATCCACTAATCTGCCTCTGCGAGTCAGAACGGTGCAACTTCTTTATTCCAGCGTGAAGACGAAGACAGATCTGGGCTGTGTGGAAATGAACCTCCCGCCCTTCTCCGCTCCAACCTTCCCTGTCAAACACCAGCTCATTTACTCCAGGAGCTCCATGGGCCAGCTTGGTAAGAGCCAGGGGAAAATCAACATGTTTACTGGCTCTCGCTTAAAAAGGATGGAGGAGACATGGAGGGCACGTCTGGATAAATAAACAGTGGCTCTCCTCGCGTCCTCCCATCAGAGGTCTCTTTTAAACATCATCGCCGTCACAGGGAGAGACAGAAGTAACCTTGCGCGCCACTTTGGCCGCTCTGGCAACCGTTTCGAGCGAACGCCGTGATGTACACAAACACGAGGACACTTCTGAGCACGCAAACAAACGCACGCTTCCGCATATGCGAGACGTGTAGCACAAACAGCCGCTGCTCGGGCAGTGGAGTACGCAACGCGCGCTTGTTTGCGCACACTGATGTACACACCCATGGGAAAGACTGAATGAGGTGTGTTAAGAGTGTGCTTTATGATGGCAAATACACCGAGAGTCGACCCGCTGAAAGGGCCTGACACAGGCTCGCTGCCCTTTCAGACAAGCAGCGAACGTGAACGCATCTCTCTCTCTCTCTCTCTCTCTCTCTCTCTCTCTCTCTCTCTCTCTCTCTCTCAGACAGCCTCGAAA
The DNA here is from genome assembly GCA_025617405.1 of Perca schrenkii. Classification (NCBI taxonomy): domain Eukaryota; kingdom Metazoa; phylum Chordata; class Actinopteri; order Perciformes; family Percidae; genus Perca; species Perca schrenkii. The sequence continues at coordinate 5,174,764 of CM046806.1, forward strand.
CCGAGATTAGTAAATTGGAGCTGAGAGGCAAGGTTGGAATCAAGAGCGGCCCAGACAAGACAATCTTCACGGGGAATATGTAATAGGTGCTCTAAATTATAGATGGGGCTCTTTTCAGTGGGAGACAGGCGGCTGGTGCGGACAAAACGCGAGCCAAGGAGACGAAGGCACCCTCGCAGACAGACAGACAGACAGGCAGACAGACAGACGTGCTGTTTATGTAGGAGAAGCAGCAGGTAACGCTGCCAGAGCTCCCTTGAAAAACACCAGTACGTTGGCATATCATCAGTGCTCCGAATTTAAACTACAGCGAGGATTTTCTTCTATGTACTGCAGGTCTTAAAGGCCCCGTATAATGCTCATTTTCAGGTTCATACTTGTATTATTGGTTTCTACTAGAATATGTTTACATGCTTTATTATTCAAAAAACACATTATTTTCCTCATACTATCCGTCTGAATATGCCTGTATTCCCCCTCTGTTTGAAACACTCTGTTTTAGCGCCTGTCTCTTAAGGGCCCCTTCCGAAAAAGCCCATTCTTCTCTGATTGGTCAGCGTTTCCGAGTCATCCACATTTACACTCATTGCAGCCGGGGAATGACTGTAACGGCACTTTCTACCTATATATATATATATATAGTATAGTTGTGACATCACAACCGTACAGAAATCCTGACGGCTCGTTTAAAGTCACAGTTTCTGAATAAGGGCTGTGTGCATTTCTCTGTGGATTGATTGTTTTGATACTTTTACAGTATTAATGTAGCATTGACCATGTAGCATTGACCTGCTGTATAATAGAGAAAGACATGGACATCTTGGTTTTTACAATATGGGGCCTTTCAAATAAAGTGAACTGAATAGATGAGTTGTGGATTGTTTTCTCTCTTATTACACCCATTAAAAAAATCATGGAGATCTTAAGTCAATAATGTGCTTTAACGCGGCTGTACAGTTCTCTGCGTGGCCTCTGGCTTTGACAACTATATTTACGACTTCTTCTTTTTTTTTTTTTTTTTTTAAGCAGAAAGGCCCATTCAGGAGAAGGAAAAACACAGAGGCCACGAAGCACAGAGCATAAATTCAAGCCCAGCATGAATGGCTCGCTACCTTCGTGCATTACTTATGACCTCTGTGAAAGGAAAGGAGAAAATAGGTCTTAGAATATCTTCAGGTCTTAAACATGGGGAATTGGGCTTTATGGGGTAGATATAATAATCTCCAGAGACTCATAGCTCACTTTGGCTTCATGGAGCAGCAGCAGCAGCAAGCACAGAGGATTTACGGCAACTGTTTCTTTGTATTAGGCACATATTTACTGCTTAGAGGGTATCTTTAGCCAAATTACAAAAAAACATTTTCTCACTTCCACCTAATGGTATCTAACATGTTTCAGTTTTATATGCTGAGTTTTTTAATTCGTTATTATCTCTACATCTACACATGTACTTGAAGCCGCCTCTCTGGAGGAACATATGGATTAGATATTACAGTTTATTTCATAAGGAATAGTCATAGCAAGGCGAGGCGAGGCAACGTGTTTGTGTGATCCTATTGTAAAAGGAATACTTTTGTTTTGATCTCGGGGAAAATAGATGGGAGGAATGTTTGTGCACCGGCTTGAATGCTTATACTGCCAGAGGCGAAAAACAAATGCAATTTACCGAAAGAACAAAACAAAGATATATCCCTCATACATAAAAAAATTAATAAAAATAAACTAAATAAATCCATTTTTCAGGTGTCACACTAAAGAGCAAAGCCCCCTTTTGTCGGCCACCTTCGGCGACAAAATATCTGCTTCAGATGCTGCACTTTGAAATGCAGATTTAAATGGGGAGTTAAAAAAAAAAGAGAGCTGCTTTGAATAAAAGTGGATTTGGACAACCTCTGAGGACCGACGTAGCAGCCGCTGAGGCTGTAGCTGCCTCGCTGTACTTTCAAGTGAACGTCCTGCAATGTCCGGACCTACGTTTGATCACACTGACGAGAGACAGCTCTGGAAGTGCGTCGCAGAGAAATCGGACGGAACGCGTGGAGCTGAATGAACGTGAACCTCTGCATGCGAGAAACGCTGGGTTTCCACTGCCAGCTGAAATAACGGCAGAGTGGAGCCATTCAATTCATTCCCCATGAGAACATAAGCCTGGTCTTACCAGACTCTGGTACACTAGCCTGGTCCTACCAGACTCTGGTCTATTAGCCTGGTCTTACCAGACTCTGGTACACTAGCCTGGTCTTACCAGACTCTGGTCTATTAGCCTGGTCTTACCAGACTCTGGTACACTAGCCTGGTCCTACCAGACTCTGGTCTATTAGCCTGGTCTTACCAGACTCTGGTACACTAGCCTGGTCTTACCAGACTCTGGTCTATTAGCCTGGTCTTACCAGACTCTGGTACACTAGCCTGGTCTTACCAGACTCTGGTCTATTAGCCTGGTCCTACCTGACTCTGGTCTATTAGCCTGGTCCTACCAGACTCTGGTCCATTAGCCTGGTCTTACCAGACTCTGGTACACTAGCCTGGTCCTACCAGACTCTGGTCTATTAGCCTGGTCTTACCAGACTCTGGTACACTAGCCTGGTCTTACCAGACTCTGGTCTATTAGCCTGGTCTTACCAGACTCTGGTACACTAGCCTGGTCCTACCAGACTCTGGTCTATTAGCCTGGTCTTACCAGACTCTGGTACACTAGCCTGGTCTTACCAGACTCTGGTCTATTAGCCTGGTCTTACCAGACTCTGGTACACTAGCCTGGTCTTACCAGACTCTGGTCTATTAGCCTGGTCCTACCTGACTCTGGTCTATTAGCCTGGTCCTACCAGACTCTGGTCCATTAGCCTGGTCCTACCAGACTCTGGTCTATTAGCCTGGTCCTACCAGACTCTGCTACATTAGCCTGGTCCTACCAGACTCTGGTCTATTAGCCTGGTCCTACCAGACTCTGCTACATTAGCCTGGTCCTACCAGACTCTGCTACATTAGCCTGGTCCTATCAGATTTTGGTCCATTAGCCTGGTCCTACCAGACTCTGCTACATTAGCCTGGTCCTACCAGACTCTGCTACATTAGCCTGTCCTACCAGACTCTGCTACATTAGCCTGGTCCTACCAGACTCTGGTCCATTTTCCATTGACAAGTGTTAACTTCCTTGAAGGCGGGTAGTCTGTTGAAGTTTAAAACTATTGGATCTGCCCAGAGCCACTCTGGATCTGCCATAACCAATCGCTGACGTTTGGTCGTGACGTCATCTTAGTGAAAGTGCCCCGGATGTTCACCGCTCTCCCAAAGTTGACTCTGAGTCAACTTATGCAGAGTGGTAGCCAATGAGAGGGCAGACTCGCGAAACGTGCCTCCAATATGTTCTCCCGTGCAAACACACATGCTACATTTAAAATTACGAGCAAATGAAAAGATCATGATTTTCCTATAGCCTACTTTATGATACGTCTCTGTATGACTACAGGGATGTTAGCAGCTAGCTTAGCAGAGGGTCGTCCAGACAGTTGGTATACCTGCTTAGATTTTATATATATTTGTTTTAGTAGTAGCAGCATTGTAGTAGCATTAGCATTGTAGCAATGACAAAAGCTGGTTGCTTGCTGGTGTTTACGTTCTTTGTCCTCTGTGAACCTCTTGGCGACAAACGGTTTGATTTCAAAGCACTTGGTGAATAAATCAGACCTGAAGTGATTCTGACGAAGCAGATACATGAAAGCTCGCATCGACATGTAGACATTCCCGCTGTTTTCTCGTCTGGTGTGGCATGTGTGAGCTATTGGCTGCCTGTGTGTGTGTGTGTGTGTGTGTGTGTGTGTGTGAAGGGGGTGGGAGCACTCTCGCCGGAACCTGGGGCCAGCTGGAAGCAATGTGTGATATGTACTCTTTGAGCGTGTGTGTGTAAATGTGATATCTACGTGTGTGTATGTATCTGCGATTGTAAACGATGAACAGTGTGAGTGTGTGTGTGTGTGTGTGTGTGTGTGTGTGTGTGTGTAGCACAGGCTGGACGGACGGTCACTCCATAAATCAAGAGGCCCCTGCCCTCCTGGCCCCTTCTTACCCTTTGGGCTCGATATCATAACAAATAGCCCTTCAGAATAATATAAAGTCTCTCTTTGAGATACTGCGGCACGCTGTGCGTTAACGCGTCACATACAGACTCCGTCTTCTCTGTGCGTCTGAAGAGGTTTATTTATCCTCTACAAACTTCTCCAGGGGCCGGTGGGCAGGCTGCGGCCCTAGGGATGAAAAGACCTCTTTATGTGGGAAAGCCTTTCTACGCCTGCCTCTCTCTCTCTCACACACACACACACACTGAGCGAGGGATCCTGGAGGAACAGGAAGGAGTGTAGACCAGACCAAGGAGCTGTCGCCATGGCTGCTGTCATATCAGGTCACAGGAGGGAACACGGGTGACGTATAGCTCAGTAAACACACTTAGTTCCAGTTTATCCAACTAAGTTGTATGTTAAAGGGGCGATAAAAAGAGAGTTTGACCGCTTTACGACACAGGCTGACCGTCTGTGGCAGCTGATAGGGCTGTTACATTAATATCAATGGCTACATTTCCTACTAAGTTTCCTCTTTAACTTTTGGAGAAGGAAATCAATGCTTTTCTGTGTCCCATACAACAAAACTACATTTTCAAATACGTTTTTCTAGGGAAATGTATTTTGCTGTTTTAAACACTGAATGGTTGAGAAAAAGATGATGGTTTGGGTTTAAATAATTACGTTTGTTAGGAAGTTTAAAGTGCCCATATTATGAAAAAAAACAAACACTTTTTTCTGGGATTTGGGGTGTTATTTTGTGTCTCTGGTGCTTCCACATGCATACAAAAATCCATCCATGCTGTTTTGAGTGAGATACAAGTTACTGAATGTCTCCTGCCTTCAGTCTCTGGGTGAGCTGGTCAAAATCTGCACGGCTTTCTACGTCAGTAGCCGAAACGAAGGGGCTAACCGTTAGCATTCTAGCTCGTTCTCAATGGCAAAACACTGCTACAACACACACTAGTTCACCATAATCTACAAAAGAACTACTTCCATGTCCCTGTTCTGCAGGTATTCCCCGCAAAGTGTGAAGTGCTCCCTCGTTTAGAAGAAGTCTCCCGGCTAATCCTGCCTTGCACAGGCCGAAGTGGTTTAAACAGCTAGCTAGCTGATCAGATCCTTACCTAGCTACTGCGCATGTGTGACTGCCAACAAAGATGTTACAGCAGTGAGAGGTCTCACTCTGTAGCTAAAACAGAGAGCTCAACACACAGGGTGAAAAGAGGAGCTGCAGCAATGGGCAGCACAACAAAAATATGGTGTTTTTTGAAAATTAAACCATGTAAACCTATTCTGGTACAACCTCTAAATATAATTATGAACCTGAAAATGAGCATAATATGGGTGCTTTAAGTTATGTAAGTACGTTAAGTTAATGTGTCATTGCGGTGCATGCAGATGAACATGCAAAACTCCCAATACGTTACGTACACTGTAAACCTTTGATGTAAATTCACAGCTAAAATACTCACAGTATCTTACTGTTTTAATGTTATACAGGATCATACTGTAAATGGCAATGCATTCTGGGAGAAAATAATGAGCACTATCTGCGATAGTACAGACGTCACAGAATATTGAAATTATTTTGTAATGAAAACCTTGCACTTATCTGAATGAAGAAAAACTGTCAAATGTGGCATTCAGGTGAACATTTTTACTTTCTTTTTCTTCAAGAGCAAATCCGTGACTGCAGACTTTGCCCACGTGAACTGTCACCCCATTTTCAGCTTTTTTGTTGTTGTCGTAAACATGTCTCTCTTCACTTTCACAGGTAAAAAAAATGGGAAACTCCGCATTAAAGTTAAAATGAGTGTGGAAACTGTGAACACTACACTAAAATCTTTAAAAGATTGTTTTGTGTCTCGGGTGTGTGCGCGATGTTTCCTGGTGCGTGTCCCTCTTTTCAAATTCAGAGTGAGGAGGGTGTTTTCTGTCAGTAAATAACTACATGGTGACATCACTCTGCTGGCAGTTTGATGAATTCATTTTCTGCTCCGGAGGAGATAAATACAGAGGTTTTTTTTAAATCTCTGCTGTGCTGAAACACTTTTAGTAACACCAGATATGGTCAGAAAACAAACAACATTCTGCCAATTTAGTATCGTTTAAACTTCCTCCTGACTCTCGAGGCGGTTTTAACATTTCCGTTTAAGGAATAACGCCCCTCTTGTTCCGGCAAGCCTGCTTTGCATAAAGAAACATCCCTACAGGTTCAAACAGGCCGGCGAGAAGGATCATAAACAGTAAAATATATTACAAGACTCTGGTTCTGTAGGGGGAGCTTAACAGGTACTTTTATAGAGTCTGCTAGAAAAGCAGAAACACACACTGTACCTTTTTTTAAAACCATATCTGCGTTTAAATCACTTTTGAAAGTGATGTATTCCAGATGGGCCGGGCGAGACATTCATCTTTATCAAGCTCCCTTTTTCTCCTCCTCCTCCTCACTACACTGAGCTAATAATACAACCAGGCCATGTTTCCAACATCTGCAGAGCGGGGCTGCTCTCTCAAACCAAACATTTCAGCGACAAATGGCCATTTTTTTTTTATTGCAGGTAATTAGTTGTTTTGCTTCCTGCAACTGGAAAAGAAAAAAGAATGGATTCTCCTTTTCTTTTTCTAACAGGGAGAGCAAACGCTTTCCACATTTCTGTGATAACTCACGGTCAATTGGTGAGCGTGTGTGTGTGTGTGTATGTGTGTGTGTGTGTGTGTGTGACGCCGGGATGTGTGCAGTGGGTCTGTACACATAATTTGGTACACTTAATCTTAACACTTAATTAAAGAGTTCATATTAGGGCTGAACGAGTCACTGAAATCGGGGGTTTTGAAAGAATGCGATTGGCTAATCGTGAAGATGGCGGTTAATCGAATGTTTGGAGTAACATTTGGTTTAACATTATTTATTATTTTACCGTTTTTTTCATACAGTTTTTCAAACACCAGATTGTTTCCGTAAATGTCCTATTTTCAGTGGATCTTTCATTTATTTTGTATTACTTTATTTAACATGTTGCTAGAAGGTGCCATATGGAGACGCTGCTATTGAACTGAGGCAGATCAGAGATTTCAATTTACAGGAAAAGTACTGACATGTTTTATTATTATAACTTTAGCTTTACATGATAAATGTGTGTTTGACTGTTCAATGTACCATGGTTATTAAATGAACAACATCTTATTGCTGCCAGTTTATATCCATGTTCTCATCCTTGCATAAGAATATAGAACAGGTTATTGTTTTTTGTAGGCTTTTATTTCCACAGAACAGATGAAGACATGAAAGGGGAGAGAGAGAAAGAGAGAGAGAGAGAGGGGGGAATGACATGCAGCAAAGGGCCGCAGGTCGGAGTCGAACCCAAAACCCTCCATATATGTGCACCTGCTCTACCAACTGAGCCAACCTGGCCACGATATAGAGCACTTTTGATGGTGTCTCATGTTATAATGCTCCATGACATGTTTTATCTGTTACACAGTGGATACTGAACTTTAGCTTAACTTTAAAAGAGAAAAAAAGCACAAATCGAATTGTAATCGCAATATCTGGCAGAAAAATCCCATTTACATTTTTTTTCTGCAAATCATTCAGCCCTAGTTATATATATATATATATATATATATATATATATATATATATATATATATATATATATATATATATATATATATATAAAAAATGAATTAACATTTCAAACTTTCTTCCACAATGTCGCCACACTCCCAGATCTCAGCAGTTAACTTGGTAAAGTACAATCTTATTAGGAATGAAGGAATGATAGGAATGATGGCCGATGCTTAAAACAAAATAAGGCCTGAGTTGTAAAAAAGAAGCGCGATTATCTATTAGAATTAGAAATGTGCTGAAGAGCCAGAGCCCCACGCAGACAGACAGCCTGCTTCAGACCGTGATGTCAGCCGCCCGTCTGCTCGCTGCGTCCCGCCAACACATTCTTTAACTTCTACTTCCTATGCTGAAAAAACCGGACCGGCTGCCAACTCAACACCCCCTCACACAAGCCAGCATCACATGACCTTCAAACAGGATCTGTTGAGCCCCCCACCCACCCACCACCACCGATCAGCCCCCCCACACACACACCTCCATAAAGAGCACATTTCTCTTCCTCCATTTCACAGCTATGCCTATTGTGAATCCTGCCCGTCCTGGAAAAGCTCCCTCTTCTTTTTCTTTTTAACCCCCTCTATTTTTTTTCTTCTTTTTTGCAATGTGCAGTGAAACCCCCCCCGCCCCTCCCCCCCTAATCTCTGTTTAATATGGTTTGGCCGGATGTAAAATACCTTTAGACAATGGCCTTAATCTGGGGCAGCCTGACAACCTCACACCGTTTGCAAAGAAGCCTGCCAGGAGAAAGATGGAGAGAGAAGAGAGGTGGCTCGGCAGAGATCAAGGAGGAAAGGAGAAAAGAGGAGAGGAGAGGGAGGGTTTCCCCAGCTTGTTGCCTCTATTCTTCGCCGAGCTGAGCCGCGCTTTATCAAAAGGAGCCCCTAAAATCAAGTTAAGGATAGACGTTGCCTCTAAACATCCAGCCCCCCCACCCACCCCCCACGCCTGGCCCTCCGCTCGGATGCGCTAACGAGCATCGGAAGCTACTGTACATCCAGAACATATTGGCAGCGCCCAATCGTCTTTGCTCCTTTCATACCCTCGTCATCACCCCCACCTACCCTCCGTCCCATCCAGCCTCAGAATAGGGCCCGGGGTTCTGGTCCGTGGTAATTGTCATTCCAAAGACGAACTGGCCTAGTTTCAATTCAACAGACAAGTGTAAGAAGAAGCCCGGCCCACAAAAGCCAGGATGTCTGCCAAGTGTGCGTTGGTCTACCATACAACCTGATGACACTTCCCTTAACAACACGGAGGAACCAATCCGATTACAAGGCAGCTTCTTTGGATCTCAGAACGTGGACGTCAAAAGCTTGTTTTTTAGGGCAGCAACTTGTCTTTAAACTTTAAATTTTCCCTTAACAAAGATATCAGGGGGTGGTATTTTAGGAGTCAGCTGTGCAGTATATTGATTTAAGGTTACTCTGAGAAGGCCGCATGATTTCTCACACACACACACACACACACACACACACACACACACACACACACACACACACACACACACACACACACACACACACACACACTCACACACACACACTGGAGGGAAAACCAATGCTAGGTCAGCACTACTGTACCCTGAGAGGCTTGCTGAAAATGGGGCAAGAGCACAATAATAAACGCATGTGCTGGATGTGGAACAAAAAAAAAATTGTTCTATTGAAATCCAAGACTCTTTCCAAAACTGTTCCCTCCTTTAAATACCTGAGAAATGAAGGTACCATCATAAAGTACCATACTGGCAACATTGCCTGCAATGGCCAAATACAACCAGATATTACAGGAATAACCAGTAAAAACAGAATTAAAGAAAAACAAGAATACCATATGTCATATCAACATAACGTGTTGTATAAACTCCACATGATTTGAATGAATTACAAAGTTTTAGTGTTTTGGGTGTTTCTAAAAAGTTCAAAGTCTGAATGCGTCTCATCCAAAACCAGGCCAGGCCAAGAAGCAGCCGATGGAAACCATCTCTGAACACACTGGTCCGGCTCAAACAGATGTACAGTGCTGGGATAAAGCCTGACATCAGGCCCCCCCCCCAGGATGGCTGTCATTGATTTAACCCTCATGTTTCAAAAAGTTTCTCTATCAGAAATGTTGGGTTTCTTTCAACCAAATTGTCAAAGAAAATAACATGGAATGGTTCCATACAACGCTCTTCACAAGTAAAATAAATGATAAGTTTACTACTTTCATTGAATTTGGGTGTTTTATTCATTTGATAGCATTCGAAAATAAATTCATAAAAAGAATGTTGAAAAAGGTGACAAAAATGTCATTAAAGCTTCAAAAACGTGGGAAAAATAACATAAACAGCCTTGAAGGCCTTGGTCTCATCTCGGATATCAACTGCTTTTTCACCAATCACCATTATCAAATACAATTACTCATTGACTTTGCGTTGCATTTGCAATTTGCATTGCATTTATTGAACTTAAAAAAAAACTTTCCCTACGGTTAAAAAATTTGAGTTTAGCATTTACTGCACTGTTTATGAAGCTGTTTATTAGTGCGCTGGGACTGCGAGGGTCCGTCTCTATTGGCCTGGTTGTTACCTCTCCACGGGAAACCTGCAGATGCTCTGCCATGGGCTTTTGATCACCCCCAAACACTCAACTTACCAGACTTACTAGCTGTTCTATTATTTGCCTTTACCCACTTAGTCATTATATTCCCATTACTGGTGATTATTAATCCAGAATCTCATTGTGTTAATATTTTTCAAAATCACCAACAGTCTACCCTACAATATCGCCGCAATATCGATATCGATGTAGTTGTCCAAAAATATTGTGATATTTGATTTGCTCCATATCGCCCGGGGCTAAAACTCCTCCACAGCGCTGCGGAGGAGGGTAATTTGTAATTTATTTATTTATTTGAACAGGGATAGTGTCTTGCAATTCGGAAATTGCTAGTTTCCGAAGGTTGTGTGTACGTTCGAAGGTTGTTTTAGTCGTGCAACAGAAAACTGGACAGTCTAGCTAGCTGTCTGGATTTACCCTGCAGAGATCTGAGGAGCAGTTAGCCATAGTCCTCACAAATCCACTGGAGTTTAGAACGCCACCACAAAGGAAGAGGAAGGTAATGGACATCCCAGTCAATGGAATTTCCAGCGGCACCTGAACAATCCTGGAAGTGGAACGTTGTCGATATATGTTGGGGCTGAACCTGGTGTGTTGAGTGTGTTTGCTTTTGAGAGCAGGACTAGAACAGGAAAGCCTGTAATCCCATCATCCCTCCCTCCAGGACCCGGCCTTCCCTTACAGCACACACAGGCCACAGAGAGCAGCCTCTGTTTGGGACAAAGAACAACTGGAGCACAGTTGTCCTGAGACATCTATACCAGACATCTCTACTAACACAGCCTGAACTCTGTACAATAGTCCTTCAGAACCAGGGCTAAGAAGAAATAACTGAAACCGTATATAGCTCAGCTCAGTTTTTCTTTCACATTCCACTGTAAGTGGTAAACATGTACCAAATCCTCATTTTGCAATGTTGATGTTTCTCAAGAGAGAGCGTTAGCACTGCTAACTAGTTAGCTGTGCCCGACAGGTACATCAGAACCGTTTCAAATATTTTTTATTAAAAGCATTTGTGCATAGGTCTTGACATTTATATGCAATATGGAACTTTACAAATATTTTACAAGCTAATTACATATTAAAGATGAAGAAGGGAGAAAAAGAAAGGGATAAAGAAAAAAAGAAAAGAAATTATATATATGCAGCATACCGTAACTCCCGTCTAACTACCCGTTAACCCACCCATCCAGCACTACCTGTGATTTTGGTGTTTGTGTTCAGTTTGTATGTTGATCGAGTTCCAGTTTACAGCCCGACATGTCTATGGCAACCACTTGAGTAACCGTGGTGACTGCGCCTGTATGCGCTCCACTATGGCCTAAAGTCCTGCTTTGCCATTCATCAAAGAGTCAATGGAGGTTTCCTACGGAGGACAATGCGACAGTATAGTGCTGCACACATGAACATGTTCAATTGCTTTTCCTATTCAGCCAGCGCCAACGTGCCACTGAGCAAAAGCGCTCGCACTTGACTTCCAACTGCTCCAGAGGAGCGGCTCATTGGCCAACGGTTTGGGGCCGCGGATTGAAACGGGCCACAGGAACAGTTCTAAAACGATCATAACCCGGCATTGAGGGTGAAATAAATTTAATCTTTGGTTACTGGATCATTTAAAAGGAGTATTCATATGGCATTCTCACCTTTTTTAGAGAGTTAATACAAGTGGTGGAATGCAACTAAGTACATTTTAGTAAATTATAGTTTTACAAATTTGAGGTACTTGTACCTTAGCATTTTCTCTTCATGCCACTTTCTACTCCGCTACATTTCAGAGAGAAATACATTCATCTGACATATTTCTAGTCACTTTACAAATTAAGATTTTTGCACACAAAACACGTGTACTTTATAAAATACTTTGTTTTATTATAAATGAAACTAGCCAACAATATAACGGCCTACAAGTCCAGCTGGAATGATTAGACCATTAAACACACAACTGGTTGGATCCTTTACACTTTCTACAATGTGAGGATTGTTCTGCATTAAGTACATTTAGTTTAAATACTTTTGCTTTACATTATCCTGAGGATACTTACATACTTTTACTTAAAGTGCTCATATTAACCTTTTTGGCTTTTTTCCTTTCCTTTATTGTTTTATATATATATTTTTTGGACATGTTATAGGTTTACAAAGTGAAAAAGCCCAAAGTCCACCCCAAAGGGACTTACCATCTTCACCAGAAAACACTGTTCACCAACTGCTCCAAACAGCTCTATTGTAGTCCAGCCTTTTCTTCAGAGACAAAAGTGGTCACTTTTGGTGCTTTTCCATTACCAGTACCTACTCGCCTCGCCTCGACTCGCCTTTTTTTGGTTTTCCATTACGAAAAAAAGTACCTGGTACCTGCTAACAGGTACTTTTTTTCGCACCTCCTCAGTCGAGGTTCCAAGCGAGCTGAGGCGAGCCGAGAAGGTGACGTGAAACCCTGCAGGCTGCTGACTGGTCAGAAAGAATCGTCACTGATCACTGCATTGCCAGTGACAGACGGCATTTTTAAATAGTTTAGCCAGCGGTGTTTTTTTGCTGCCGGAGGCTCCACGCAGAGCTTTCTCCGTAGTGGCCTGATGGTTATACTGGTGCGCTGGTGTGTGTAATGTGTGATGTGTGTGTGTCGAGTTGCCGTATGTGTGCGTGTGGGAAGCTGGTGAGCGAGGGAGAAGTGAGAGAGTGACGGCGATTATCTCCGCAGCAAGTAGCGACTCTAGAGTCATATATATGTGAGAGAAACAAAGCGAGTAGCGACTCTAGAGTCATATATATGTGATCACGGTGGGAAATCTGGAGCAGTAAACGTTAACTCTTTGATATCATGTTGTTCACGGAGACGGATAACCAGGAAATGCGGCGGGAATTTGTCAATGGGAAAAGCAAGCTACTAAGCCACGCCCACGGCAGTCGCTATGACGACCAGACACGCTGAGGCGATTCTTAAAATCTGCAATGGAAAACGGACGCGAGGCGAGGCGAGGCGAGTCGAATAGGTACTGGTAATGGAAAACCACCTTTTGTAACACACGTTATAATGCTCGCCTAGCTGCTAGCATGGCACGCCCTCATACTCTGCTTCTGACTGGCTAGTAGTCCTTACTGAGCATGTGCGACTCCCAACAAAGATGGAACAGAAGTGAGATGCCTCACTCTGTAGCTAAAACAGAGAGCCCAACACACAGGGTGAAAAGAGGAGCTGCAGCAATGTATAGTACAACAAAAATATGGTGTTTTCTGAAAATTAAACCAAGTAAATCTATTCTGGTACAACCTCTAAATACAATTATGAACCTGAAAATTAGTATAATACGAGCACTTTAAGTAACATTTTCAATGAAGGACTTTTACTTGTAACAGAGTACTTGTACAGTGTGGTATTAGTACTTTTACCTAATTAAAGGATCTGAATACTTCTTCCACCACTGGTTGATACTATAGAGGCAGACAGGAAATAAGTGGAGACGTACCATCCAAAAGTTCCCGACTGGAACTGAACCGGGGTCGATGTGGTTATAGTATGCAATAAATGCTCTTAACTAAAACATAACATAGCATTAATGAGCACTACAAAACATTCGAGCCAACAAAAACTACAAAGTCTTGGTGTTGAGTGCTTATTTCCAGTGTTGCAACTTCTCCTCGTCAGCAAATCAACATCAATAAAGCTCAAAGAGAGATGACAATGACATCATGATCCTTCAAGAAGTACGCAACCAAGTTCCGCTTCAAAAACGGCCAGACACACTGCTTCCCTGGACGTCAAGAGACAAAAACTGGGGGCTCTTACACTGTTACAAAATAATCAAAATAATCTACTGTTTTCCGATTCTGACTTTGCGGTAAAACGCCGCAGATGAACCAGCGCGCGCTGCTCCAGAGATGAGGGGAGAAAGTTGTCACATGAGGAAAAAATGCACTCAGTTCCCAGATACACCGCACTCGAAAATAACATTTCATGGGAATTGTGAAACAATTTCTGACCTGGGTTATTTAAAAAAAAAAAAAAAACACACAAAATTTGAGTCAGCTCGACTGTCACTGCTCTGCCATTAGCCAGTACAACACCAAAGTCTCTCTTTCTCTTCTTTCCATTACGCTCTGTAGACGGTACCAGGGTTTATTATTTTAGCTCTCCTGGCGAAATAACATAAGGGGAGAGGGGGGGAGACGTGGGAGGGATGGAAGCCCAAGTTTGGCTTCAATATTAGATGTGTCAGCTAGCCTGGATGTGGGGGGGCTTTAAACAGAAGCGCATGTGATGGCGCGAGCGGAGACCCTGGGCCTTTAGAACAAAGTGGCGTTCGAAACCGACCCCTATCACGGAAATAGTGCACTATATATTGTGTTCGCCAATTTGTGGTGGTGTTGGAAATCGTTTTTTATTTTTTATTATTTTTGGTGTCCAGCTTAGATATGAAAGCGGAGAAAGAGGGGGAAGACATGTAGGAAATCGCCGCAGGTCGGATTCAAACCTGGGACCTCTGTGACCTCTTTATATGGGCGCATGCTATACCAACTGAGCTACCCTAATTCTTAGCGCCTGGACCTCCAACAACTGAAAAGGATGAGCTAGAGACAGAGAGAAAGAAAGGAAGAAGATGGAGGAGGAGAGGGCAAATTGAGAATCAGTGTACTCACATTGCAGTCCTTGTTTAACGTGCTTTGGCAATACTGTTCTTAATTATGGTCAAGCCAAGAAAGCTAATTCTGGCAGACACAAAGAAGAAGAAGAGGAGGAGGAGGAGGGAGGATGGAGGAGGCGGAGGACGAAGGGACAGAGTGAGCAGATGTGTGAGTGTGACCGCGAGGAAGGAGGGAGAGAAAAAAAAGAGAAGAGGAAAGAGAGAAAGGGGAAGACAGAGAGGGAGGAGGAAGATGAAAGGGACACACACACTTACATGATGAGCAAGGCACTACTGAATACTGAAAGATGAAATTGTCTCCTTAATAGATGGAAAATTAGATCCACTACAATTTGCCTATCAAGCTGGGAAAGGTGTGGATGACGCTAAGATTTTTATCTTAGATAGATTATATAAGCACCTCGAAAAACCTAAGTCACATGCAAGACTTTTATTTGCTGATTTCTCTTCAGCTTTTAATAAGATGCAGCCTCATATTTTAATAGAGCGACTGGCCTCTTATTTTAATCTACCTGATCAGATTTTATTGCTGCTCTTAAATTTCTTAACAGACAGACTCCAGCAAGTATTTGTGAATGGCCACATGTCCAGTATCCTCACTTCAAACACAGGGTCTCCGCAGGGCTGTGTCCTTTCTCCCTTGCTTTTTATTATGTACACAGATAGCTGCAGGACTTCACAACTGGGTAGCTACCTTGTGAAATTTTCTGATGATTCTGCCCTACTGTCACTTCTTCAGGGGGCCCAACCAGGCCATGGAAGTGCCTTATCACAATTTGTGAACTGGTGTGATGATAACTTCCTGGACCTTAATGTGACAAAAACCAAAGAGTTAATTATTGATTTTAGAAAGAATCGTTTTAACCCAGAAGACAGCATTATTCATGGAGAAAATGTTGAAATTGTAGAAACATATAAGTACTTAGGAACCATGTTTGACTCAAACCTGAAGTTTGATAAAAACACAGAGTCAATCATTAAGCGGGGACAACAGAGAATCCACTTGATGCGGAAGCTGAATTCTTTCAATGTGTCGCAGAGGATCTTATGTAACTTTTATTATTCATTTATTGAAAGCCTTTTAACATTTTCTTTTATCTGCTGGTTTTATGGATTGTCTGTGCGGGACAAGAATAGATTAAGCAGTATTGTCAAAATCTGCTCCAAGATCATTGGTGTTCAGTTGACAGACCTGAGCTCCCTTTGTAAAAAGCGGGTGCTCCAGAAGGCTAGACAGGTCATGAGTTATCCTGGCCATGTTCTTAGTCAGGAATTCTGCCTAATGCCCTCAGGACGACGCTACCTTGCCCCCCCCCCAAGGAAAACTAACAGATATGCCAATTCTTTTTATTCCCTCGGGCCATTAAATTCTTAAATATGGTTGACAGCGGCAACTAAATATGCGCCAGGCATTCAAAACCTTTGTATCATTACTTATTTAGTATTTACTTAAGTATTATTATTATTTATTTAATATGATACTATCTTGAGAGTTGGTTGCTGCTTAGTCAGTATCGTGGCCTGTGTTTGTGTATCACTTGCTTGATTTTGATGCCCATTTATGCAGTATGATGTCATTGACAGTATTTCTTTGTTTGTCTGTATGCCTGATTAAGTGTTGTCTTGTCTTGTTGATACGACTGGTAGGCTAAAAACAGAATTGCCCTATGGGGATAAATAAAGTTGTTTTGAATTTTGAATTGAATTTGAAGGAGGGGAGCACACAACCCTACACAACCCTACACACACACAAACACACACACACAATGATGAACACTATCTGGACACACACACACACACACACACACACACACACACACACACACACACACAATGCTGAACACTGTCTGTTGGCTCTCTGTTTCCATTCACAAAAATGTAAATGGGGTGCAGCAGAGCCAGACAGGACAGCTCTGCTTCTGGTTAGTGGTCAGAGGAGGGAGTGGGGGAGAGAGAGAGAGAGAGAGAGAGAGAGAGAGAGAGGGAGAGAGAGAGAGAGAGAGAGAGAGAGGGAGTGGGAGGTGTGGATTAGTTAATATTTAATATCTAAAAATATCAGATATGTCACAACATATTGATGAATGGAGACATACAGTATAACATGGTCACATAGGTTTGAATGTGAAAGTGAATGGCTGTCTATATGTGTTTGGGGCGCTGGGATAGTTAAAAAGTATTGTGTGTCCATGATGGCAAAAGAGCCCTCTGTGTTGACAGCTCCTCTGTGTCAAATATATATATATATATATATATGGTGTTATTTAAATAAATGTGGCTGTGTTGTTTCACGCCGTGCTAATATGCACGGCCTAAGGAGTAACAAGAAAACTGAAATGGGACAGTTGAGCAAATCCAAGTAAAGTAACATCAAATGGACATCAAATGGAAGCACAAATAAACAGAAACTACCAGAATACTGTGTGTTTGTGTGCGTAATGTGTGGCTGAAGAGTTATTTGGGTAAGAGGGGGAGTCAAGGGGCTGAGTGATGGGTAAGACAGATCAAGCCTTGATTGTCTCTCTTTCTCCCCCTTGTGTGTGCGCGTGTGTGTGTGTGTGTGTGTGTGTGTGTGTGTGTGTGTGTGTGTGTGTGTGTTGGACTCCTTACAGCTCGGCACACAACCTGCCATCTGTTTGCCTCTGCCAGCAACTAAATACACTCTTCCAATGGGGTTGGCACAAAGCAGGGACACACACACACACACACACACACACACACAGACATGTGTATACATGCATGAGGACAGTGTATATTGGCTTCTTTTTGCAATTGCCATCCATCACAACAATTCAATCAGAATTATGCAATTATACAAATGGAGGCCATAAATCCAGGTGGCAGCCACCGAGAGAAAGAGAAAGAAGGAGAGAGAGAGAGAGAGAGAGAGAGAGAGAGAGAGAGAGAGAGAAGGAACAGGGAGAGACGGTTGAAAGGAGACACGTAATTTGCAATAAAACACCATCAATCAGCCACTTCGCAGCACAAAAATATTTTGTCAGATTTATCTGTAGCTCCAGCTGACAAACCCCTAACTCCCCCTCCCTGCACGCCCTACAGAAGCAGTCCTCCTGATACGACACAACGGGCCTCTTTGTTCCCCTCCATGTTCGCCTTATCTGTTAAGTATCTCAACAATTTCCTTAAGGGGAGCTTTGTAATTAAAAACCCACCGTATGTCAACGCCGCTGTCAGCCAGCGGACTAAGAAGCACTCTGAACCGCAGCCAGAGGTAGAGCAGAGGACCAAACTCTACAGGTGTGTGTGGGTGTAACGTACAGTGTGTGTACGTGCTGCGAAGACATCATTAGGCTGAAACGGGCCGTACAGGCAGCCTTCAAAGGGCTCAGTTACTGATGAGGGTTTGAAAATGATCAGATATCTGTGAAGATTTCAAGCTTAAAATGTGTTTGTGCAAGTGTCACATAACGTTGGTGTGCTGGAGGGGGAAAAAAGTAAAAAGACCAACAAAAAAAAAAGAATCCCACTGCGAGAAAAGGTGGTCGGGGTCTGACGTGAGCAGAAAACACAGACAGGTCTGTATTTCCATCCATAATTCATCGAGTGACACGCAGAGAGGGTTTCAAAGGGCATTAATGAGGTGTATTAATACATACATAGCTGTGGCCTGCAGACAAGGTTGGTACCAAGGCCCCTGGCTGACAATGACCTACTGATCTACAGCTGTCTGCTAATTCTTTCCATACACGGAGAAAGCTCAACGAGGTGTACATATAACCCCCACCTGAGACGGTCTGATGACTTCTGGGAGGATTTTACACTCTATGACTACAGAGGAAGGGATACCAGTGGCGGTGATCATCTGTATCAGGTTACTTTTATCTTCAGTCATATAAACCCATAAATAACTGAGATCGGTGGGGGGGGCACTCTCTACCAGGTGAGCTGCCCTGGTGCCCTGAGAGCTGGGTATTGTTTAACATTTTAATCCCGGTACCTGGGTTGTGGAACAAGTAGAGCTGTAACAATTTCAAATATACTATACAATTAATTGTCTCTTTCAGTCAAATTAAAAAAATATTTATTTATTTATTTCTTTTTCAGACAAGTTTTTGAGTGAATTCAGATACATCTTTTGGTATCACCAACAACTTTTTATACAAAACTTTTTTTCCTAACTGTATCCCTCCTTGTCATTTTTTGTTGCTATGAGCGTGTATAGCGTCAAGTGCCAACAACTAACAATCGAAATAAAATGTATAGGCCGAACAATAATCACTTAAAATTAGGCATATCTAAACAAAATCTACTATTACCAGTCATACGCCTCAAAACCTTAGCTAATGTTAGCAATTAGTTGCAGTTAAACAAAGAAACTGCGATTATGTAAAAAAATTGACAATTACACAATGATGTAATAATTAGTACAGGCCTAGGAACAAGTACCAAAATATCTCTCAATGCAATGCCTGACTTTAAAGATGCTACAATCATGCTACAATCAATATTTTTTATACTAATGATATATTGAATGACTACTTGTTTGTTGAAAGGGTCGATAGTAGGGGTGGGAATCACCAGAGGCCTCACGATACGATATCATCACAATACTTATGTCACGACACGATATTATTGCGATTTTAAACATGTTGCAATATTCTGCGATATATTGCAACATGAACACCTTTCATAAATGTTGTATGCACCTGAAAAACTTAAATGTTTGTATCACAGGCTAATATACCTTAATTAAATGCAAACTGGTGTGAACTGCTGTGCTACTGCTGGTATTTTGAACAATGCCACTTGTACAAAAGAAGTTGTGCAAGGCCAGTCACCAACTAGGGAATTTGAAAGTTCAGCTCATTGTTTTAGCTTGGTTGTTTTACTGGTTTGGTTTACTCTTAGCACTCTAATCAGTGTCGTTTCCAGCAGCAGAGATTTGTATTTCAATCAGGAAGTACTGTGTAAAAAAGTAAACAAGATTACAAATCTGACCTGACATTCAGTGCCAGATAGCAGTACTTGACAGGTTTCGATATTCAGTCCTACAGACACATTGAGTTTTAGTCAGTACCAAAAAGGTATTGCAGTTAAACACCAAGCCCTTGTCCTGAAATATGAGGCACATTTTGTTTCACAATTTAGTCTCAGTCAAGCCTCCAGTGTGTGATCTGATATGAAAACCTTTAATAACATTTTTCTTAGCAACAGGCTTTTTTCCACTTGTGCTCAACTGTGTGTTATCCTTGGAAAAACACTGCGTCTAGACAGTAGTACTCTGAAAGTGCTTAATGAAAATCTCCCTAATACATAATGTGCTTAGACAGATGACACAACAGAGTAGAATATCTTCAAATGTTATTGAACATACACGATTCGCAGTATCGTGCTGTCGAGAACTTAAATATGATCATTGTGTGTATTTATTATTAAATATACATTGACTTTATAGATGGTTTTTCTGTATCCTGATTGACTGACTGAGGAGTCCAGGAGAAGCATCCTGCTATGATAGCTTTATAAATAAGACTCCAAGTTGTGTTCAATGTTTAATTCCCATCCAACAAAGTGTCTTAAGTGTCCACTGGATTAAGTGTCTGAGGGACTGAGGATAGAACAGCCATTGTTCAACGAATCGTCCTTCTCCAAAGCTTATTTGGCCTGCACGCTTCCCACACTTGCCAAAAGATTTCTTGATAATGTTGCCAGGGAAATGAACATTCATGAAGAGACTCCGAAAGACAAAGTATTGCAGCAGAGGAAGAGAAACCACTTGGCGGAACTTTACGCTTTAGTTGTGATGAACGGTCCAATTTTCAGAGACTCGCATGGAGAACTACTCATTTACATAACAGGATGAGTAAAGAGTGGTGATGCTGAGAGCCCCACAGACGATTACACTATCATCGTACTGGATAAAATAACCTTTGCATGAATGCACACTTGAGAGGCGGAGCTACAGGAGTGAAAACACTCCGAACTTCAGGAGAACAAAAGCCCAACTGATCAGCAGAACTGTGTCTGGTTGGAAAAGTCTCCACTGGGTATTAGTGACCAATGTTACTTTTATAACATAAATGGCATTGGTGGCCAGTGAGCCCGTAATATTAAGAAGAGTGGTAGGGAAGAAAAATTAAATGAACAGAGGAAAAAAACAACTAGAAAGAGAATGAGAGAGAGAGTAAAGTGACATGTGTGTGTGTGTGTGTGTGAATTGTAGAGCCTGAGCGTAAATCTGCGGATGGTGTGGTTTTAACGAGTCTTCTAATGACCCAAACAACCCCTGCTGATATTTACAGTCCTTGCCAGGGGGAAGGTAGGGGTTCAGCGACCTCTCACACACACACACACACACACACACACACACACACACACACACACACACACACACACACACACACACACACACACACACACACACACACACGTTTCTTCTCTGGTTGAAGGGCATAATGACCACACACACCCACGATGTCTATTACTCTCTCACACACACATAGACACAGAGACAAATACACACACACACACACACACACACACACACACAGACGCAGAAACATATACACACAGACATACACACAGACTCTCTGCTATCCTTTAATTTTTACCGTTCCCTCTTTTCATCTAATTTTAACTGCCTCCCTTTCATAATCTGCCTCTGCTCATCCAGACATAACATTCACTTAACTGCAGACTCCACGTAGGCCTGCTCTGTCACACACACACACTGACACACACACACACACACACACAGCAGATGAGCAGAAAACGTAATGTGTTGAATTTATATATCTGCAGTTGCCAGAAAAGGTCGGAGCAGAGGAGCCACATATTTCATCTGAGCTCCACGGGGGGACCGGCGGGACGTGTGTGTGGTCAGTAAATACAGAGGGGAGAAGAATAACACACACACACACACACACACACACACACTAACGCACAGACCCTCTGTTCTTTGTCATCATTCTCTCACATTGGTCAACTTGGCCTCTCAAACGTTTTATTCCCCCTCAACATTTGGAAATGTCACCAGATGACATAAACAACACCGCGCTCTGAGACAACATTATGGTGGGCTTAATGGAAACAAGGAATTACATCTCACACACACACACACGCCATAGTGTCATATTTCACACATGCATAAATAAATAAATAAATACAGACCAGGGAAGATTCATTCCAGAGACCATTTAACAAGTAGGGATGTCTTATGTTTTCTGATCAATAAAAACACCTTTTCTTTAATAGAAAGCCGTTTTCTCTTCTCAAAAACATTCCTACGGTGGCCCACAAGGGTCCTGCGGTCACATTCATACATTAATCTATGACAGCTTGATTGAAACCATTAACAACTTTGATATATTAATACGGTTGTCCAAATCGCAGCACAATTACTTTTAACCTTTATTTAGGTTCGGGGCTGTAAACTTTCAAGGGCATTAATCCATAGCACCTGCTCATTTGTGACCCTGAAGCAGATACACACATTATTCTACACACACACACACACACACACACACACACACACACACACACACAACACAAACCTAAGTGACAACTTTGCCCAGTGCAGTGGTGGCTGAGGGGAAATTGTGCCATCTGCCAGTAAACGAGTCATTTTATCCCCACTGCTCGTCCATCTGTGGACATGGGGGTACACTGCTGGAGGCCAGGGGGCCGCGGGGGAGACGAGACGCAGGCCGGAGATGCCTACCAGGCACAGAGGCCGGTCCCAGATCAGCCTGACGCAGAGCTGCTTTTAAATCTACTGGGGCAAGTTGGTGTCAAAACTGAAGTCAAAATGCAAGTCTTTTAAGTCTCTGAAAGCTTAAGACTACATGACATTTGAAAATGACTTCCAAGACTAGGGTTAATCATGCTTTTTTTTGCATTGTTGAGAATACATCCTTTCAATGCAGAGGCCTAAAACTAAAACATACCAGATCTACTTTTTCTTGTTCCAGGCGTTTGGCCAGGCCCTGGAGAAAAACTTTAGTGTGTATAGCGTAGTGTATAATATAGTATAGTGTGTAGTCTTTGCCGCATGTCGTTCCCGTCTCTCTCCCCTTTCATGTCTTCAGCTGTCCGATTTAATAAAGGCCTAAAAATGCCCAAAAAACAATATTTAAAAAAGAAAAGAATAGTGAAAGGGGAACGGTTTCGATCACAGCTAATATCCTCTTCAGGGCGCCGCGGCCAGGCTGTATTTGGCGGCATGTGCATACCATGCAGGTACACCGAGATCACAGCCCCTTACACCCGCCACCCAGAGGGGTTTAAAAAACACTGGGCTCTTTGGATGATGCCAAGCATGATAGGCTGTGATGGCTCCCAGCAGGGAAGGCAATCAGGCAGACAGAATCACAACACTTCTACTGTAGCATTGGGGTTTTACATGAGAGAGGGCAGGGGACAGAAAGAGGAGAGGAGGAGAGGGATTCTTTTGGCTACACACAGGTAGAGGCTGTCAGATCAGCCTGACGCAGAGCTGCAGTTCAATCTTTTGGGGCAAGTCCGTGTCAAACTGAAGTCACAATGCAAGTCTTTTTAAGTCTCTGAATGCTTAAGACTACATGACATTTGAACATTCCTTCCAAAGCTGGGTTCATCGTGCTTCCCCCCTCCCCCTCCATCGTTGAGACCAAATCCTCTCAATGCAGAGGCCTAAAACTGAAACATACAAGGTCTACATTTTTTCTATTTTCCAGGGCACTAACTTGAGATAGAACGTTTTTGCTTTCAAGTCTCAAGTTAAGTCTTCAGGTAGTGAAGTCCAAAGTAAGTCAAGTGTAACAGCAGTAAAGTCCAAAGTCAAGTCCTTATTTTTGTGACTTAAGTCCTTGTCTCAAGTCTTGAGTCTACATCTCTGGTCTGACCTTGGTTATTCAGAAGATAGCCTTGATATACAGTGCACTATATGCACGAGTTACAAAAACCACTATACCAGATACTATACCAACATACTAAACCATATCTGCATGACCACTGCATTAATTTGAAAGGGTTTTCCTTATGGGGACCTCTTTTTTAGAACACATAATGTCAGAGGTCCCCAGACTGTATAAACGGAGCGATGTCCCTATAATGTCATGATTACCAACATACACACACACACACACACACACACACACACACACAGCTGGATCCTATCCCAAAAAGCGCCCGGCTCCTTGTCTTTCTTAATGTACTGAAGCATGTAAAGTGTGTCAAAGACACAACTATCGCATAAGACAGAGTGAGAGGGGGGGGGACAACACTTGGCTAATGCCTCAGAAAAGAGATTACTCTGCTGTGTTAGTTTTTTTGGGCAATATGGAGAGATTAAAGCAAACACAGTCAACGTTTACTTTGGACTGATCTTTGGGTATTTCTCTGCCTCGAGAACAAAGAGGGAATATCGCGCTAAGCTCAGCGAACCAAGAAGAGTCCAATTAAATCCTCCTCGTAAAAAAAAAATAAATAAAAAGACTCCGCCACATTCGTATAAACAATAAATGTGCCTTTTGAAATGTCCCCTATTTGAAGTGATGAACAAACAGAAAACTCAACGTGGTTCAAAGCAGATGTCATATTAGCATTGGAAAATTAAGAGAGGAACAATTGAGGGTGGAAACAAATGTGTATGGGCAGCTAAACATAGTCTTTCTTCTCTTTTTTTTTTTTTGACAAATACCCTTCCAGGCTTCTTTTATCCTGGTTTATGACTGAGTGTAAAGCCAACTTGAGAGGGGGAATTCTTCTGAGCTCTGTTTTTGTTGTCGTGCCGCAAGAAAAGTGTCGCTTTAAGTTTTCTTTTTCCTCACCTCACGCCTGAGCAAAGGCGCTTCTTCTGTCTGACAGTCCAGAACCAGAACCAGAAGATATTCACTTCACAGTGATATAAAACACGGAAAAGCAGCAAATCCTCACATTTCATTATTTGTCATTTTAATGTAATAAGAACAACTGATGACAACTGTGATCTTTCCCGTCTCTCTATATGGGTTTAATTCTCATGGACTTGGAAGAACATGAGCAGCAATGGACATCTGCTTAGATTTCGGCTGTGAAGGTGACAGAGAAGGTACGAGAGACAGTACGTTTACATGCACAGCAGTAACCGGCTTCTGCCAGTTCTCCCCGTATACATGACTGGGGAAGAATGGGAAAAATGACAGCAGTAACTCTACCTCCGGTACAGCAGGTGGCGCTCTGCCAACGCACAACACTAGCTTTTACTTCCGATGACCTATGTCAAAATTACACCGACCGGCCACTAAATAAATACAAATTTAACGACTTCATGTTTTATTCACAGACTCTTGTCACAGCGTGGGAAAGCACAGTGTTCTCGCCAGATGTTTAGCTAACTAACGTTAGGGCTGCTCGGTCCCTTCACTTTTTTTTTGCCAAGACAAGGCGTTGACAGCCCCGGAGATGGACAATCTGTTTAGCCATCTCCTTGTGTCTGCTGCTGACTCGGCAGGGAGTAAAACAGAAGTCTTCCCCTCTGAGGTAGCTACTCTTTGCACAAGTATCCAGCAGTAACAAGTTGGTTGTATTTCAGTGCACTAGGCCTTGATTTTCTGTCCTGAAATTGTTTCAAATGCTCTCTGGTGTCTGGATTTCTTTTAAAGGCAACTACCGGTGTTGTTTCATCACTTGTGTTGGCACTGTGTAGGAACATGCCAGGGTTCGATATCGTGTCCTACCTGTGGGCAGGGCGGTGGGCAACCTGGCCGGAGTGACGCAGAGAGGCAGGAGGAAGGAGAGCCAGAGTGAGCACCACAGGGCCGCCATCCCTCCGGACGACGAGGTGAGACGCAGAGCGGCGAGGCCCGACTCAGATGGCATCCTCCGTTAGCATGCCGTCCTGCAGAACGGCGGCCTGCAGCGCCGCGAGAAACTATCCAACGACTCTGCGACGCTGACCTGGAAAAAACGACAAAATTGAGAAATCAGTCAGAGCCGGATGACACAGAGACGTCTGCGTGTTGATCGTGAGATTCCGGCTTGGGTTTGACTGGAGGTAGAACTCTGAAACTCTGAAATGGGAACATTGAAGCGCAAATTAAACACAGTACAAAGAAGCGCCTTTGGGTGTGCACACATGCTGCCATGTTTTGACCTGACATTCCACAAAGATTTCGAGGATTAGAGTGGAAATCCCGCTTCGCAGTTTTTCTCAGAAACTTTTCTCAGAGCACCAAATACAGCCGGGCCGCATCGCTCTGAAGAGGATATTAGCTGTGTTCGAAGCCCCCCCCCCTATTCGTTTCTTTGCTTTTTTAATGGTCAATTGGAAGAGCTCAGGAAACCTTATGTACCGTACACCCTCCGGCCTAGAATGCAAGTTCATTAACCAATCCATTAACTTTGCTGCAACAGGATTAGTTAAGGAGGAAGGGGGGGGGGAATCACATTATTTCAGACCTAAACAGCCTGTCAGTCCTTTCCACGGGACTCTTTTCTGCTTGAGAAACTCTTCTGCATGGTTTGGCAACTGACTGACACGGATTCACTAATCTTCCTGCAGGAGGAGGAATGCCGACGTCTACAGTATCAGTTGCCCAACGTGCCCGGCGGTTCGCGGGAGGAAGAGGAGGGAGGAGGGAGTGACAGCTACGGCGAGCAGCGGCGGAGTGCTCTGCTCCATGTTTGCTTAAGCAGGGAGACGCTGGAATGCACTGAGGTTCGGGGGAGAAAGCTCTGAGTGAGGTGCCCAGAAAAGCAAAGTGCCCCCCACACCCCACATGGGCACACATACACACACACACACAGGCCTACAGACACTTTAGGGGCTGTGTCCAGCTTCAGAATAGTCTTGGCTGTTAGACGTCCACCCCCGGCAAAAACAGACACACAGGTTTGGCTTTGCTTCTACACACAGAGGTGTATTGTACACACACACACACACACACACACACACACCCACATGGAGTCCAGAGTAAGATTGTGTTGTCTTGAGTCTTAACAGCAATGTTTTCCTTTCTCTCCGAGGAACCTGTGACCCACTCCTTGCTCAGCACAAACTGAAGCGCATGCAGGCCGGCCCCTGCGAGCCTCCGTTTTGCACATTATCACTCTCCAACACAGAAGACACCAACGGGGGGGACTTCACAAGACAAACATGACTAGATACACACACACACACACACACACACACACACACACACACACACACACGCAGTGTTTTTCCTAGGTTTGAGGAAGACTTAGGTGCACACATTTTGCGGTAAGTTGAAGGGTCCTCCCGAGTCCCCTAAGAAAAACATTTACGTTTTTCAATTTAAAAAAGAAGAAGAAATTGCATCATGATTATTACCATATCTGTAACTAAAAACTTTTTTTTTTGCTCACATTCTTTTTACATTCATTTAGCTTAGGTGGTGCACAAAACGCCTTGGGTGCTGCGCCCCATACATTATAGCGTTAGGGGAAAACCCTGCACCCGGGAGTCTAATCTAAACACTGCACCTTTTCAGGCTTCAACACACTGCAGCCTTTTTATGTTCTCTATAGGCACTTGGATGAACTCTTCTCTCTCAGTCCATCCTCACCCTTCTTACAACACAAGGCGCCTCCGTGCTGCTGCCGTTTGTTTATGCAGCGCGATAAGGCCTCCGCTCTCCAGGGCGTGGAGGTACAGCTGATCGGCAGGCCTCTCAGAGTTACATACACACACACACACACACACCTAAAAATATCTCAGCTTTTGTACAGCCACTTCACTTCGAGAGCTGACAAAGGCTCCGGAGTCGGTTCGTGTCAACGTGCATATGTGTTTAGACAAGCAGCATTACAGCCTCTCCAGCCACGGGAGAAGGAACTAGGAAACAATACAGGCTTTGAGATTGACTCATTTGGTGACAGGTAATGGTTGAGACTACCTTGTGTACAAAGTGAATCCTTGAGTTTTGAGGAGCAGCAACAGCGTTGCCACATGATGATTGATAGCACGAAACTGAAATCTAGGGAACGTGTGCCCTTTCTTGACAAAACAGGAACCTTCTATCCTCGATTTTTTTTTTTTAAATATTGAGTGATTAAACTAAGCACTTTTTACACCAAAGTGGACATGCTGAACATTGGAAATTAACTCCTCACACACTCCACAGGCGACTGAAAACACTTTGATTTCACTCGACAACCTCAAGAAGTGGAGAAGAAGAAGAGGAGGAGGAGGAGGAGGCGGTATGGATCCCAAAGACCCAGCGAGGAGTTCAAAGCACCCAAAGTGTTTTCATGCTAATATTTTCTTAACGCATGAAAGGGAAACACAGCCACGCCGGTGAATAATACATGAACATTAATCATGCAGAGCTATCCACACATTGTAATAGCTCGGAGGCAGAAAAAATGCTTTAACCGGGGTTCAAATCCCTGTCATCCCTCTCCCCTCTGTGAGGATCACATGCTAGTCACACCTCTCCGCAGTGTCAGTAATCTTTAATAATTAAAGCCGGAGAATCAACAGCCAGGGCTGGATTGACTTTGCCATTTTTTTTTTTTTTTTTTTAGTGGTGGGGGGATTAGAGGATTTTTGGGAGAGCACAAGTGCAAACAGCAGCCGGGGCGAGGGGGCACAAAGATAGACAGACCACGCAAGTGGGTATTCTTCCACATCAGTGCCTCTTTTTTTCCCCTCCTATACTCCTGTTATAAACATTCTCCCATTTATTCTCGTCTCTTGCCTCAGCACTGCTCTTTTATCACAACGCCACCCTCAGCGTAGTGGAGCTATCGATCAGCTTAGAAGCAGAGCCGAGCTCGTGTGAGCCCAGGGGGGAGCGAGGCGTTCGCCGCACGCTGTGGACACCTCGGAATCTGACACTTGTGGCCGAGGCTGCACGTTTAAACGACTGTCAGCGTGTTCTCCACAGGATTGTGGAAGACTTAGTGTGCGTGTATTTGGCGGAGGGTTTAGAGGTCCTTCCTCAAGAAAATGTGACGTTTTTCAACACCCGCACACCGTCTTACTTGCAAAAAAAAAATACTGAAACGTTGCCGTTACATTTATTATTTTTTTTGCAAGTTAGACAGTGTATGGGAGCTTCTTTAGAACTTTTGACTTACTCATGCCCATCCGTCTCACGGTACAGACAGGTTTTTTTTTTTCAATACAAAATATGCAATTGCACATCGAGTCAGGCCATTATTATTACCAAATCTGTATCTACAACTTTGGAAAAGCTCCAGCAGATCATAAATAAATGCTTAAAAAAAAGCTTAAAGACACAACTTGCTAAAGAAGTCCACTGGGGACCGACTACAGCCATCACATCTGAGAAAAGTCTTTCAGTTAGAGTCATTCGTCTTATGTGTAATATGGTAGGTAAACTATACTATACTGTTTTAAACTGACTATACCCACAAATTTGTCCTCTGCGTGAGACAGAGGACATAGAAGGACACGTTAGTCCCTCTGGGAATATATAAGAAACACAAAAAGAGAGCACAGTATGCAAACCAAGGCAAAACAGGTTGATTTAAAGTACTTAAGACATCGATTATTTAGCAGCTACCGTGGGAAATTAAAAGGCTGTAATGCTCACTGAGGTCGATATAAAGTGTTTGAACAGACTCAGACACATATATAAGACCATAAAGAGTTATTATAGTGAAGCTGTGTGGAAAAAGGGAACACCATAAAGTACTGCAGTGATACGGCAACTCTCTTTTGAATGTTACAGTATGAGTTTCTACAGAAGAAGTTAAGGTATAACAATTAAGGCCAATACAGTTCATAACTGAGTGCCATAACTGAGACATTCTGAGTGACGGGGGACCCATAGAGATCCAAGAAGATGTTAATCTGCAAACGCGGACCAGATAAGGTCACAGAGACATTGTTTTTATTGAACTATTATAGTATGTTAGTGTTTGAGCATGAAAAAGATCAGCTTTTTGTCTCAAATTAAGACATGTTGGGGGCCAATTAAATGCATTATTCTCCTCTTTAAAAAAAGAGCAGAGGAAAAAGAAAAAAGGCACCCAAAACTCCACGGTCTCAGGCCAATTTGGGTAATGAAAAGAGGCAATCAAAGTCTCAATTTGGAAGCGCAATGTGTCTGAGGCTCGCCTCTGATTGAAAACGCTGCAAACTGGCATGCATTATTTCTTGGGTCAATAGATACAATTAATTTGCAGCTAATGCCAGCTATTATCATCTGCACGCTTGTTTTTAAGACTCCGAAATTGAATAGGCTAAAGCAATGCAGGTCCCAAATCTTATTTCAGCACCCCCCTCTCTCAAGGGTGCTAATCCGGTTATTTTCTCCGGTGATGGTTTGACATGGTGGGAGTCAAAGCTGAGCTGAGTGGCCAAAATCACCATCTGAATCCGATTGAAGCGCGCGTGTTTGATGAGGGGATGACTGATGTGCTGCTGAGGGGAGAGAGAGAGAGAGAACCGCACAGCTCGTTCTTTCAAAGGGAGGAGAGAGAAGAAGAAAAAAAATTTGCTGCTTTCTGGAGAAACTTCAGAGACGATCAGAGGCATTAGGGCGCGCAGCTCTGTGAAAGAGGCTGATGCGTAATTCATATTTCTGCTCCAAAGCACATAAGACGTCACTGTTGCAGTGAGAAGAAAAGGCGTGTTCATCCTAACCACCATGAGCACGGCGATGAAAGTCAATAATTGGCTTTTCGACAGGGATATTATGCAGGGGGAACGTTTAGTTGATAAAGAGTGGAAAGCGAACTTTTATTAGACGCATCTAATGGGCATCCTCAGCCCATCCTGATGGACAGATAAACGTGCGCAATTGCACAATTCATAGGCTACATCTGCTTTTTTTTTTATTCCAGGAGTTTTCTAGAAACCAAAGTGTCCATATTATAAAACTGGGCAGATCGAGGCGGGTCACTGCCTCGAGATGGACTTTTTATTTAGAAAAACTAAGATATCTTTAAGCAAGTGGGTTTCCATTCAAAATAAAGGTATTGGCTCAACCAATTGCTACTTCCAGGGGTGGGGTGGGGGGGGGGTGTCTTCTTCAGCTCCGCAGCGTGCGTAAAATTCACTACCCTGCGCCACACACAGTGCAACCAGAATTAATACGCTGAGAAACAGAAAAAGAAAACCTGTGCGCGCTTTCTCCAAGCCAGGGTGATAGAAATGGGCGCAGAAAGCTGCGCTGACACCGGCCGAGGCGCGCTGATTGCGCACAGCCCGGGGACGGACGAACCGTTCCCTCTGCGGCACCTGTGCGATGGCACGGTACGCTTTACGCGCGAACACACACACACACACACACACACACACACTGTACATACTTTTCAGTACAACACGGCTATTTAACGCTAAATGATTGGAGAGCTCAACCTGTCTGACTCACAACTACAAGGAAGTGGAGCTATTTTTCTCAGGACATAGAGGCTGCAAAGAGTTGTTCGTGAATAATAATAATAATAATAATAATAATAATAATAATAATAATAATAATAATAAGATACTTACCCAAAGTATCCCGTTGTGACAGCAGATCTTAGTCTTTCAGATGTCACCAAGCATTCATTTAAAAAAAACACAACAGTTATTCTCCCTTAAACTTCATAAAAACCCACAAAACAACGTTAAAATCCGTAAGTCCTCGCGCATCGGGTAGCAAATTGGCTGAGAGAAAAAAAAAAGAATAAGAAAATCCCTCTCACGACTTGACAACGAGTCCCTTTGGCTCGTGCACCGCCGCTGCGAAAGACAACTTCTTGTCCACTAAATCCTAGGTTTCCACTGCGCGCTGGCGTCCAAAGTGTCCAAAAGTCCAGAAGGCGTTCATGGTGTGGCGCGCATCAGCGGGGCAAGTGTGGCAGTGTGAAGTCCAGCGGACCGGACGCAGTGAACGCGGCTGCTCGCTCGCTCGGCTCCAGCGCCAATGGCCGTCGGTGTGTTGCGCTGCCTCGGATCAGCCAACTCGGACTGGTGGCTCTCCGCCGCTGGCTGTCTGGGAAGTAGCTGGCACGGTGCTGCCGTCACCACACACGGGGTGGGAGACACGACGAGTTCCTGTTTGCACCTTCAAAATAAAAGCTTGACCGATGAACCAGTGACGCATTGCTTGGCAGAATGCTCTGTTAAATGCGCATGGGCGTAGCTACATTTCATCTAACAGATGGGGGGCAATAGACTTAAAATTGTTTAAGAGAGTTATTGTAACAGGATATGCGAGTTGTGGAATTCCAGTAAGTAGGCTGGCAATATATTCACTTTAAACATTGAAAGTGATTATTTTCTCTAATTGAACTTCAATTGAACTGAACTGAGCTAGCAAACAAGCTAACTAACAAGCTAGCAAGTCGGCCACTAAATTAGTAAAGTTTAATGACTTAATGTTTCATTCACACACCGTTGTCACATTGTTGGAAAGCACAGTGCTCTGGCAAGATGAGTGACAACTTTGTTAAGCTCATCAACTAGTGAAAGCACGTTGGGTGGAATTAGCGAGCTAACATAAGCTTATTAACTATCCATCAAGCTAATGTTACCAAACAAGCTAAGTAACTTTATAACTGCTAACATAGTGGACCCGTGGAAAAATACATAATTTGGCGTCATCTGTATTACAGAAAATAATCACTATATCCAATGTTTAAAGCGAATAAAACAGCATTGCCAGCCTACTTACTGACGCAAATCATTCTCTCTCACTGGATTTCTGTGTACCATTAACATACAGGGAAAAAAACAAGCAGTGGACCAAACCACTGTAAGGCAACGGAGGGGGCACTCAAAATGTTTCTTAACTAAAAACGCATTTTGTTGCCCCCTGTGTGTTTATATTGTTTTACTACTTACACAATTATTTCAAGTATATAATATTTACAATACAAAGCATATTGTTGTAAGAATTAGTCTTGATGTTTGTGTGCTATTGTTGTTTACCTGATTCTTTGTATGATGCATTTTGTCAATAAAATAAAGAAATGCAAGATACAGAAGTGCAGTAGCTATATGCATTTCCCCAAACGTTTCATTTTTACAGGGCAACCTTAAAGGATGTGTGCTAAAGGTCATGTTCAATCATTTGAAAAAGTTCAGTTGTTTTTTAAATAGATAGATATTTATTGATCCCAAAAATGGGAAATTACAGTGTTCAAAATGTCATTCAAACAGCACAGAATATACATGACCTACTAGGATACAATATACATGAAATAATAGGATACAATATACATACATACAATATACATGAAATAATAATAGGATAAAATATGAGAACATATAACAAATAAGCAATGATCAAGTGCAATAAACAATCCGCCAAAACACCCAACCTTAAATTAAATACATATATAATATATATATTTTTTAGCACAATTTCCCCCAACCTCTCAACATTGTATCATCTGCTTCCATCTTTTGTGTTACTTGTATCAAGGTATTTTATGAGCAACTTCTTGGCAAAAGTTTTAAGCCATATACAAAACTTGACAATAATTGTATGAGTAAATTAAAAAAAAAGTTAGTAAAGTAGGCTTTGTATCTTACAAGTGCAAATAATTTAGGTGGCTCACAATTAAGCCATCACAGGATCACATTCTGCTGCATCTATTCAGAAAAGACTTTTATTTTGAAGGCTCGCGTGTGTTTCATTGTGTCTCTGTGTGTGTGCGTGTGTGTGCGCGCGTGTGTTTGTGTGTGTCTGTGTGTGTTGCAGACTTGACGCTGCTGCTCTACGCTGCTGCTCTTCTCTCCAGTCCCACCGCGGGTCCGTAGCGGGAGGAGGGAGATCAGATCCCGGCGCGCCGCTCCCCCGGGGGCCGCTGGAGGCAGCAAGTGACGCCTGGTGCTTCTCCAAGCTCCTCTCACGACTCCTTTTTCGTTGAAGAAAAACTCAATCAGGCGAGGCGTTATTGCCAAACCTGTTGCCAAAGTGGTGGCCAAAGTTGGGTTTGGGAACCCACAAGGGGACCTGTGAGGGGCCTTAGGTGGTCCTTGAGGAAAAAAGAGAAA
Source organism: Perca schrenkii (assembly GCA_025617405.1). Taxonomy (NCBI): domain Eukaryota; kingdom Metazoa; phylum Chordata; class Actinopteri; order Perciformes; family Percidae; genus Perca; species Perca schrenkii. Next base: position 5,208,591 of record CM046806.1, read on the forward strand.
TACCTTAGCTATTATGTCCCTCTGTGGAGTTTAATACAGTGACCGAATGTCCAGAGATAGTTATTGTGATCTGATAATTCACGTCTTTTCAGTTATCTCCATGGGTGCCATTAGGGATAACAAATACAGGGGGCCCAGCCCAGAGCTGCACACGCAGGGGCCCTGCAACATGTCAGGGATTACAGATATTTTGTGTGTGGTTGTGTGCCAGAGCTGTTTTTGAACTATTCTCTGGTGGATCCCCTGATTATCCCCCTCCCCCACCAGGCAGAATGGCCTTTGAGTTATTAGAAGATAGTGTCTCAGACCAATGTTTGACCAGTCAGCCCTAAAGTGTGCTGAGTAAACAGTAAATTACCATTTACCACCCATTTATTCTGCCATATCCTTCCGCTATTGGGCTAATTACTGCTGTCAGGACAGAGGCGATAGCCGCTTTAAACAACACGCCAATTACTGTCATCTCTTAAACTGTGTTTGGAGAAAGCAACTTTATGACGCCATAAAGCAGAGCGGCCCTCTGCTAAGTGACGGCGAGGAGGCTGGGTGGAGTGTGCCGCCATCCGTCTGTGTTTGTCCAGTAAAGTGACTGCGATCTGTTACAATCCACGTAAACACGTCATAAATTACAGAAAAAAAGGATATGAGCATCATCAGGTAGAGAGATTGCAGACCTTTTATTGACGAAACCACTAAACAAGACCCCTTGTATGTTTATGAGGTGCGAGCAGTTCAGTTTAAGGATGATTTTCTCCGCTCAGACTGTTTTATTTGAATAATTTAGGCTGAATTGATTCCATACTTCACACGCAAAAAGCTAAATCAAAGTAAGATCTGGATAAAAAAAAAAAGATTTGTGTAGCAGATTATATTAGAACTGGTTCTGTGGTTGCATTGTCTACATCTAATCCACAAATTTGGCATTTAAATCAACTAAACTGCTCAAAAGTCTGCGATAATGGCAATAATGTTTATTTACAGTCCCTAGAAACAGCTTTGACTCAAAGTAGATTAAATTGTTTTTGACACCGAACAAAAGAATAAGTCAAAGTGAAAACAGATTGCTACAAAGTGATCTGAATGAATTGCAAATATAAAATACCAATTTCATGTTTGCATATTGTATTCTCCCGCTTTAATAGGACAACGCAAATTATGACTGGTGCTCAACTCGTACAACAACCCAGTCTCACGGCAGTTCGTGAAATGGTCACAGGGACGTTTTTGTCGGGGGGTTTTTCCGTGGTGGCCAGCACAAAAATGTAAACTAATGTATTTAAATGGGAAGCATATGTGCTGGTCACAGCACGACTACGGTAGCGAGTAGTATGAAATGCTGAAAATCCGCGTAAGGAGGTTGGTTGGGGTGGTGGATGGGTCAAACAATTCAGACCGGGGATCGCGCCCTGCGTGTGGCGTTTTCTTGCCCCGTTAACCGTCCCGTTATTGTCGCGCGTTCCCGGCGTGTAAGGCGTCCATTCCCCGTTGTTTTTTTCCCAAAGCCAACTTCCGCCATCCCGTTATTGTCGTGCGTCCCCCGCGGCCATCTCCCGGCGTGTGAGGCGTCCTCCCCCGCAATCTCCGTATAGACCATTTCGTGCTGGCCGCCACGAAAAAAAACGAGAAAAATGTCCCTGTGAACACGAATCAATAGCGTGACCATTTCACGAACTGCCGTGAGACCGTGTTGCGTACAACAACGCAGCTCAAAAAGTGCTGAATCATTCTGGTAAATCCTTTTAAACACATCACACACTACTGTACATACTGGGGCTGGCTTGGACGATATGCTTTTGTCCCCATTCGATTCTTTCACGGTACATGGGTGCCGATTCCATATGTATTGGGATTTAAATTTTATATTTTGCAATTCTCAAAGTACTGCGATTCGATTATTGAGTAGTGCGGAAATTTAGCGAAAACTATATATGATTTCTAGAAACTAATTATTTTCTGAAAAAAATGCACATCATGTGTCAGTCAGTCTGGCTTTTTTTCATTCGTAAAGAAGTAGGCTACATAAGATGGATTTTCTGCATTTTCTGCTTTCGCTCCGTTTTGCTGGAATAAGATGAGATGAAGTCGCCGTCTGCAGTACCGTTTAACCCTTGTGTTGTCTTCGGGTCAAATTTGACCCGTTTTCTAAATGCCTATATCAGAAATATGGGTTTCTTTGTTACTACCTAATTGTAATTACCCAAAAATAACACAGATGATTCCATACAACGCGCATCGCAAGTACAATGAATGATCGGATCGCTCCTTTCATTGAATTTTAGGCGTTTTGTTAAATTTTTTCGCATTTGAAAAAAAAAATCTACAATGTTTCAAATTAGTATCCTGATTTGAACGTTGACATACAGTATACCCTTCTGGGATTATCCTACCTTTATTATTAGTCTGAATAATTCACAATTTCTGCTTTATTATCTCCAGGATTAGGTATAATTTCCTATAAATAAGGTTTATTAACCATGAATTCCAAAAATAAGTGTAAAACTAGTAATAAGTTGATGTTTGTGGTGTTCATACATGGTAGTGAAAGGAAGTGTAAAACGGGGGGAAAAAGGGGCCAAAAAACACTGAAAAAAATGCCAAAAGGGTTGAAAAAAGATGCAAAAACGTCTGAAAATTTTCACTTCTGACCTGGGAGGATGACAAGTGCATGGTCCAATGGAAGACAACGCAACGGGTTAAACAGAAAATATTAAGGTCAATCATTGGTAAATATCATATTTACAGTCTATGGTAAATATAAAATAAATAACAAAAATATTGATTCTGGGGAAAGAATCAATTTAAAAAAAAAATCGTCACAGTAAAAAATGACCAAACCGATTTTCTTTTTTGTGTGCCCTCCCCTGCTACATACTGGTGATGATGCCTCAGTGCTCAACCTCATGGGAAAGTACACGGTGAAACAACAAGCCACTCTGATTAAAGCAAGCAAAGAAGAAGAGAGCAGAGTGATGATGAAGGGCCTTTGGACTAACGGTGCTCTGTGAGAGCAGTCGGTGGGAGGAGGGGGGGGATGAGCTCGGGAACAAAAGCCAGGCGGTCAGGAGGAGAGGTCATACAGATGGTGAGAATGCTCAGTCAGACAGCTCGAGTACTGATGGGCACACTGACCAAATGACCCCTTCACACACACACACACACACACACACACACACACACACACACACACACACACACACACACACACTCCTTGACTCTCCACAACTGCTCATGTTAGGAAAAACAAAACTCCTCTCTGCACCACCCCCCCACAACACCCTAACTTCTAAGGAACACACACACACACACACACACACACACACACACACATTCCTCGCCCCCCAGCCCTCCAGGGAGCAGATCAGCAGGAGATGAAAGGTGAGGCCTTTTCATTTAAAATGGAGTAAAAAAATTAAACAACAACAAGAAAAGCCTCCGAGTTGAGATTGATTACTATCAGCTGCCATGATCCAAAGATCACTTGAAAACCTCTCCAGTTTATCTGGACGGTGTTATCATGGCGCATATTTCCACGGACAACCTTAAGGAGCTAGCAGCACTGACTGTTTTCTCTTTGGTCTGTGTGTTGTTACACATTGGCCGAGCGTGGGGCAACCAGCGATGGACTGCTGGTGGCTTTGTGTGTAAGAGAGGAGGAGGAGGACTAATCATTAACAGGGAGGGAGCTGATCACCCAGGACACATCACACTCCACTGCTCTCTGCTCTGTACTGCTGACCCATACACACACACACACACACACACACACACACACACACACACACACACACACACACACACACACACACACACACACACATAGTGCGTTTCACTATCTTTGTGGGGACCCGCCATTGACATAATGCATTCCCTAGCCCCTTACCCTAACCTTAACCATCACAACTAAATGCCTAACCTTAACCCTTACCCTCACCCTAACCATAACCTAATTCTATCCCTAATCCTAAAACCAAGTCTTAACCCTCAAACAGCCCTTTAAACTTGTGGGGGCCAGCATTTTGGCCCCACAAAGCTGTCAGGACCCTACAAGTATACTGGACTCCTGGTTTTTGGACCCCATGAATGTAGTTAAACGAGAACACACATACACACATACATGCAAACACACACAGACACACACACACACACACACACATATATGCAAACACACACACACACACACACACACACACACACACACACACACACACACACACACTCCTCGGCTCTCCACAACTGCTCATATTAGGAAAAACAAAACTCCTCTCTGCTGACGCACCCACACACACACTCTCACACACACTCTCACACACACAAACACACACACACACACACACACACGCGCAAACACACACACACACACACACACCTCAGCTCTTCACAACTGCTCATATTAGGAAAAACAAAACTCCTCTCTGCACCCCCCCTCTGCAATTCCCTAACTTCTAATGAACACACACACTTTGTTACTTTGTCTTCAATTGCTCTGTATAGTTCATTTATTTTTCTTTTTTTTCTACTCTTATATTATTTGTATATACCTTGTGGTTTATTTAATCCTGCTTTTTATTTATCCTTTTAATTTATCTATATTTTATATTCTGTCTTTGTGCTGCTGCAACACCTGAGTTTCCCCTCCAACTGGCTAAATCAATCAATAAAAGCCAATGTTAGTGTAGACTAACTTCCTCCTGTGTCCCGTACATACAATTTATCAGTGATAAGGGGTTGCAAGTACACGCTTCTTTATTTTTAGCAGCCACTAAACAAAAAGGTTGGGAACCACTGCTATATACACACATGTAAAACCTAATTTTATTATCAAGCAAGTCATGAAATCTGCCAATGCAATGAGAACATTTAGAGCGGTTTTCAGTGGAAATCGAGTTGTTTCTTAGACTGTTACAGAAATAAGTGCCTCTATCATGAAACAAGAAAAAAAAAGGGCTCTTGGAAGGTGCTGCTGAAAACTCAGTGACATAATATTGAACCATGCCACATCCATGTTTTGGTGCGACATGGCTAACATGACTTTTGTCATCAAAAATGCAACAAAAAGCGTACAAAAATGTCGGAAAAAGCAACAAATTTACAAAAAGGTGACAAATGTCTGAGAAAGCCACAAAGAAGTCGCAACAGAAACAGCAAAAATGAGGAAAAAAAGCCACCAAAATGTTTTTAAAAAGTGACACGCGGTAACAAAAGGCCGTCAAACGCTACATGTCTGGCCCTTGGTGTGATTCTCTTTTTCCAGTGTGGCCCTCTGGGAAACTGAGTTTGACACCCCTGCTCTAAGAAAATGACTCTGTGGCTTAAGAGCAGGTTCAAAACAGCAAATTGCAGAGTTCACCGAATTTCAATATGCAAAAACGTTGTGAGCGAATCTGCTGTTTAAGGAGATCTTATCTAGTCATTTCTGTTTACCCCAGTCGCAGACATTTCAGCCTGCTACCAGCATATGCTTCTACATCACAGGCGTCAGAACGCAGGGAGATGTGTGTGCAGTGAATCTCATGTAACCACATGGGATGAGCGCTGAGCACCCACACCTCCGAACGAAATGAGATCAGCAGGTTTGAAGCTGAGCGCTCTCTGCAGGGGTTCCGGCACGCGCTTCGTGTTGTCTCTCCGGCTCTGCTGGCTGTAATGGCCTCCGTAATGGAAGCGTTTTTTGCAGTAGAGGGGGAGAGAGAAGTGAGCCTTGCTTGGCACAGACGCTCCCCCATTACACTTCTCTTGAAGAGCCCCGAGCTGCGAGTCATTTTCGCACTGTGGCTTGATGTTTTCCTCGCTGTGAGAGGGAAAGGCCTTGTTGGTGAGGCTTGACAGCTTGACTCGGAGCTCCTGGGTGTTTGCTCAGAAATCCATCTAAAGACCGAGGGAGAGTAAATCAACACTAGATCACTGTGCTCCGAACTCTCAGATGAGAACTTAAGTTCCTCCTGCGAGAGGACTGTTGTCTCTTGTGGCAATGAGGAAACTGACCGTATGAACTCAACGCGTTCTCATGAAAGGTTTTGTACGACATCGTACGGAAATGTATGCACATCAATTCCGTATGATATCCTAAGAAAATAGAATGAGATGTTGCCGTTTCAGTCAGGTACACTCTCGTCATAGATTTAACCATTTATTGCAACAAATGGAAATACAGGTATGCTTGGCACTGATGGCTCCGCTCTTGATAATACTCCCTGGACCATCCAAGCAGCATGCTAAGCTGAAACAGGGAGCGCAATGCAGAAACTGCCCCTGGCTATAAAAGAGTGAGCCAAAAGAAAGACATTGAAAACCATTTTAAACTTTGGGTCAGGTTAGGACTCTGAACTAGAAAGGTGGAGGCTGGGGTGGTGGAGGCAAAGGGCCGTTACAGAGTCAACGCATCGGTACGCATACGCGTCCGCAAGGCTACGCATCGCTACGCTTCGGCCGCCATTATGCGTCGATGCATAGCCAAATGTGTCGTCCTAGTTTTTGATACGCGACGCGCCGGTGCGCACAATACTATGCGTTGTCGGTGGGGGCGACACAGCATGTATTGTAGTAGTGCCCTATATTTAAATATAGGATACTATATTCTACATTATCCAAAAATATTGAATCAACTTAGCTGAGCAAATTCATCAAACATAGAACTACTGAGTCACATTTTTCGGTGTGTATCAACGTTCTGTGTGTGTGTCTATGCTGTGTGCCCTCCTCAAGAGGGCTGAAATAGCCTACAGCAGGAGAGAGAGAGAGAGAGACCCAAATGTATTTATATCTTTTTTTAAAACCTGCTAAACCTGCTAAATGTATTGGTCAGTGCTACCCAATCGTAGTACACTGTACTGGTGGGGAAACACGCCAGCAGCATCTGATAAAAAGAAGTCAGCCAGCCAGCTGCTCCCTGACGAGAACCACTCTCCGGGAGGGTCTGGCTCTGCTGACCGAACACCGCGGAGCTCTCTGCTGCCCCCTGTTGCGTGGGCGGTGTATTGCATTTCACGCATCGTCCGTGACGCCTGCGTCTACTTGCGTCCACTGTTTAGACTATGAAAGGGAGCGCGTCGCTTGCGTTGCTTGTTCGCGTTGCTCGCGTTGCTCGCGTTGACTCTGTAACGGCCCAAAGCGTTGCCAGCGGCAGCAGAAGTGAGTAGAGCAGCGTCAGTGAAGCATGGGATCAGTGAGGAGGGAGTCCCTTTTAAAAGGGCCGCCTTGATGTGAGAATGGCTGTGATTGGTGTGTGTCTGATAGGAATGAAAATTCAATTAGCATGCTGCATGAACTAACACCAAGCTTAATTTACGGGACAAAACGTGACTGTGAGCCAGCTGAGGGAACATAGGAATGAGGGACCACAGGGTTGAGGGAACATAGGGCTAAGGGAACATAGGGCTGAAGTAACATAGGGCTGAGGGAACATATGAGCTGAGGGAACACAGGGCTGAGGGAACACAGGATTGAGGGAACACATGGCTGAGGGAACATAGGGCTGAGGGAACATAGGGCTGAGGGAACATAGGGCTGAGGGAACATAGGGCTGAGGGAACATAGGGCTGAGGGAACATAGGGCTGAAGGAACATAGGGCTGAGGGAACATAGGACTGAGGGAACATAGGGCTGAGGGAACATAGGGCTGAGGGAACATAGGACTGAGGGAACATAGGACTGAGGGAACATAGGGCTGAGGGAACATAGAATTGAGGGAACACTGGTCTGAGGGAACATAGGGCTGAGGGAACATATGGCTGAGGATACACAGGGCTGAGGGAACAGACACACTCCCGTTTTGAGAGTGATTTGTAACCAGCCTATTCTGTGGTTTAGGTATGAGGATGTTTTGGAAATGATCGATATCGGGATAGAAGATTTAGGACTTATCACCCAGCCCTAGTTCTAAATGTTGTCTTCTAACTTTGCACCATCCGAATTTGAGGTTTGAATCCTATCGATCTAGTGAAAACCCACTGAATTGGTCCTCCAAGTAAATAAAACCAAGTTCGTTAACGATTATTTGCCGCCATTCAAAGCTGGTTTGGCCCAAAAGCACTGAGATGCTAAATCTCGTGGGTGTTGTCCCAGCACACAGAGGGTTGTTGTTCTACGCCCGGGCCCTTGGCACACTCCGTCCGTCTCCGTTTCCAGCTCCGGCTTTACCTCCTTTCTGCCCTGATTATAAGCTGAGGTGTAAAACTGAGAGTCAACAGAAGGAGACAAAACAAGCCCTCAGCTGTGTTTGCATTTACACTCACCCAAATACAACTCCAAGAGTCAAAAAGCAGCTCTCTTCTTCTCTCTATCGACCTGCCTTCCTTTCCCAGGGAACTCAGAGAAAACCTGCTGTTTACAGGGGATAAACAACAGAAGCACTATGCCACACATATCCATTTATATTTAAAATTACACGGACAAAATCAAACAAGAAGCAGTGAGGCCAGGGAGCGAGCTAAACGCCTGGCTATGAGTTTCTGTCTCTGTTTGCATAGCAGCAAAAAAAAGAGAAAGATTTGTAGAAATGAGAAAACAAAAAGCAGAATCAGATAAAAGAGGCAACATTTTTGGGTAGATTTCTCTTCCCATGCAGCCTTGTTTTATTCCAGCACCGGCTTAAACACTTCAGTCAGATCAAACAAAGCAGCGTTATCTAATCGGTAGACCTGAACCGTCAAGTGATATCTTGGTTAAATAGGCAGATGGGAGTGCTTGACAAGAAGCACGGGGTAGAATTATTTTTTTTTTTAAATGCGAACCACAGCCTGCTGTGTATCTGGAAGAGTTGGCCGACTGCCTCGCTGCTAGCCAGACAGTGTGAAGAAAAAAAAAAAAAGAAAAAGCTCTCTTGAACTTTATTGAATCAAGGTGGAGATGGTGCAGACACGGATCTGTGCTTGGATTACAGTGCATTTGTACCTCCCTCTCTGTCCAAAATAGATCAGCAAGAAGTGCAAAGGAAGTGATGTGTGATACACTAACTGAGAAACTTCAACATCACAATCACACTAATTGTACATATAAGATGTCAGTGTCTTCTGAGCTTTCATTCTTTCTTTCTTTCCATATTTGTTCCTTCCAACCATCTTTCCCTACGTCTTTCTTATTTTATTTTTTTTAAATGTCCTTCTTTACCTCCTTAGTTTCCCAGTTTCCTTGTATCTTTCCCACATTCATTTTTACAGCCATTCCTCCTTCCTTATATCCCACTTCTTTCATTTTCTTTCCTTTCTTAATTTCTTTTAAGATCCTGTGACATGCTGCTTTTTGGATGCTTTTATATAGGCCTCAGTGGTCTGAAGTCTTTTTCCCGAAATTCAGCCTTGATGAAGAATTACAGCCACTAGAGCCAGTCCCACAATGAGCTTTCCTTAGGACGTGCAATTTCTGTGTCTGTAGCTTTAAATGCTATTGAGGAGGAGAGGGGGGGGCAAGATGGAGGGTGGGGGGTGTGGCCTTGACCAAATGCCATGCTGTTTCTCATGGGTGGGCCAAATTCTCTGGGCGGGCAAAGCAGAGAAAGGGGAGGTAACCTTGCTCCTTATGACATCATAAGGAGAAGATTCCAGATCAGCCCATCTGAGCTTTCATTTTCTCAAAGGCAGAGCAGGATACCCAGGGCTCCGTTTACACCTATCACCATTTCTAGCCACTGGGGGACCATAGGCAGGCTGGGGGAACGCATATTAATGTTAAAAAACCTCATAAAGTTTTTCAAATTTTCATGCCATGTAAGTTTATTTTATTTTCCCATCTTTTCTTATTTCTTTCCTCCTATCCTTCCTGCATTTCTTGTTTCTTTTACTTCTTTCTGTCCACCCTTCTTTTAATTTTTTCCTTCCTTCCCTCCTTATATTCTCCCTTCTTTCCTTATTTCTTGGGTCCTTTCCTCCAAACCTTTTTTTCTTTTCTCTGCTTTATTTCCTTCCTTTTTTTTTCTCCGTAATTCCTTCCTTATTTTCTCCCATCTTTACCTCAGTCAAGGTAGTGTTTCCGGCTTGGTTTGTCTGTTGGTTTGTTTGTCTGTCAGCAGGATTATGGAAAAAACCTCTGGCCAGATTTTTATGAAATTTGGTGGAAGGGTGAAGCGGATCCGTATCGCTGAGCGGATACAAAAATTGTATATAATTTTTGTGTAAATAGCGAGATAGGGCATAGTGCTACATTTTTGTCATGTTGGAATAATAATAAAAAAAGGAGCTCCCAATTAGGAAAATTCCCACTGCATTAACATTGTGAGATAGGGCATGGGCATTGGCCGAGGTCTGCGTTCTCCAAGTGCCTTTCTACATTTTTCTGTTCTTCTTTGTGTCCTTATATCATTTCTCCTCTACTGGTATCTTTCCTTCTTTAACTAATCAGAAAGAATTAAAGCCACAGATAATTGGTTATTTTGCTTCTACATGCATCTGTGCTACACAAATCCTGCTTTCCCATATCTTGCAGGAAAAGAATCGTGGAAGCTATACTCTCTTGCCTGTTTTTGATTATGGAGATGTGATTTATAGGCACGCTTGGTCTTCAACGTTAAAACTCCATCATTCCGTCCTTAGTTTTATTACGGATGCAAGTTATAACACTCACCACTGTCTTTTGTATGATATGACTGTTGGCCATCTCTTGAGATGGGGCGAAATGCTCATTGGTTGGTTTTCATGTGTAAAACACTTTTTGGTAAATCACCCCATTACATTTCCATCTCCTTAAATCCATCTGTAAATATATTTCACACTCGTTCCAATGAATGGCTTTTACTTAAAGTCCCTCATATCGGGCTGAGCTTGGCAAGACTGCTCTTTCATTTGACGCTCTACATTCCTGGAATGCGGCACAAAGCACCTACGAATTGGTCTCTCCTCCATCTATCAGTCAATTTAAGGCTTTGATAAATGACTTCTATGTATCTGCTTATATCTGCTTCACCTGGTTGTTTAAACTGTGTATCTGTTGTAATTTAAATGCTATTGTCTACTTGCTGAAATGCATGCTGTGCACTCGGCCATATTGAAAATGAGGGTATCCCGCCCCGAGTTTTAAATATAGCTTTGAAATAAAAAAAATGTTTAGTTTCTTGTAGTGTATTACTGTAATGTGTCTTGATGCTACTTTTACAGAAGTGACTAATCAGACTTTTTCTTCCATCACTGTTAGGATGACAGCAGGGCTTCGCGCTAAGTTCCGGAGGATGCTCCAAGACACACAGCAGACAGCACACTATACATTTCACTGTGCAAACATACATTGAACACAGCAGTGAGCAGGCACACAGCCAAAACAGTATACAAGCTCTTGTGTTAAGGTTACATAAACTCAGCTGTCTCTCGGCCTCTTACTGGCCCAGCTGCTCCTCTCAGCCACGGTCTTGGGTTTATCTTGCTCGGATCACACCGCATAGCCGCTACATTGGTAATTGTCTCGCATAGCCAGACCTTCCTCCACAGGGTCTGGCTAGTCCACTCAGCATTCTGAGATGGGAGAAAAACGTGCTCTGGTTTATTGGCATTTCTTTAAACCAATCACAATCGTCTTGGGCGGCTCTAAGTGCTGGACGGAGCCATGGTGCCTCTGCAAAATAGCCTCGGGAAGGAACTTGTTTTGGTGGAACAAGTGTACATTCAATGGTTGTTTTAGGCGTGCAACAGAAAACTCAGATTGGACAGATAGTCTAGCTAGCTGTCTGGATTTACCCTGCAGAGATCTGAGGAGCAGTTAACCATGGTCCTCAGAAATCCACCAGAGTTTAGAATTACAACACAAAGTAAGCGGAAGGTGACAGACATCCAGGCAGAATGAGGGAAATCCAGCGGAATTTCTGGCGACCCCTGAACAATCACGGAAATTAAACGTCGTCGATATAGGTTTAAAAGCAGTATTTTTTGTGTGTGCAGAATATCGCATATAATTGATCATGGTTTAATGTTACCAATATAAACATAATCCCTGACACATTTTGGGTCATATGTAGTACTTCTTGCCATCTACATGGTGTCAATAGTTGTGTTTTCATTCAATCCGCCAGTAAACAGAGTAGAAGGAGGTTGCTAACTGGAAACATGGAGAGAGGTCTTTAAGAGTTTGGTTCAACTGAGCGAGTTGTAATTGTTCTTTCATGTCAGCTAGAAAAAGCCATGTGTCATGCCGTCCAGAGATGAGGACATGTTACGGGAATATCCGGAAAGACACCGGCAACGGAAACAGCTGATCAGTCCTGTGAGTTAAAATGTTGCTTTGTCAGAACATATTTCGATTTTCCATTCATTGCATCAACTCTTTTTCAACAAAAGGGTTAGGGATCTCATCTCAAGCGTCCGTAAAAACATTTTTGCACAATTGAGGAAGTCTTATAGAATTTTGCCCTTTCCATCAAGCTTTTCTAATGTGATACTACGAAATGCTAGCCTAGAAATCTAGACGCACCCTAGCGGCAGCAAATGTAATTTGCAGCCAGGGTCAGTCTAGCAACTCTCCATTGGTTTGCGAGCTGGAAAAACCAAACTCTAGTCAGGCCAATCACATCGTGTATAGAGTTGGTGGGTGGCAGAGTTGCGACTGTTCCACGTGAATTCCCTGCTACTTGACAACAAAGAAGATGGCTGCTGCTGGCGAACAGCGGTCTTTGGAATCTGCTTTGGGCGCGGCTTTAGCCTTTAGCCGCAACTCTGGAAGACTTGGGGCCCTATCTTGCACTCAGCACAATTGCCTTTGTACACCGACGCATGTATCATTCCTATTTTGCACCCGACGCACAGCGGACTTTTCCCTCCACAGACGCACGTCTGTAAATTAGGGAATGTATTTGCGCTCCCGGGGGCGGTTCAGCGAAAAGGGGAGGCGTGTTCCGGCGCAAATGTTATCTGATGCTATTTTGCAGTTTCAGAAAACAATTCCGCCACTGACCAGGAAAAACCTGCTTTAAAGTCAGTGGCGCTAGTCTAAAGTCAGTAGCGCGTTATTCAGATGCTATTTTAGGGGCGCATGCTTGGCCATAATGTAGCGTTTGCACAACGCGCATACACTTCTCTCATCTAAACGGACGCAGCAGTTCTCATTTTTGCAAACCATACATAATTACAAAGGAAAATATTACTGAAAATGCGCTTCAGGTGTTTGGATAGATCAGGAGGAACTTTACAGCACAGTCCTCAAAAAGTCGCAGCATTCTTTGTGGCTTGTTGTGATTTACACAACATTTCCATGAATCATGGATGTGTTGATGACATAAATGAGGAAATATTAGAGGACTTAAGGAGACGTGATGTTGAACTACGGTGGGATTGGACACTCCGGCGGAATCTGGTCCGGGAGTAATGCGCGATGTGCTCCTGGTGGAGCGGGTGGACAGAGATGGAGTGGGGGGAGGAGGAAGGGGCACAACAGGAGTAGGTGGTGCGTTTGAAGGCCCACGCTCCATGGCTGCAGCAATCCTCTCCAGACTTGAGGAGATGCGCCCGAGAGGCCGCAGCAACATCGCCACCCGGGCATTTGTTACTTTGCCGCATCCTGAACAGCTCCCGCTGGCGTGTGCCAGGCAAATCCGCCGTCATAATAGCAATCCGCCGTGGAACAAGCGCTCCTGCTCTTAAAGGGAATGTGAGATGACGCTCTGATTGGTTATTTTCACGTTACGCCCAAACCACACCTTGCTACTTCAGACCAACCCATTTTAGATTTGCGTCGGGCGCAAGACTCATTTATCCCGCCGGCATAATAGCAACAGCGCTCGAGATCCGCCCACAAATCAAACTTGCGTTTCAGATCGTTAAAATAGGGCCCTTGGAGTTCAGGTTTTCTTTGAGAAAAGAACAAAGAAAGGCACTGAAGTTATTCTTAAAAAAGGAAGATGTGTTCGGAGTTTTGCCGACCGGATACGGCAAAAGTTTAATCTATCAACCAGCGTTGCTCTGCCTGGTTGTAGTGCTATCCTATCGCGTGCAGAGAGAATTTGAAAGACAACCGTTTATCCCGCCCCTCGGATTGAGCCCTGTAAATGGTGTGTTTCCAGACCCCAATATCTGATGTGGGTTCTGGCTTGTCAGGCTAACGAAATGCGCATCAAAATAGGTGAATGGAAACACGCCTACTGAGGACAATAATACAGCTGTTTAAACATTTAATTAAATCTAAGGTGTTAGCATTGAGTCAGAGGTCTGGATCAATGCCTAAAAATCTGTTCAAACCCGAGCCATTGCATACCTAAGCGAAAGTTACGTCACTTTGTATCACACAGTTTTCATCTATCTGGCTGTAAGCCAACATCAAAAGTCAGACTTTGTATACTTCCTTTTTGTTATGAATTTAGTTCAAACATCACATCATCTAGCAGCAACATTGGGAAAAAAGAAGTATTTCAGCTTTGAGGAACTGACAGATTTGCTTTCTAGCTTTTTAACGATCCTTTACAAGAAAGACTCCCGACAGCGATTGAGTCCTTAAAGGTTCAACACGTCATGTAAACCTAACAGATAGAAGCTATAAACGTGTGATGTACCACTTAGGCTTTACTGCTTTCTTAGCAGACTGACAGATAAAAAAAGAAGAGCAATAGAATTGATGAGAAGGTGTCAGGGGTCAGAAATTCTGTCCGACTGCAACATGTAACCTATTCCCTATCCCAGCCTGTACTACATAATCTCTTATCATGCATGTTTTCAGCTCAGGATCTCATCTCTGTGCCTGACAAGAAAGAAGAGAGCAAACCAAAGAGCGCCGCAAAATCAGATGAAAGGCTATTTTCTGTCCCCTTCTCATTCAAAAGCTATTTTTAGCCCGCTATTTTTTACAGAACCACTCCCTTAGTTTCTCACCGACATCAAAAAGCCGCTGCAACAATCGAGGGCTTGAAAGAAAGATACAGTATGTGAGAATATGCATCTGCTCGTGCGTGGGTGCATGTTTGTGTGTGTGGGTGTGTGTTCGTGTGCGTGGTGGTGTGTGTGTGTGTGTGTGTGTGTGTGTGTGTGTGTGTGTGTGTGTGTGTGTGTGTGTGTGTGTGTGCAGGTCAGCGCCAGCACGTCGACACAGCTGTGCCAATGTAGCGCAGAGGTGATCGAACAGGTGGGGGATGGTTGGGGTTTGGGTGATTTAAGAAGGGTTTTCACGTAAGAAAATTTGCACATCCAACAGTTCTTCTGTGGTGCGTTGGAAAATACACAAAGACTTGGAAAAGTAGGAAAATCCCTCACACTGCTCTTGCTGCAGCATCACCATTTATTAAAGAAAACTAACGTTGTGGTCCGTCTGGACCTTCGTCGAGAGTATAATAAATAGTATAAGAGGAAATACTCCAGAGGGAGCGAAACGTGAGTTTTTCTTTAATAATGGTTATGCCGCAGCAAGAGCAGGGTGCGAGACTTTCCGTTTTCCCCCCCGAGTCTGATGTAAGAAGGGTAACAAATGAAAATGACACTGGCTATTGCTGTAAACAGTGGTGCCGCGTTCTCCCATGATTCAGCTGTGCTGCAGTGTGGTGCCCTTTCAACTACTGCCAGTTCTTATCACTTGAACACATTGGAGAATATGTTGCCTTCATCTGACAGAGCGAGATATTCTCTCTCTCTCTCTCTCTGTCTCTCTCTCTCCATATTTGCTGCATGTGGCTGTTTTAATGACTGCGTGGGAGGGCAGGGGGGTGGAATCTCTGACCCCAGTTTCTCATGTTTCTGCACAGACCTGCCGGGCTCGTCTGCTGGATTGCAAGTGCAGCAACGTGGGAGGAGAGGTGGAGATGTAGGGAGGGTGGGGGGGCGTGTGGACTCTCACACAGCCAGTTGGACCTGTTGGTTGAAGCCTGGCTGAAAGCTCTGCGCAAAGCACCTTGATGACTGACGTCAGCTAGACTTGATTTACAATCTGCCAATCAAACTGGATGTTATCCCATGTGCTGTGAAGCGTTACTTCATCGCCGTCCAAACAGGTGTGCATGACAACAGGTGTGAATGATCACTGCTAATTCCTTAACCGCTGTTTAAACACAGCATGGAACACATGAATTGTGACTGAACATTGTGTAAACTGTTTCCATGCTACTGTTTGTTTTACCTCTGCGCTTCACCCAGGGGCGATTTTAGCCCCTTTTTTTAGGGGTGCTGAAGCATTTCTAAACCTGATCCTGGCACCCTTAAAAAAATTGTTGTTAAAAAAACAAACAGATAGTCTGTGTTAATCCATTGTGAGCTAAGGAGTTCTACTCTAGGAATATGACAGTGAAACTAAACCCAGAATCTAGATGCCTAGGTCCTTCAAAAAAAAAAAATCTGAGCCATTTTCAGAAAATAGTGCTTGGCAACCGCAACCAAAATCGCATAAATCTGTAATTTTCAAAAGTTATTGATACTGCATTTTGGAAATGTCTGCTTATTCGTAGGTAAATACCAAGTTTCAATCGTAAAACCACCTCACCTGTGTAGTAATTGCTTAGCATTAAAGTAAATTTTCTCAGAATTGTTGGTGTCTTTCTAGTTACATAATTCTGTGTTTGCCCTATCATGATGGTCCAAAATGATGTTAAAATGAACAGTAGAATAACGTTTAAAAAACTATGTTAAAAGACTGCCAGGCACCCCTAAAGCTCTGATCCTAGAATCGCCCCTGACTCCACCACTGTTCACTGAACCCAAGCTACAGTCCAGGTGAAAATGAACTTAAAATGCAAAAGGAAACTTAGCTGTTAGGAGGAATGGTTCTGTACAACGAAGAAAAAATGAATAGTCGATGGTGGCTATGGACATCCCCTGAGCCCACCATTGTAATGCGCAGCAGAAAGAGGTTGCACTCTACTTTAGATTCTGGCCTTTTTTTGTTGCTTTCTACCCAATGCAGCTTTAAGTTATGTAACAAACGTACTTATTTGAACCCAAATCATGATCTTTTCCTAAGTCTAACCAGGTAGTTTTGTTTCAATTCACAATGTTAACGTGTTTCAAACTGCAAACGTTTAACAACGTGTGCATGTCACTGGTTAGAGTACCAGCGGTCATATCTGTCATTTTGGGAGTTATTGGCAAACAACCTATTGGCAAACAACTTATTCTGTAGTTTTGGTATAAGGGCATGTGGCCTAGATGCCAGCATATTTTGTCACCTTTAAAATAGTCTATATTGACAATGTTTCATTTATGGGATTGCTGCGGTGCTGCCTGAAATTCCACCGGATGTCCCTCATTTTGGCCGGATGTCTGTCACCTTCTTCTTTCTTTGTGTTGGCGTTTTAAACTCCGGTGGATTTGTGAGGACTATGGTTAACTGCTTCTCAGATCTCTGCAGGGTAAATCCAGACAGCTAGCTAGACTATCTGTCCAATCTGAGTTTTCTGTTGCACGACTAAAACTACTTCTGAAAGTACACGTTCCACCAAAACAAGTTCCTTCTAAAGGCTATTTTGCAGAGGAACCATTGCTCCGACCTTTACGAAACGATTGTGATTGGTTTAAAGAAATGCCAATAAACCAGAGCACGTTGTTCTCCCATCCCGGAATGCTGTGTGAACTAGCCAGACCCTCCACCGCAGCGCTGTGGAGGACGGTCTGGCAATACGAGACAACCTTCAACAAAAACTTGTCCTTTCTCACAGGAACCAGTGTTACAAAATAGCACTTTTTGGGACAATAATACATTTTTTTTATTTGTGCCATGCATAAAGACCATAAAGCGTTGTGTGCGCACATAGAAGAGTGCTGGGAGGCGGTTTCACCTGAGTTCCTGCCCTGAGCAGTGAAAAGGCCTGTGAGGGAGTGTTGTAGGCAGACGGCAGGTATGTCACTGCGTTTATCAATCATCACTTTGCCTCAGCTGGCCTCGATCTGTCACATAAAAGGCACAGTAATACCTGAGGTGAGCTGGCTGTGTGTTGGAGTGGAGGCGTAGCTGTGTGGTGGGACAAGTTGTCCACATTTTGTTATGCAACTGATGGGAAACGCTCTGTAAGAGAAGTATTCACCCAGTGTTTAGTTTTAGTCATTGTTTCTAATAGGGCTGAAGGATTTGGAGAAGAAATGCAATTTTTCTGGCAGATATTGCGATTACGATTCGAATTGCAATTGTTTTTTGTAGTTTAGTGTACTGTGTAACATATAAAACATGTCATGGAGCATTATAATATGAGACACCATCAAAACTGCTCTATATTCTGATACAAGGATGAGAACATGGATATGACCTGGCAGCAACAAGTGTTGTTCTTTTAATAAGCATGGAACATTGAACAGTCAAACACAGAAGTTGTAATAATACAAAAACAATTCCAATAAAAAATATCAGTACTTTTCCTGTAAACTTAAATTTCTGATCTGCCTCAGTTCAATAGCAGCATCTCCATATGGCACCTTCTACCACCAAGTAAAACAAAATAAGTTAAAAATACACTGAAAATACAAGATTTCTGTGAACAATCTGTGATATGTAACATTATTCCAGCATTCATCTTATGAAACAAACAGTCAATTTAATGATAAAAAGAGCAATAAAAAATGTTAAAACAAATGTTAGACCAAACATTCAACTAAATATTGCACATTCAGCCCTAGTTTCTTAATTAGTTTTTTTTTTTTTATCATTTTTTGTCGGTTGATTGGTTTTTATTCAGATCATTCAGTTATTTGTTTTAATTCTGATAAACCCTCCAGCTGATGTTCTCATTTGAACTCCATATATCTATTTTTATTGTCTGCTGTAGCCCTCAGAGCTCGGCTTATTAAAGAGTAGATTTGGTAACAGAGAGGTTGTCAGTTCAAGTCCGGTTTAAGTATGTAAACCTGTTTTTTTTTTGGTCTCTTGAACAAAAAAAAATTTCCAACCAAGAAATAAGACACTTCCATGTTGCGTGTTCCAAGTTTTTAACATCTAGGTTTTTAATTAATTTTATGCATTTGATTATTTATTTGGTTTAGCATTGAATTATTTAATCACTTGTTTTATTCAAAGTTTATTTATGCATTCATTAATTAGTTTTTGAGTATTTTCCTTTAGGTGCATGTTTTAAAGTTTTGGGTTATGGTAGTTTTTGTGTTGTTTTTATATTTAGTGTTTGCGTGAGAGCTGATGTACCTCAGCAGGCCCAGCAAGGTGGGAAGGTAGTTTGGAGGTTGTGGCTCCAAATCTTCAAATATATAGCTTAAAATAAGTAAATAAAATCTGTCTATTGCAAAAACAGCATGTGCAACAGAGTGCTCATTGATTGGTCATAGTCTACCCACATTTCCATGTATTGCTACATCACAGCTAACTGATAAACACAACTGTTATCTACCACGACTGGTGACTGTGCTGCAGTGTTGAAATCTAATGTTGCACATCTGTTAGCTTGCACATGGCCACCGCTGCACCTGCGTGCTCTGTCACATGCTATCAGCGCACAAACACTGAACTCCACATGGGGATTATGAGCTCTGCTCCCAGACGGTGGGAATTTGCCAAGAGCAGCTCAGCACCCCTCCGCCGCAGCAGCGCTCGCTGAACAGAGCAAAAAATGTGAACGCTGCATGTCAGTTGCTTTCCCTGAGGCCTCTGGATCGAACGCCGAGGCCCGTCAGCAAATTCTCACAAAAAGATCTGACACAATGACATTTCTGTGTTACCTGGGCTCCACCTCTTAAGCGTGATTTATGGAGGTTCCACGCAGAGCTTTCGCCGTAGTCTACCTAAGTGGCCTGAAGTTTATGCTTGAGTTGGTGTGTGCGTCGACCTTTTTAAGGGCCACCATGTGTGTGTGTGTGTGTGTGTTAGGTAGTGTGTGGTAGAGCAAGTGAGAGAGTGATGGCGATTAGCTTGGGAGCGAGTACCAACTCTTGAGTCATAGTGAGAGAAACAAAGTGTCACCCCCTGTTCGTTCTGACCACGGTGGGAAATGTGTAGCAGGAAAAGTTAACCCTCTCCTTGATTTCATGTTGTTTATGGAGAAGGAGAACCAGGAAATGAGTCAGTGGGGGGGGGGAATGCAACGAAACCAAGCCACGGCCTAGCGATGTGCGTAGTTACATTTTGTGAGAGGCACGTCAGGCTACGCTGTAGGGTCCGTGTCACCATGTACCTACGTATACAAGCCACGGCGTAGATTTAACGCAGAAGCATAAATTACGCTTGAGGAGACACTTTGGGATAGCCGATGAATTTGCCTAATTCTGATTAGCCTCCCGCAGGGTTGCCTCTCTGTTTGTGACTGGAAGGTAAGTTTGATTCCGTGGTTTCTTTAAGTCTGTGAATGGGACAAAAAGGCCCTCGCCGCTCCAAAGCTATTAGCCCGCTCTCTTTCCACCTGTCACACATTGGTGACTTTATTTCGACTCAGCCAAGGCCCCCTGGCAGACATCAGAGAGATCATCTCCGTCTTAAGCTAAATGACTCCAACAAGCGTTGCGGCTCTCTCCCCTCCTGTCCCCCCCCCGTGACCCCCCGCGACCCACTCGGCACCACGGGCCGCCTGAGGTGCAGAGGTCTGAGGCCATGCCGAAGGGGGAGTGGAAGAGTGGAAGACGATTGAGATGGGCCCAAATGAGCTCTGTCATGCAGAAAACTGCAGGAGGGTGAGGCGACGAATACACACTCCCACCCCCCACAGATATGCACACACAGCTGGGACAAAGAGTGATACACTCACACACACACTCACACACTCACACACACACAGATTAATAAAAGACGCAACAGCAATCACGCTTGGTTTTTTCTTTCTTCCTCACACTCTTTCCCTCGTGTTTTCTCTTTCTCTCTCCCTCACATTTTCCTCTCCTCAACCTCTCTCTCTCTCTCTCTCCCCCATTTACACACACACACACACACCACACAAACACACAATAGCAGCTGTGACAAAGCCCTCTGCAGGATTAGCCAGCCTTTGTTGGCAAAACACAAATTACAAGTCTTTTAGCGCTGGCTCCTCCCTCCCTGCAAGTGAGTGTGTGTGTGTGTGTGTGTGTGTGTTTGTGAGACAAAGAGATAGAAAGTGTCTATGTGCAAGCATGTTTATGTGTGTGTGCGCTCATGCTCAATATGATGCATACAAGCGTGCAAAGCATTACATGTGGGTGTTTTGGTGCTTGTGTCATGCTGTGTGCAGTGTGTGTGTGTGTGTGTGTGTGTGTGTGTTTATGTGCTGGGGGTGTGGATTGTTTTAAAGAGGGGGTTTTGTTATCAGTCCCAGGCCAGCAGAGAGAACAGGCGTAACAGAGAAGAACCCTCGACAAGACTCCGTCTGAAACACCGAGGAGGAGCAGGCTGTCAATTAGAGACGTCTCATTTAAAACCGCAGTGCAGCTGAGTTGGTGCTCTCCCCCTGCTTTAGAGGGTTCAAACCCCCTCAAATTCCCCCCCTCAATGGTTCTTTACAATCTTTGTGTAGTCACATCTGCAGCAGAGGAGGAGCTGAAGGCAGCAACGCTGCAGGTGCTTTATGCACTGTTTGTCATTTGTCTTCATTCAGGTGATGCCAAATACCCAGTTAAACTCTGCTAAGGTACAACACAGGCCCATTACCACGCTCACTTACAGTGTGAAAAATAAGGTGTTCAAGGTTACTATATGGAATTTTAACAACATCCTTGCTACAAGAAATCGTTACTACCACAGGCAAAACAACTTTTTTAACATTGAGCATTAGATAAGACTCATATATGTCAGAATACTGCACTACGTGCAACATAGGTTTGAGTAGCTTGTACGTTTTTATTCGCCCACTTGTACATACGTTTGTACATTCTTTTCTTTGTATTTTTTTATCTTTATTTTTGAACAGTTGTTCATGTATTCCGTCGTATTTATTATTTCTTGTATGTTCTTGTATGTGTGCTGTGTGTCTTTTTTTGTGCTGCTGTAGCACTGAAATTTCCAAATTTTGGATCAAGTTATATTTTCTTCTAGTTTATCGGCATCAACTTGTTTCAAAGATTTTTTTTTTAGGATGAAAGCATCCAATTTGGGAGAAAAAGAATGTAATTGCGAGAAATGATGTAACTCCTGTTTTTGGCCACATTTTCACATCAGCTGTTTCACTGGAATGAAAATTCTTATTTCAAAGCAGCGCTGAATGCCCGTTGTTCATTTATTGAATCCATATTTGTTTTACAGTTTTTCTCAATTCCCTATCTTGAAGAAATGCTTCTTTTCCACGTTTCCTCTGTGAGTGTACTTTGTCCTTCAGAGTCCTCTCCTCAAGCCAAAACAAGCAGAGGAGTTATTGAGTATTGATCTGTATTGATCAGCACAGGAGCTCAGCAATCATGTGGGCTTTGAGGTCAAGAGGGAAACGTGCAATAGATAACAGTTGTTGTAGTAGCTCCCACTCTCTGAAGTCTTCGTACATTCATCAGTTTGTCTCAAACCAGTTATGGTGAGAAACCAAAAGTGAGAATGATATGGTTTACCATACCGGTGGGGTCCATCTGAAGAGAATGGCCCTGGAAGTGCTATTTACAATCGTTGTCATTTCGATATGTTCTGAATTGTTGGTATTGCCTCTGCAGTGTGAGGAAGACTGCACTTTACTAGCCAGACAAGTTCAAGCATTTACCACTTGGGATGAGTTTTGATGCAAAAATTACACTGGATCTGCATCTTTGCACATCTGCCAGTTGAAGTGGGAGTGGGGAGTTTGAACTTTTAAACGTCAGGCCCAGAAATGATGTAATCTGAATCTGTAGACCAAACCAGGTTTTAACAACCAGGGAAGTCAGTGGTGCTTTAATAAACCACATTCATATCAGAACCCAGTTTCACTGGAAATATATGCAGTTTATTACATTTTCATTTTTAATATTTTAAAACCTGCACTGTTGACATCAGCTTGTCTTTCTCTTCTCCACTTGTATTGGTGTAGTGCTCCTGGTTATGATGCATTACTACCAACAACACAGATCAGATATGTATATAACGTCACCAACATGGATGCATTAAAAAATATGATCAGAAAAGTACTCTATAGTGCCCCTGGTGGTCAACAACTCCAGAGTGGACCTTTAATCACAATCAGAAAAGGATTTATTGCCAAGTAAGTTACACTTACAAGGAATTTGCCTTGGTTGTGCATACATGAACACATTAAACATTAATGTGAAATAAACAATTAATACAGAAACAAATATGTACAATATAACTGTTTAACATTGAGAAAAGTGATCACACTGACCACACTGGCTAAATTAACGGGAATGGGACCCTCTTCTCTTTGGCTGGGGTGGCTTCAAAATTAATTTCTGCCTATATTACCCATTACAAACTAAACCCGAATTAGAGCAACTTTTAGAAATGGAGCATTGCAATTAAACCCAAAAAACAATGACACGTCATTCGACTGCATAGTGATTGAATGATGAATCTTTCCCCAAAATATGTGCAATTACTTTGGAATAGAATTTGGATTTTTTTTTAAAAGTTGTGAGGTAAACAGCTGTGAGATGTTACCGCCTTTAATCAGTTAAGCACCGAGGTCAGCCGTGTCAATATTTTCCCAAATCTGCTCAGCGTTGTCTCCTTTTATTTACCTTCCCTCTCCCCCTTTTGCATTCCAGCTACATCTTAAGATGGCCCAGATCACTTAAGCCACTGACCATATGTCATAACGCTGCACGGGATTAGGCACATTCTCCACTTTATGGGCAAACTTCTGGGAAAGTGTGTGCAGCGCTGGACTACCAGTATTACTTGGAGAATGAATACAATATCTTCAAACATGGCTTACTACAGCAAGAAAAACATACTGTAACATATATGGATATATTTCTAAGGGCCCCTTACTCATCACAATAATAACATGCATATGAAATGCTATTGATGTATTAATAATGCCACAACCACACAGATTTCATTTTCATGTGGCACAGTGTTTTTATTCTTGTTTTTGTTTTGTCTCCATCGTTGCTAAGAGCTAATCTCTGTGGTGGTTCTGTGCTTTATTCACCTGTCAATCAAACATAATGGGAGGTACTGTAAAGTCTGACTTGCTTCTTTTGGAAAGCCAGCTGCATCACTTCCTTTGTACCACTGAGTTTCACTCAGGTAAGTACAGACACAAGTTTACACCAGCAAATGTAAATGCTTCTATAAGCTGTATAATATATATATATATATTTTTACTATATTAGCGTTGGCTCTTGTTAATTGGGGATAGAGAACAGTAGAAAATGTATTAGTTTGAACAAAATAAAGATTATTACGTCAACTAGGAGTATCTAAAAATCACAATTTCAACTTTTTGGCATGTCTATTATGCTGATCTCATTCCATTGGCAGCACCCTTTACTACTGAATCTTACAACACACTGATGACCACAACTAAACCAAAGGAATCCAAGTTGAATGCAACACCCTGATGATTCAAAAGCATAACTGAGAGGAACAGATGTCACAATCACTGATTGAAGTTTCGTTTTTGGATTCAAGTCTCTTGTGTTTGCATTGACAGTGCACATATGTACATTTTAAAGCTTTTTTAAAAAAACCTTTCCATTCATTGTTTGTATGTTTTGGTGTGCATTCTTGACATTGATCCTCATATATATATATATATACAATCCTCAAACATATTCCTCACATTCAACAGGAGATTTAGATGTAACCCTAATGCTTAGTACTTTACACTGGCTTTATTACCATAGATGTAGACCTGTTGTTTATTACAGGTGCATTCATCCTTGGTAAACTTTGTACAGTCACAGTAATTCTGTGCAAATACCCCAAAGCCCTACCGAGTACATTTTTGTGTTTTCACTGCAGTAAAGACCATATTCTGTATATAAAGATGGACAACGTGAGCCAGAGTCTTATTGGTAGGTAGTTATCGGGCGGTGGAGCTGAGGTATCAAAGTCCCGTTTCACACTGCTTTAGTAGCATCAAATAACTAATTAACGATCAGAACTACCTAAAATGTAAGAAATCAGCTTTGAGAAACATTTCTGTGGAGAAGGCGGGGTTTATGACCTATCCTGCTGTCAGCCAGCGATCAAGATGTTTTGGC
This sequence comes from Perca schrenkii, assembly GCA_025617405.1. Lineage (NCBI taxonomy): Eukaryota > Metazoa > Chordata > Actinopteri > Perciformes > Percidae > Perca > Perca schrenkii. Next base: position 5,233,502 of record CM046806.1, read on the forward strand.
TTCACTTATACAGTCAATGTACAAACGCCCTGGTCAGAAAAGTTAAATAGGCCAGCAGGGACCACGTGTGAAGATTCACGTCCAGCAACCCTACGATGATGCTACTCTGTAAGGATTATAGCAGCAGGGAGCAATAAGGAGACAAATCCCCCCACAAACCAGTTTTAGTGCTGCATTTATGTAACACATAAGCTTTTATGTACAACCTTCAAAGACTGATGGAAATCAATGCTATACATTATGCATGTTGCAGATGAAGATGAAAAGCAGCATGGCTTCAGCTGGGATATGTGCGGTTTGTTGTTGGGGGTGAACATTTACACCTTGACATTCAGTGATGGTATGTAACCCCTGCAGGGTTTGGACCTATAGAAAAACATCTTACGGTCACGGTCACCTCAGTGGCTTTCAGCGTCAGATACCAATGCAAAACTCGCCCTTTAGCGTCTTTATGGAACGCACTGGGCAGAGCAGCAGCTCAACCACGGCGCTATAAGATGACGTAGCATTAGGAGCGACAACGGTAGCGAGTAGTATAAAAGACCGAAATCGCATCAGGAGACGGGTTGGGGTGGTGGTTGGGTCAAACAATACAGGACTTTCACCCAGGAGACTAGGGTTTGAGTGCCGTTCTTGTCCCGCATGTCACTGAAACTTACATTTTATAACCCCACCCTCAATCTTTCCATAAACCTAACTGTCCGGTTTGTGTGCCGCATGTCAGTACATACGTCCAAACCCAGAGTGCCAAAAAGTGATGCCCAGAGTCCCTCCCAAGCATGTCTAAAAATGATGCCAAATTGCTAGACTCTAAAGGAGACTTTTTGCGCCAGTAACAAACCCTAAACGCAACTGACCAAGGGTCGCTTTTTGAACCGCTGGGAGTGATAATACATTGCATTTGTAGATGCCATTTGTGGAAGCAAATAAAGGTGATTGTGATGAAGTCTGTCATGTTTCAAGTGGGGCTGCAGATAGCTAGAGTTTTTAAGGAACAAAGTAGTAATGAGTGGCTGTCATGACTGTCATTTCTTTAAACTGCGAAATTTCTTGGAACAGAGTATTGGGTGGATGTAAATACGTGTCTGTTAAACAATTCCTCACTTTAAAGCAGTGATTCATAAAGTGGGGTCTTTGGCACTCTGCCAAATGTTTTCAGATTTACTATTTCTCTTGTGTTGTTCTTTCACATAACTAAGACTATAAAAGTGTAGAAAAATTGGCTTTGTCAATTATTCCAAGGGTCATACATGAGGGGGTCCCTGGTATATTCTCTATCTTGTAAGGGGTCCTTGGCTGAAAACAAATAAAAAAACCCTCTGCTTTAAGGTATCATCCTCTTTCCTACTTACTTGTTTACAGGTTTTATCAGAGACCTGTAAAGGCAGCAGAGAGAGAAGAATCCAAGATATGTAGTGTTAAGCAAAGGTGGATAACAGCTCAGCATTCGGACCGGATATGTGACAGTCTTTAGATTCTTTGTGTGTTGAATACCTGTCTTTCTGCCCCTAGGGGAACGAGCTGCTACCTTCCAAACACACACTTAACGTGCACTCAAGTGTAAGTCACTGCACAACAAACCCTAAGAAAGTTTGCGTTTGCGATCACAACAGAAATAACTTCCAGACTTGATGATCAAATGACCTGATTCGTGTAACGATATTTCAAAGTGCAAACATCGGGAGCATAAAAAAAAATAGTCTTCACCTCTCCAGTGTGTTTTAATGATGATCAGGCTATGTTCAGATACAAAAAAAAATAATAAATGCATTATGGGAATGATTGTTTAAACAATAATGCTAAAGCAGCCCACAAAACAAAGCACTGGGATGATTAGAGTGCTAATTCCAGTTCAACAAACAAGTGAGCTTCATTAGTTGATTATAAAAAAAAGTGTCTCATTAAAGCAATCATGATGATAATACTCAAAATCAATTCGTCAGACTCAGAGCAGTCCCGAGAGTAATGGTGTGATTAACGATGGTGGGTAACCGTAATTGGAAATAAACCTAGAAAAACGTGAGGATGTTTATGTTGCATGGTGGAACCTCATTCACTGGGCAGGCAGTTGGTGGTTACCTTGGAAACAGCAGAGGATGGCCCTCTAACATGGCTGATATTGTGATTTATGCATTTAGAAAGAAGAAAAAATATAAAGACAATAAGTGTAGAGTTTACTACAGAAGACCAGTCTTGGTGTCTCTATATATTCTACTTGTTATTTCTTTGACCATCATGCAATGACACAAACGGCTTGGTTTCACCTTTTGAATATTTCAGTATTTTTGTTTGATTCAAAGTAAAGTTTAGGAATGCACCACAGCCAATTAAAGAAATGTTAAAGCAACACTATGTAACTTTTAGCTGCAGCTGTAGTTCCAATGAGACAACCTGTAGAGGGGACTGAAGTGTGAAAAGTTACATAGTGTTGCTTTAAGTGTAAGACATCCTACAGGATACCATAGTAACAAAGTATTGTGGAAACAAGCTGCTGTATTTTTAAAAAGGAATAGCTTGACATTTTGATCTTCTGATCTTGCCAACACTTCCGAGAAAGTTGATGCCACTCTCAAGTGTATCAGTCGAATATGAAGCTGGAGCAATCGACCGGTTAGCTTAGCTTAGCATAAGAACTGGAAACAAGGGGAAACGGTTAGCCTGGCTCAGTCTGAAGATAACACATTCTGTCTACACGCTTATAACATGTTGTATCTCATTTGTTTTATCTATACAAAACCGGAAGTGTAAAAATGATAATTATTTGTGACTATTTCTTAGCTGTGACTTCGTGGAGCCTCTGCTGGTTGCTAGTTGTTAAACTGTCATTATGATCTTTAGAATGGTTTTTTCTTTCATAACTGATTCTTCATGTTGTCTAGCAGGACAGGGTAAGACATGAACAAATTGGTCAAATTTGGTGAAGGAAGAAAAAATATCCTTTCATTCTTCTGGTGCGCAAATTGTCTAAAGTAGTATATCATCGTGTTCGGTTAGTTTTTTTTTCCGGCTTAAGGTTTTTAGCAGTAGAAATACAGTAGAATTTGTTTTGCATTTTTCAGTAAAGAAACGCTCTGCATTAACATTGTTGTGGTTATTTAAAGATGTGTTTGTGCACAGGCGGGACGCTATTGCTGATTTCAGAACCAACTCGTCCCGAGGATCATCCATCATCCGTAAACAGCCCAGTCCGCCCCGACAAAGTAATAACACCTCAGCGGACCTGGCTTGATAGCCTGGATGAAGGAGGATCCAGCTGGACCGGAGCTCACGCTGATGAGGACTAGTGCTTTCGTCTCCTTCAGTTTGGCGTATTCTCGTCTCTATCTGCTTTTGTGTCTGACTGCCTCTTAGTTTCCCTGCCTTTGTTTGCTTGTCTGCCCTTCAAAATCTAGAAAGTGATAACGTTCAAAAGGATTCTTTGAGAGCAAGTTCAAAGTCAGTCAGTCAGTCCACATCCTTCTGTTTTTCCCAAATCTGCCTCTCCTTTTCTTTTATTGTCTGGAATGAGTGGACGTTTGCCCACTTTCATGCTCCCTCCCGCTGTCAGCGTTACTATATTGCAGCCCAGCTGGCCGCTGCAGTTAAATACGGGTTACTATGTCTGGTAAGCGGTTTTGTTCAGCGTGACACCCCAGGCTGCTCTCTCCGAGGCCCAAACATTTTGTGTTATGACAGCTAAAAGCAGGGAGCGTAATTACTGCTGCATAGTAACCTGAGTGTTTCTGCGGGGGCGAAAGGACTGCATAAACACACACATCACTCTTAAATAGGTCGCATCCAAAATAGAAGACCGCAAATAAACCACAGTAATAGAAAGAGCTTTGAGTGCACTTCAGCATGAACAACACTAACTGCAGAGTGCTATAGATACAGAACAAATTTGGATATAACAGCCTCCTGTTTCTCTCTGTTACTTTGGCTTATTTCAGTCTGTAAACTAATACAAATAGAAGCCTGCTCACTCACACATAACACACCTGTAATACAACAGAATCTAAAAAGCACTCGCTTCCGCCAAGGCTGCACAATTCTCTAATCTTGCTTTTTTTTAATAGTAGATGTTTTTTTAATCTGGATATGGATCTGCATCAAAATCATGGGATACGTGTGTATGTTTGTTAAATTCAAGTGAGTGCATTGGTTGTTGAGAAAATAGTAAAACGGTTTCTAAAATATAACCCTTTTTCCCACCACCAAACTTCATTGAAATCTGTCATGCTTTTGAGGTATCCAGTAAACAAACAAGAAAAATAAAAAATAGAATCAAAAACATAACCCAATTGGAGAAGTATGAAGATTTAGATTTTAGAACATTATATTTTACATCCAGCCATGTACTGTGCAAAAGAATATATACCGTCTAGGACAATAACAATAACGTAAAGCTTGAGCAGTTTTGTGCAGAACAATGGGAAATAATTGTAGTGTCCACATATACAAAACTTATAGAGACATATCCACACTTCATTTAGATCACTCTGTATTGACCTGTTTGAACTTTGACATTAAAGGGTTGAACATGTTGTATTGGCACTGTACATGTTTACCTGTTTGATTAGATGCAAATGAGCTATATTACAGTTAGAGTTATACATTTAAAGTGCCCATATTATGAAAAAAAATTTATTATTTATTTTGTGTCTCTGGTGCTTCCACACGCATACAAACTTTGAAAAAAAACCATCCATGCTGTTTTGAGTGAGATACGGTTTCCTGCCTTCAGTCTCTGGGTGAGCTGTTCAAAATCTGCACGGCTTTCTACGTCACTAGCCGAAATGAGCTGGCTAACCGCAACCGTTAGCATGCTAGCGTTAGCGTGCAACACTAGCATGCTACCTCGTTCTCAATAGCAAAGCACTGCTATAACACACACAGGTTCACCATAATCTACAAAAGAACTACTTACGTGTGCGCCCTCATTTAGAAGAAGTCTCCCAGCTAATCCTGCCTTGTAATTGACCGAAGTTGGAGAAACAGCCTTTCTTTTACTGTCTATGGAGCTAGCTGACATGATCTACATCTGAGCTACTGCGCATGTGCGAGTGCAATCAAAGATAGTACAGAAAAGAGGTCTTACTCTGTAGCTAAAACAGAGACCAGGTGAAAAGAGGATCTGCAGCAGTGAGAGAGCTGTTTTTTGAAAATTAAACCATGTAAACCTATTCTGGTACAACCTTAAAATACAATTATGAACCTGAAAATTAACATATTATGGGCGCTTTGAATTGGGCCATTTCAGAGTATTACTCCATATTTTTTTAATCTAGTTTATACTGTCCATTTCAAATCCAGTGTTCAGTTAGCTGTTCTAAACTACCTCTGCTGGTCTTGTGGGTTGCATTTATTCCCTCCCCTGTGCCAATAGCCGGTTTTGCATTCTCACGATAGTTTGTTTTGACAGGAGTTCCACAGACGGACCGAGTATTACTTGACTGCAGACCTCCCTTTAAATGTGCTGAGCCTGGCCTCGCCTCAGAAACCCGATTAAAGCCTTGAACAATAATCTTCCTCAATTTCCAGCCCCTCATCTTCACTCTCGCCTCCCCACTGCCCCCTCCAAGCCCCTCGGTCTCAGCCAGACCTTCTCGGTTTTGGTAAAAAAAAAACGCACAGTGAGATCCCTGGCGCCGGGGTCCGTGTGTTTTCACAACTGCTTGGCTAAGCGCTAGGAGCAGCCTGTTAACGCTGCTCTGTCCACCACTGAACGCTTAAGACAAAAAGGATCTTTGAGGAAAGGGTGTTAGTGTCACTTAGTCCATCCACGCCTCTTAACCCCACAAGTATTATGTTTCAATCCTGGCGGATTTACTGAACCGATTGACTACTGCTTTTCAAAGATAGACCTCGGTCTGACTCTGAAGCTGCTTTAACCTGTTTTTCCCTCTCCTGTGCCTTTATTTAGCCATCATTCGTCCAGGGACGATGTGCTGAGCATGCACGCTCCTTTTCAGAAACCTCCTTTTTCATATTCCTCCACGTAACGCACTTTCACACCTGAGCTGTCTCCCTGTTCCAAACTCTAACAGGGTTTTGAAAAGCCTGCAAACTAATGATTCGTTTGGTCGTCGATTCATCTTTTTTTTTATATATTAGTCGATTCATCTTATGGTTTTAAATTCTCAGGTGATGCACAAAAACGTATTTACTTTAAATGTTGCACTTTTACTTTAAAATATATGGACATTTTTGGACTTTTTGCTTACTTGTTGTTAAGTTGGCAGTTGTGTTAAGAGGTGGTGACATAGTTACACTGTTAGAAAAGTCCGTAGAAATATGGCCTAATATACTTGATGATGATGATGATGATGATGATGATGAATATTATTTGGTTAACATACATGAAAGAAACAATGATTTCCCACAATTTACCACCGCAACTAAACCGAAAAAGGAATACGCGGAAAGCGAAGCTTATTTTAAATACTTGAGTGCAATCTTAGACATTTTACATTTTACATAACACTATTTTAATATGAAGGAATTTTCTGTAATGATTTTTCAGAGGTGTTTTTTCATATTTGGATTTTTGGACTAACAGAAATGTCCGTTTAAGGGACAGGGGATATACTGTAAATCTACAGAATTTTCTGGTTTTGGATTAACAGAAATGTCCTTAAACTTAACGGAAAAGGTACTGGTAATTTTCTGCCAGGACGTTATCCGTTTTTCTACGGATTTTATTCTTACAGTGTAGAGATTCATATCATGTATGATTTTCAGCTAGCAAAATGTTGTTTCTTAATTTCCACACTATGCAGATCGGTTAATTGTGTACACTATGTTATATTTAGTATGAAATGGAGCCAGAGCTCTGCTCAGTGCAATCAGCCTCTGCTGTGTAGGTGCTAACGAGCCTTAATAAAAAAGCACCTTGGCAGTAGAGAGCTGCATTGCAACATGTCAGAGGTTCTTCTTGTAGTCACAGTAAGGCTTGTCTAACCTGCTACCTGTGCCCCAAGCACTTCACAAAATAGATGTTGTGGGTTATTGTGCAGACAAAGGGTTAGTGGTTTAAAGATCATGGACGCTGGGAGTGGCTGCAGAAAAATACAATTTATATGCAAAACATCAAAATGCAATAGAGCAGGGATCTTCAACAGGGATCTCCAAATTATTGTTAATTTTTTGAACGTTTTTTTCAAAAATTAAAAAGTCTTGTAAATCTCATGAATCCAACATATTATTAGCAAATATAAATCCACACTGCTTACTGGCCTATAGGTAAGGTAGTCACTAAGGTAGCCATCCACTAATACAGTCCATCATGAGGATTCACTGTGCCACATGTATGTTTACCATCAAAACATGATTTATAAAATCATGCCAACAATTATTAGGCTATTTGAATAGCTTCCTATTCTATGCAAAAAAGGTATGTATAAAGGCTTTAGGCTGCCCTACAAGTTATTGTAGGCCCAGTTTAATATGTAACTACATTTTATACAATTTATGTAGTAGGGGGTCCCTGCTCCGTCTCTTTCAGTTAAGGGGTCCTTGGCTTAAAAAACGTTGAAGACCCCTGCAATAGAGGATATATTAAGACCCTCCTGAAAGACACAGTGGCAGAATGAACTAACTATGCAGTATCTGTTATAGTGGGAGGAAAACAAACACATATTAGAAAAGAAATGATCCCAACAGTGCATCAGACGTGCATCGGGTTTCCTGGTATCAGAAGTGGCTTGGCTTGCCTTATTCTTCTTATTCTGTTAAAGCAAAATATGTCAGAATGCAATTTGTTTCATTCACTTTAGAAAAATGTGTGCTTGGTTCATTGCAGTTTGAGAGTAAGTTAAAAAGTTTAACTACTAGATATCACCATGAAACTTCCCCAGTTGATTACTTACACAAGACAATTATTATTTTGTATTACGAGTTTTCTGAAACATTATGTTTACAAATGCAAATAAGGCATTATCTAATTGAATATGTGCATACATTTCAAAAACTGCTTCTCATCTCTTTATCATTTGGCAGTCCCTAAAGGCTTACACCTGAAGTCTTTCTGATTCAATTTGTGTAGAATAATAAATATGTATAGATATTAGTGCATGGATGGCAGATGTTGAATCTCTGCCTTTGCTACCAAGTGAGGAGTGACTTCCACATAAGGATGTCACGTGCATTCTCTATATTAAGACCAAGAGACCTTAAAATATGTATATTAAAGTAGAATTTGTAACCTTCTCATAGATTTTACAGCTGACAAAGAAATGAAGAAGTCAAGTCAGTATTCAGACTGGATAATCCATCAACAAGTTCTTCAACATCACATATCACAGTTTTTTGTTTCTTTTGCATACTAGTAAATTCATTTTAAAATATTTTTTTGCTACAGGGCTGCCGCTGTGTTGGCTTTATACAAGACAAAACATTAAAAACATGATCCTAATGTTGGCTGGGAGCCACATTTGGGTTGGAGCCAGTGTGTCGGGACATTAGTAATTGCTGTTTAACCAGCCTCCTCTTCTTCACCTGCACCTCCTATTAATGACTGTAGTGGACTTAAGAGATAAAATCAATAAAACTCTGAGTATGTGTCAGCTGGGTCAATTGCAGCATGTGTGTGTGTGTGTGTGTGTGTTTGTGTGTATTTGTGTGTGTGCGTGTGTGTGTGTGTGTGTGTGTGTTGGTAATCATCACATTATAGGGACATCACTCTGTTTACACAGTCATGGTCTGGGGACCCCTGACATTATGGGGTCTAAAAAATGAGGTCCCCATTCGGAAAACCCTTTCAAATGAATGCAGGAGTCATGAAGGTGAACATACATCTTGCACATATTTGGTGCCGCCCCCTTCCTGGTTCTCATCAAGATCGATTTCAGAAGCAATGGACATTTTTTGTGTGAAAGGTGTCAATTTGACATGGGGGCCAAGGGAGTGCAGAAGATATGTCAGCTAAGGAGCTTAAATAGCAAAGTAGCAGATAAGGTTAAGCACATTAGTATAATAGCTTGTATAATAAAACGTGACTCAAACTGATAAAGCATTTTTGACTAAAGACTACATCTATCAAATGTAAAATGGCTGCCAAAATTAACACTGGTTAGAATGGAAGTTGTTTTAATAACAGTGTTTTTATTTTTATATTCATCCACCACAGTGTTAACATGGTAACAAGTTCCATGCTTTGTGTGTTTGTGTGTGTGTGTGTGTGTGTGTGTGTGTGTGTGTGTGTAGTGTGGTTCTAATCATGCAAGTACACAGAAAAACACACAATCTCATACCTAACCTGTACCCTCTCAGACTCAAACACACATCAATCCACCAGTCCGCCTTCCCTCCCAGCATTCAAGGTGTGCCTGAACGATCAGCAGAGAAAAATTACAGCAACACACGTGGGAGACAGCAGAAGAAGAAGAAGCTCATTGTGCAGCCAATGCCTTCGGGCGAAGGGACAGAGTGAAAGAACCACAGGTATCAATCATGCTCTGGCTGCCGGTCCTGCGCCGACAATCCCCGACAGGTGTGACATACCAGCGGGGGAGAAATAATTAACAGAGCAGTGAAGCGCGGTAACCTCTGATGGAACAGTGGTGTTTTCAGGACTCTCTGTCTACTGGCTCCTTAGATTAGTTAAGCTGATTTAAATTGGAATTTTTTAAATAAGCACTGAACGATCTCTGATCTTTGCTGACCCTCTCTATCGAGTAAAAATATTTTAGTTTTAAAAGGCAGTCTTGAACCTGAAGTATTCAGTGACAAATTGCCCCTTGAAAGCTAAACCCGTACATATACGACCATACTGCTTCTAGTTGCTGTACATGGTTCTTTATTATGTATCCCACTGATGAAAACTAAGCTATGACAACTGACCAACTCCGCTAAGGAAGACCATGAGAGAAAGCTAGTAAGTGAGTTGGCTAAAAGGTGCCTGCAAAGTTTTTTGGTAACAAACAATAACAATGTTTATATTCAGTGTTCTCACCAAAACACATTGTGTGTGTATAATTGATGACTAAAAAAGATATGAAATGCATTTTTTCCCCCTTATGAAACGTTTGCAAAGCTGATCTTTTGCATATTTTAAAGCTGGTGTGTGGTACACCCGAGTTTCCACCATCTGGCAGTAAGAATAATTACACAAACACTGTCGACGAATGCTTACAACGTACTGTATGTCTGCAGGTGAACTCGCCGTATCTCCCCCGCCCCCAGGAGTGCAGTACATTCCCTGGTTTTCTTTTTGACCTAAATCCATCCTCTGAAAGACGAGTTTCTTTTTGCTTCTTCCTTTGCTTCTTTTTTTATCTGGAAGATCCACTACAGAATTTTTTTTTTTAGGTGCATCCCCGGTTCCTCCACTTGCTTCCCTTCCTCGCGTCTTAGTCCGTCCCACCGAGGAGGCATGGGAGAGACGCGAGGAAATCATGGCAGGAGACAGGAAACGTGGAAATGTGTTTTTAGAGGGGTTGAGACATCCTTTTCCTCTGAAACATCACGTGAATTTGTCAGCTGTATTATTATTATGTGTTTCGGCTGCACGGCTTCCAGGAAGGCCGCTCTCGTGTATCCTCGCTTATAGCTCCTCAGGGATCCCTCCTCCATCCTCGCTCCTCGGGCCAGGAATAAGAGCTTTGAGACGGCCTTCACGAAGGAGGGCCAGAACATCTTCCGGTTGGAGCGAGGAGCTATCAAATAAGAGAAGGGAGATGCACCTTTTGACTTCTTATATATTTCCGCTCTAGCTTCTGCCATACACCTGCTGCTTCTCAGCCACTATGGCCACTTCAATTCCAGTCCACCAGTGCAGGCCACAGACACCTGACACCACAACTCCGGTATACTGGTCGTATTAGACCTAATCAGCATTGTGTGAACTTGAATGTAACATACATTTGAATTACATGTAAATATAATAATATATAATAATAATTATTACATATAATGATATATAATTATATGTAAATATTAAAATCATTGTTTGAATCTTGCTAGAAGTCTTCTTTTTCACTGTCTTGGTTGGCACATTGCTACCCTTCTCCACCATTGATCAGCGGGCAATGTAAAACCAGCGGCAGGAATGTTGCCACGTGCGCATTCATGAAACATAAAAAATGGGGACCCATTCATAAAAATATGCTCCCTAGTGTTTGTTAATGGCTGCAACTATATCCTTGCTCTAAATACGTCGTAGATGCAAAATGCCTCCCCGTTGTCAAAATGTGAATTTCAGACAGTTTAAGAAAAAGCATCGGTTTATCTTTTAATATTTTTATATATGAGTGTGCATATTTGGATGATCCTCTTTCTGTAGATCAAATATATCCATTATTACATATAACTTTCACAGAACTAACACACAGATCACATTTAGAGCAGGCATGCATGCTTGATGTATTTGTATGCATGCTTGATACATATGGCCCTAATGCTGCATTTAGCTAAAAAGAAAAATCTGGTTTTAGAAATTTTGTGTATCAACTTATGCACAATTTAATCAATCCAGGCCTTAAAACAGCTTTCTTACAGAACTACATTAACAGGTTTGTGAGTGCAGTCAGCAACATTTTTAAGCATTGTTCATGTTTTTATGAGTTTTATTTTAGGATGAAACTGTTTTTTTATTCTCAGCACACTGGATCCGATTGAACTTTACCTTGTCTTATTACAAGGTACTTACAGGTTGGAATGTGAATGTGAAAATGTCTGAGGGAAAAGGGTGTTGGCTGAGTTGTATTAGGGCCTTTCAGGTGAGCAAATCCCATCATAGTTCACAGATTTTTAATTGCATCTGTAAATCTTGGTATCCCAAACCACTGGACAGCCACTTTGAGCACTAAACCAGACCCACATGAGACAGAAAACACCTAAATAAATTGCTTGCTGTTAAGAGAGTTGACATTGGTAATTACATATTTTGCAAGTCTGAGCCTGTTGCACTTAAAAGCGATGGGACACCAAGTCCTTCTGCAGAAGCTGTTTCTTTTTTTTAAAACCCAAAACAATATATGGAGAGTGAAACTGCACGTTGCCACCACTAATATACACACCCAGACAACACCCTGTAAACCACACATAACCACGTCTCTTTACTGTAAACGCCTGCGACAACACATTTTTTTGGTAGTATTTCAAGAAGGGAGATTTGTTACTTTGTGTGGTAATTAGTGCTTATTTTCAAGACTTTAACTAATTGCCAAAACAAAGAATTGGAAGTGGGGGAAGGGAACATGTTTAATTCATAAAGCATATATTGGCATTTATCAAAGACAAACGATATGGAGCCAGAGGAACTGTGCCTTCCTGGAGCTCTGCAGCTTCAGATCCCCCCCCCCCATATTTGCTGGCCTAGAGGTGTAGCTGAATGAACGCTTCTCCCTACCTCTCGCAGTGACTAATTACTCTGCAGTTTCATTGACATCCTTAATTACAGGAACTAATGTTTGTATATGACTCCAGCAGCTGAGGATCTCCCAGCCATGGCTGCTCCTGGCGAGGAGGCATATTGCTTCCAACCACAAAGTTAATAACGCAGGATGGTGCTGACAGCCAATTTCAGAGGCATGTGTTGAACTGATGACCTGCTGTTCAAAAGAAGTATCGTGAGGTCAGGGAGAGAGTGAAATGAAAAGCTGAGAGCGTTCCCGGGATCTTATATTGGAATGTATGTCATTTTGGGTTGACGTGATGTGGCAACTTATCGTCCACTGAAGATCCTGACCGGAAATTTTGATGGGTTGCTTCAATGTTAACACGAATGCTCCTCACCTTGTTACAGTTACAAAGTGGACGTTTGCTGCAATTCATTTAAGATGATAAGTAGCACATTGGGAAGGTTGTGTGGAAAATAGGAATATGAACTTGTAAAATTGAATACATTTTAAGATGTTTGTTAAATACAGAATTCATTGCTCCAAAGACTAATGAAAATCCATAGTGAAACTTTGATGAAAACTGGGAAATGAGCATAAATTGTTTTAACGTCATGATTAATGTTACATTTATTTTCAGAAATGTTCTTGCTTCTGTTGCTTTACATCTTGAAGTTTTTCGTTATGTATTTAAAACCTAAAATATGATTTTTCTTCATTCAATTGAGCAGCCCTGTCTCCTAAAAATGATTAAAACTGCATTCTCAATCACGTTTGAGGGAAACGTATTTTGTCTTATTTGTTTTTGACGTTTCAAATCATTGTCAGGATGGATGGATCAAACTGACACGGGACTAAACACGGAACTTTTAACCAGAAGACCTCTGTTCGTGTCCGGTGTGAAATCAAAAGTCAACGTTGTCTTTAAATTTACATATGTAAGGTACTTAATTTACATCACGTAGCCCAGTGGTTCCCAAACTTTTCCATGTCAAGGACCCCTGAACTAACATGAATTAGACCACGGACCCCTAATTTATAAGATTTTATCCCAGAGTCCCGCATCTGATAGGATTTTTGCTTTTTTTGTCTTATTACAGAAAGTGTATGAAACCCCTGACCAATATAGTCATACATTCTGCCATTGTGTTACTCATGGATAGCCTGGCTCCGCCCTCCTACACTGTAAACCCTGATTTTGTTTCTAATTAAACTTACGAGTGATCATTACTTATACTTTTATGTTTTGTAAAAGCCTGCTATCATTACTAAACAACATTAGTTGGTTTTACTATTTAGCTGAAAAATTCATTGCACTAATCATGTTTAGCAAAGATAACTCGGTATGTTTAGTTTCATAAAAAGGGGAGGGGGCTAATTCAAAAACCTGCCTGGTCATGTGACAAGACCAGCGTCTTGTAACCATAGACAGTTGCGTGTAACGTGCTTTCAAGGGGCTCTGCACCTGGCGGGACGAGCAGCACAGGCATCGGCAGCGGACGGTACCCTGACCTAGAAGCAACCTTACTCCAAGTGGAATGGTTAGTATTTAAAATAACTATTGTAGCCTACTTATCTTTGCGCGAATTTTGAATACCCAAAAGCTTGCAGATAATTTGTTGACCTAGCTTTTTTCTGTCTAATGTTAGCTACTGGTTGAACCTGTGCATAGTTTTAATACATGCTTATTGCTAACACTAGCTAGCTACTCAAAAAAGTGTCAGCTGAATGTTAAGGTTAGCTTAGTGTTAACATTCTGAGGACGGCTCACATACCGGCGAGTTTGCTCGACTGTATCCTTTATACAGTATAACATTACATACAGTATAGTCATTTTACGCAATAGAAAAGCGATTCAACCGCTGTCGGGGCAAAGGAGTGTAGCAGGCGCTGTGGAGGTGTTTACGTTGTGGACACCGCGAGCTGCTTGCAGCGCATTGATCCACTCGACCCGTCCTTGGCCGCTCTCTTTTTCCGTCTCACTCACTCACTCTCACACACACACGCGCTTGTTTACATGACCGTTTTCTCTGTAACACAGGCGTCGTTTCGGTTATATTGCCTTATTGTATTTAACAGTGACATTGTTGAGCTTAGTCGTTGAGCTAAACGTTTTCTTGTTTTCTATTTTTACAGATCCTTGTGGTGTGAGGATGCTGTGGAAGTGTAAGTATTGTGAGTTTGTGTGAGAAAATGGGTTACCTTTTAAAACGTTATCGGTTTAAACACGGAAACTATGGTAGAACTGTCCCATTTCCCTGCTTACACCAACAATGTGTGTGCACATTCAACTCCATTAATGCACTTAAGCTCCACTCAGCAAAGATTCACCAGAAAACCCAGGGTGCACAACTGCGTGAAACTGCCCAAGTAACCTTTCACTGTCAGTCATGGGATTTTTCTGCACCCTGCACAGAAGCAGTCTTTTGGTGCTTTTCCATTACATGGAACCTACTCGCCTCGCCTCGCCTCGACTCGCCTTTTTTGGTTTTCCATTACGAAAAAAAGTACCTGGTACCTGCTAACAGATACTTTTTTTAGCACCTCCTCAGTCGAGGTTCCAAGCGAGCTGAGGCGAGCCGAGAAGGTGACGTGAAACCCTGCAGGCTGCTGACTGGTCAGAAAGAAGCGTCACTGATCACTGCATTGCCAGCGACAGACGGCATTTTTAAATAGTTTAGCCAGCGGTGTTTTTTTGCTGCCGGAGGCTCCACGCAGAGCTTTCTCCGTAGCATACAAGTGGCCTGATGGTTATACTGGTGCGCTGGTGTGTGCCTGTGTGTGTGTCGAGTCGCCGTATGTGTGCGTGTGGGGAGCGAGTGAGAAGTGAGAGAGTGACGGCGATTATCTCCGCAGCGAGTAGCGACTCTAGAGTCATATATATGTGAGAGAAACAAAGCGAGTAGCGACTCTAGAGTCATATATATATATATATGTGATCACGGTGGGAAATCTGGAACAGTAAACGTTAACTATCTCTTTGATATCATGTTGTTCACGGAGACGGATAACCAGGAAATGCGGCGGGGATTTGCAGATTTGTCAATGGGAAAGCAAGCTACTAAGCCACGCCCACGGCAGTCGCTATGACGACCAGCCACGCTGAGGCGATTCTAAAACTCTGCAATGGAAAACGGACGCACAGCGAGTCGAGTAGAGGCGAGGCGAGGCGAGTAGAGTAGGTACTGGTAATGGAAAAGCACCTTTTCTCACCTGCGCAGTACACATTTACTCTTGTCCTCTTTAAGGAAAACATTGGTATTTTTTAATTTGGGGCATGATGTTTTTTTTTTATTTAAACAACATTTCAAATCATATACTACTTTACAGGTGGCTTAGCTGCCTTGTATAGTTGATCTAAGTTCAGTTTGTTTTTGTTCTCTGTATTTTTCAGGTGTTCATGGAGTTCAGCAAGAACCTCAAGCAGGAATTCTACGAGAGAACCGATCGACACAGTCCTCGTCTCCTCGAGTTATTTCGATCCAAGAGAGGTAATGTTGGACAGTTGTTGACACATATTTCACAACAGACCAATGTAGGTCCATACACATTATGTACTTGGCATTGTTTTTCACAGGTTTTGTAAAAAAATCATATCAAAATGCTACTCTATTAGTTGTAAAATTCAATCCAAACATTGCTTGGTTTGTTTAAGCTTTCTTATAGATCATTATTTGTTTTTCATTTTACCTATCTAACTTGTAGTACTGTGTTTAATTCCCAAAAGACTACAGAGCCAACTGCCATCCAGACACAGGTGCTCAGAGGGCTTCCTATCATCCTTGGGGACAAACTCACAAACTTCTTCAAATAAAAGCAGACTTTGTAAGTAAGCACTTGCTTTCTCATAATTTTTACCATTATTTATTTTTCACCATGACACTCTTATATTGATTAAAGTTGTTTTTCAAATGAGAAATATAATGTAATGATTGTGCTCTTCTGTTATTCTTTATTTGGGAATCTGAGGATGATGATGATTCTTTTCATGACTTTGACATTGGGATACTTCTTATTGAGCGTGAAGGTGCTGGGCTCACATCTTCCCAGCATCTCAGTCCAGCCTCGTTGAAAATCATCAGAGGGAGAAGTCGTGATGGACAACATTCAAGATCTGCCAAAAGCAATGTGCATTCTGTTTGGACTCACGTATGCTCTCCATCTTAACAAGCCAAGACTATGGAGCTCACATTTCAGCTCATCCAACAGGTATTGCTCTTGTTAGGCCTCACTGACCTAAAGACGAAGATACAGACTTTGAAAAATCAGCTCGCAATGTCCATCTGAGTGGGGGTGTCTTGTCAATTTTGTTTTCTTTATGGATTTACCACTTTAATCTCAGGGGACATCCATGTTTTTTTCTCGTAAATTTGTGACACATTCAACACCCACACAAGAACAACACAAACACGGACAACACCCACACACACAAACACATACAACACCCACAAACAACACAGACACGGACAACACCCACAACACACACGGACAACACCTACACGGACAACACACAACACACACGGACAACACCCACACACACGGACAACACCTACACGGACAACACACACAACACACACGGACAACACCCACACACACGGACAACACCTACACGGACAACACCTACACGGACAACACACACAACACACACGGACAACACACACGGACAACACACAACACACACGGACAACACCCACACACACGGACAACACCTACATGGACAACACACACGGACAACACACACGGACAACACACAACACACACGGACAACACCTACACGGACAACACACAACACACACGGACAACACACACGGACAACACACAACACACACGGACAACACCTACACGGACAACACACAACACACACGGACAACACACAACACACACGGACAACACCCACACACACGGACAACACCTACACACGGACAACACACACAAGACACACACAACACACACACGGACACACCACACACGTACAACACAGACACGGACAACACCCACACACACAAGACACACACACACACACACACACACACACACATAATTGTTTCAATGATTTGAAATGACTTTTTTCACATTAATCATTTTAGGTTAGACGTGTTGATGTTGACCTGTTTTGCCATTTTTGTTAAAAATAAAATGCATTGGAGGATTTAGAGGTGTTCGTTTTTTTCATCCAATTTATTTGAAACAATGGTTTATACCATATTTAAAAAAAAATCAAAAGCTAATTAAATTAGAGGAAAGAATAGTAATTGTAATAAATGATGAGTAGCAATAATAAGTCATAATAGCTAGTTTTATCTAATGATTTGAGTGCACACTACTAATAAATTATAAATACTAAACTTAAGGTTCCATGTTAATACAACTCAACATGTTTAGTTTTAGCTTGTGTAAATACGTAAGGTTCCATGTTAATACAACTCAACATGTTTAGTTTTAGCTTGTGTAAAAACTAAAGTGGGATAGGGCAATGGGTTTCCACGCGATTTGCGAGTAAAGTCAACTAATTCGGGTTTACAGTGTACGTACTTCTACACAATTTTCATTTTCCGGTATATTCTTGGGTTGTCTCTGGCTAAATATTTGGCGGTCCAATCAGTGAACAGAGGGAGTGGCTGAGAACTATGACGTTGAGGTTGTGCGCTAGAGTTGTAGTTCCGTAATGGTGGCGGAGAAAGATGCGAGCGAAGCCATTCTGTCCGTTGTGGCAACGCTGCCGAATATCCAGAAGTTAAAGCCCGAGCAAGACCAATCTTTGCTGAGTTGTGTTGGTGGCCATGATGTTATGGCCCTCCTCCCCACGGGGTTCAGGAACAGTTTGATTTTCCAGCTTGCTCCGTTAGTGGTGAAGGAGTTGGGTAAGGCTAACGCTAGCGATGCTAAGCTAACGTCACGACCAAATGTTAGCGATTGGTTATGGCAGATCCAGAGTGGCGCTTGCCAGATCCAATAGTTTTAAACTTCAACAGAGTACCCGCCTTCAAGGAAGTTAACACTTGTCAGTGGAGAGTGGCCAGACTCTCTGTACTAATGAAATGTACCAGAGTCTGGTAGGACCGGGCTAACTCATGGATGGAATTATAGTGAAAATCAATTATGTCCAGGTCTGTCAGATTTTTTACGTAAGTTTCTTTTGATTATCAAAGCTCTAATCGCTTGTCTCGCAGTAAAAACAAAGACAATCCTTTTTGATTGACAACCAAAGATTTCCCCCATGGGTCTGTCATGATTGTTAAATTTCGTCTCGGACAGCCCAAAATCGCCCAGTGCAAAGCTGCCTTTAGTCAAGCGCACAGCAGGTAATGCTTTCTTAATGCTATTTTTCAAATGGAAAAGTTCAATTCTGATTATAAATGCATTAGAATTACACCCATTTTGGCCAAGTGTACCTATTCATAGGAATAAATGAATGTCATCAGGACTATTTTCAATCCTGGATGCTTTGTGTGACTGTGATCCACATTTTTATCTGGGACAGGAAGTTTCTTCTCATTTCTTGACAGGGAATCCTCAATGTGAAGTCTTGCCTTTCATCTCTTTCTGCCACGCAAACTGCATTTTTGAGGTGTTAAAAAAAGTCTTAAAAGTTACAAATGGCTACTCAAAATACACAGATACCCTGATTGATGTCCTATGAAATAAATTCTTTTACATACAGTAAACACTATAAATTTCAGAAGTGTGATCTATTCAACACTCATGCTCTCCACAGAGGGCCACAGCTTTCAAAAACATCCAAATTGATAATAGTCCAATGGGAAGATGAGGTAAATCAATCCGGGGAAGCTTGCACCACATGAAAGATATGTCACTCTTAAAGTAATTGCATCTGTATGTGTACCATGGGCCGGCTCTGAAAAAGCCACATGAAGAGACGTCTTACTTTGAAGCCTTTTGCAGTCTATGCTATGATTCATATGGAAAGTAGTATCTATTTAAAATTGCCCAAACCAGTGCCATAATGTGGTGGAACTGAATGTAAAGCTATTCTATGTGTGCTGTGGACGGGCCAGAATGGAAGGAAATGCAGTACTCATACAAGAAGAAGAAGCCCATGTGTGTAAGAGAGCAAATAAAAAGATACGTACAGAGAGACTCCCAAAAAAACTTTGAACTCGTGGTTTCAAACACAGTTTTTATCACTTCACATTTTGACGTGCAGGACTGACATATCAATTGTTCAGAAAACAAATACACGGCAACTCTTGCATAAGCCCTTTCACTCGTTGTACTTTTTACATTCGCATTTCTGTGCAGAACGGGAAACACGCTGCCATTACCTGCGAGGAAAGACATGAAAAGACTGAGAGAAAAAAAGAATCCTTTAAAAAGCAGCAGCAAAAACTAGAACAGTGACGAGCTATTCCAAATGAAACAGTCCTTATTTCATTGACCTGCATTAAACAACAGCATGAACACTATGAAAGGGGAACATACGTTTTTTTAGTCCTAACTTGGGCCAGTTTTTAACATAGATGACTTGACACTTTCAGTAAGCCAGTGATTGGTCTGCAGCTGGTGTCATTTACAGTATGGATCAGTAATAAATCCAGCTCTCAGGCTGCTTCAAATAATACACACCGCGTTTTTCTCTTGTGAAGCAGACTTGTAACTATCGGTAAGCAGGGTACGCGGTTGCTTACGGGCCCGGACCCATCAGGGGCCCGCGTGACTGGAAGATATTGATTGACAGCCGGGCCCCCTATCGCATTTTCATTATTGATATGAAAACAAAACCGTTCTGTTAATACATCTGGACGAGACACGTCCAGTGTTGGCTCGTTACGCCACTGTTGAGAAGCCAAAGACCATAAATATAAGGAACAAAGCTTCCTTGTCTGAAAAGGACGGAGCCTTTAAGGAGACATGGGGGGGGGGGAATTGTTGTGCACACAAGATACTTTCTGGTGGGCACGTGAAAGTACCTCTTGCTAATGAGAAATGAATGTAAGGTTAGCAAAATGATGCTTACAAAGTACTGCTAACGGTATGTGGCTAAAGTAACATTTCACATTCACAATAGACCTTTTTCACAGCAGACATGTTGACATGTCATAGTAGGAAAAGCACAGGTGTATTCAAACCATTACTGATGGCTGCATTCCACTTAGAGGTCCTGGTATTAAACCATTAATGATGGCTGCATTCCACTTAGGAGAGACCCTGGTATTAAACCATTAATGATGGCTGCATTCCACTTAGGAGAGACCCTGTTATTAAACCATTAATGATGGCTGCATTCCACTTAGGAGAGGCCCTGGTATTAAACCATTAATGATGGCTGCATTCCACTTAGGAGAAACCCTGGTATTAAACCATTACTGATGGCTGAATTCCACTTAGAAGAGGCCCTGGTATTAAACCATTACTGATGGCTGAATTCCACTTAGGAGAGGTCCTGGTATTAAACCATTAATGATGGCTGCATTCCACTTAGGAGAGGTCCTGGTATTAAACCATTAATGATGGCTGCATTCCACTTAGGAGAGGCCCTGGTATTGTGCATGCTGACTCACTGAAATAGCTTACTGGGACACTTGATGGAATTGAGACATCGTTAAGGTTATCAATTTCAGCTGTGCTTTTCCTACTATGACAAGTCAAAATGTCTGCTGTGAAAAAGGTCCATATGAAATCATTTAGCGGTTGCCTTATCTTTAAGTTTGTTGATGACACTATCAGTTATATTTCATTGCGTTTTCAGGAAGATGAATAGCTCCTCCTCGGCAGCCATTCTGTCTGGTACTCAAAATTGGTTTCTCCTGTGCACCAGAAAGTTTCTCACGTGTACCAGATAGTTTCTTGTGCGCACCATAAAAAATGTTGTGGATGCCGTCTCTGATTCTAATCTGGCGCGAACGTACCATGTCCGTAACATGTCAATTCAAAATCCCACCACAAATCAATCAACGATCACGTGACAACGTTGTCTCGTGCGAATTGGCCGCTTAGTAATTTGGGGTCGTAATTTGTTTTTATTTAAGGTTTTAAGGCAATTATTAAAGTTTTGACAGCATTTTGGGTGCAAATTCAGGCGGCTCACCATCAACTCTTGGAGACCCATTTGCAATAAGAGCAAGCACAAATCTATCAGAAAAGCAAAATCTTGATGGCATGCATGGCAGCATGTGGTGAGGAACACTTTTCTCCAAAATAGTGCACAAACCAGCCATGCGATTCATATTCAATGTTAATCTTAACAATGTCATTCAAGTTTAATGTTAACACTCATTTATTGCATCACCTAAAAAAAAAAAGTGAAAGGGTGCAGTTGAGTGGTAAGTTCCTAAAAACTTATACTATCAGTGAAGTTGTGTTATGTATAATCACAAATGATGGGGAAACAAAGTTTTAATGAGGCCCATCCAGTAACATCCCTGACATGCATCCAGACAGGGAGACATGTTGGCAGGCACACAGTCAGGTATAGGCAGAGAGACAGGCAGACAGTTATTACTCTCAGCACTAATGATCAACAGTAATTATCTTTTCTGACCAGGGGAAGGCTGTCTTTTAATGCCTCCCTCGCCGCTGACAGCTCATTAATCTCCAGCAGCTGAGCAGAGAGAGCCGAGCTGCCAAGCACTAGAGCACGAGCCTGTTCTGACAACCTACTGTACACTATAGATACATACCTGAGAGATGACACACAAAAAAATCACACTGTTACCTATAGAGGCTCGTCCGCATAGGAGCTTGCTTAAACTTTATCAGGCTGTTCTCATACGAACCATCCGTACATAAAGCTACGAAAAGTAAAGCACTGTAATTTGTGTGTTTTTCACTTATTTCTTACTGTATGACAATGCTGCTGTATAAGAACACTCTGGACCACATAGGGAGGAGGTTGGGGTGGATCATACAACATAGCACTTTCAAGCTGGAGAGCGAAGTTCGCTTTCACCCAGGAGACGCGTGTTCGTTCCTCGGGAGGGTTTTAATCCAAACCGCGATCTTTTTCCTAATCCTAACTGGTTGTTTTGGTGCCTAAACGTAACTGTCGTCGCCACATGACGCTCCCACTTTCTGTCGGCTAAACTCAACCGTAACGTCCGGCAAAAACGACCAGCAGCTCGCGGTGCCCTGGACCCGGCTCAAAGTCACCTTTCGTCGGGTAAACTCAACTACCAACTGCAGCTGATCCGGCGACAGCTCACAGAGCTCTGTAGCCGGCGTCACACGACCAGAAGGCGTTCGCCTCTTTTTGTAGGATACCATACAAATTGGTGTGCGTACATTTTCGTACGATATCGTACAAACCCGTTCTTGAGACTGCGTTGACTTTATGAGTTACATCAGTCTCTAATTTATAGCGAGAAACGGAGAACGTGATGGGATTTGAGTCATTCTTCTCAGTCTGCCTTGGACAAGAGAACGTATTTTGACATATTGTGGGAGTGTGAACACAGTGATGACTACATTATAGCTGAGATCATCTCAGTTTTACTCCAGACGAGAGATGTATGGCGAAAGTTGATCGTCTTGTTATTTTTTTTTTTCTCGATACGAGCCAGCCCAAAGTGCTTTTGGCTCAATGCAAAACATAACAAGTGGAAGAAGGTAGGCGGGTGTGAAGAGTTTTATTACAAAGTGAGACACCAACAGATGAAAACGATGAGTAACTGCCAGCTCAAACTGACAAGAAAATATTATATTTACAAATGGTAACGTTAAAAAAAAACATTATGAAATATGTGTGTGATTAAACCAGGTCTGTTGAGACTGGTAGACTCATTCAACCCCATCAGAAGCAATCCCAGAAAGTAAACCAAGACCAGATGCTGTTGATACAATGTTGAGTTCATTTACAGGCTTAACAACTCACATTGTTTAAAGCAACAATAAAACAATGGCTCTTTGGCTGGGTGGCATGCCATAAACAGGGCAGGCATGCGGGCCTTCTTACTGCTTAAAGAGCTGGAGAGTTTCCAGTCATTGTTAACCAGAGAGCAGCACATGCTGTCAGACTAAAACATGTACCTGCTGAAAGTGTGTCTTTTTAAGAATGAGAGAATTAAGAATGTGTTTTTTTTCTTTTTTTGACATTTATTTTCCTGCTGATTTTAAAATTTCTGCTGATATCTTTGTGTTTTGTAGATCTATGATTTTAACTTACTTAAATTACGTTATGCATCGATCAGCAGTAATTTTGCTTCAGTGCGGCATTTTCTTTTTACCTTGCACGGCGGCTGGATTCTCGCGATATCACATATCACACAACAATCCATCTTGTCAGGCTTGAAGTAGTCCAGCATTGCCAGGCCGATCTCCACAGCACTGTGGAGTAAGGTCTGGCTACAATACACATACATTTGAGGATAGGAGAAAACAAAATGCTGTGTGGTATGCATTTCTTTAAACCAATCACAATCGGCGCCGCTGCAGAATAGCCTCAGGGAAGGAACTTGTTTTGGTGGAACGTGTACGTTCAAAAGTTGTTTTAGTCAATTAGACAGATATTCTCGCTAGCTGTCTGGATTTACCCTGCAGAGATCTGAGGAGCAGAGTTTAAAATGCCAACACAAAGAAAACGGAAGGTGACGGACATCCGGCCTAAATGAGGGACATCCTGCAGAATTTTACCATCAGACAGAGCCAGGATTGCTGTTTCCACCTGCTTCCAGTCTTTGTGCTAAGCTAACTGGTCCAGTGATAGACATATCTTCTCATCTAACTCTTGGCAAAAAGAAAATGAGTTGGTTGCCCCAAAAGTGAAACTATTCCCTTTAAGTCGGAAAATGATGGGTAGAATAACTCTACTTATGATCGGTGCAGAGACCTGCCTGGTAAATAAATACAAAAGTGGAATGAGATAACAGCACCTTACAGTTGGATGTGTTTTTTACCTGACAGCTGCCTGTTTTTGGAGGCAGGTGTTCAGTCTTCACAGCGTCACTTATCACTTTGCTCCAGAAGTGAGAAGTGAGCTCCAGCTTTCAGATGACACCCCCCACCCCCTCCCCTCCCCTCAATCTGAGTCCATGCCCAGAGTCGCTGGGATTGGCAGGCCCTCGCTGTATAATGACGGTAATTAATTTCTATTAAACAGGTCCCTTATTATTGTTAAATCGTTACAGTGGCATCTAGGCGATTAACACACGCTTCCAGACAGCCGGCCGAGCGAGACAAATTAAAATCCTGTCACCTCTGCGGCCACCGCCGGCAATGTCCCCCGCCTTCCCACAGTCAAGAGAATACAAAGAGCTTACAGGCTCTATACACTGTGCTCAAGGGGAAATTAAATATAATATAACACCGGTGTGGAGCCATAAATTATAACTTGATACACAATGATAAAACATGCAGAGTGATAAAACACAAGTGCAATGCTAAAAAAGAAATCGCATAAAAGGATATTCAATCAGTAGCTAGTACTGAGATACCCACCCCTAGGAGATGATGAAACATATCACTGAAAAACATCACAAAATAACAACAACAACAACAAAAGCTCGCCAAGATGGCAAAGCTCTGAAACAGCTGCCTTAAATCTCAACGACAGCAGAACACGTAGAAGAACAAGATGCAAGAAGTGACAAGAGGAATGAAACAGATAAAAGATGTACATATGTTAATATTTAGGTCTGTTTACTCTTCTTAATCCTAAAACTATTATTAGCCATGCATGCTTGCGGCGTGGCTCTATGGCAGTGTTGATCTGTTGGTCCAGATTTAGAAAATCTCAACAACTATTGGATGGATTGCCATGAAAAGCAGTTAAGACCTTCATTGTATCCAGAGAATCAATTCTAATGACCTACAGTACGTCATCCCGACATTTCCTGCAACGCAGGGGTCTTCAACGGTTTTCAAGCCAAGGACCCCTTAACTGAAAGAAAGAGGCGGAAGGGGGACCCCCTATTACATATATTGTATGAAATTAAGTTGAATATTAAACTAGGCCTACAATAATGTGTGGGCGGCCTGAATACCAAGCTATTAAAATAATAACTGTTGATTTTATAAATCATGTTTTAATGTTAGACATACATGTGGTTCAGTAAATCTTTAGGATCTACTGTATCCGTGGATGGCTGTCTAAGTGATAACCTCTGATAGCGTCTTACCTATGGGCCATCATCATTGTTTTTTTTTTCACAAATAGGCTGATTTCTATTTGCTAATAAAATGTCAGATTCATGTTAATATTAATAATTTGGTGACCACCTTCAGTAACTGGGGGTCCCGGAGTCTCTGATCTAATGCCATAATCAAGTAAAAGAGTAAAAAAAAAAAAAGTCGATGACCAAATACCTGAATTTCCTGCATGCTAGAATGGCTTGAAACAAGGTAACCGAGGCATTTTTTCCCCAAAAAATTTTACAGTCCATGGTAGAACTTCAGACATTACCACAAACTAATGAAATATGTGTGGCAGGGCACCTTTTAATACATTTATTTATTGTTGTAGTTGTGGACATTTCTGTTGCTGTTTTTGTATCTTTATTCTGTATATTTCTGTTCTCTGTTGTGTATATTTCTGTTCCTTATTCCCCTGTTCATTGTGTGTTTCTGTTTATCCTGTTTTAACTGTGTATTGTTTGTATTGTGTATTCCTGTTTGTTGGTGATTATTTCTGGTTCCTGTTTTATTTTGATAGTCTGGTTTTCTGTCTTGTCTTACTTCCTGTGTTTTCCCGCCTTTGTTGATTGTCCTGCCCGGCCCTGATGTGTTTCACCTGTTGTCCCACCTGTTCCTGGTTTACTCGTTACCTCATGTATTTAGC
The DNA here is from genome assembly GCA_025617405.1 of Perca schrenkii. Lineage (NCBI taxonomy): Eukaryota > Metazoa > Chordata > Actinopteri > Perciformes > Percidae > Perca > Perca schrenkii. The sequence continues at coordinate 5,259,548 of CM046806.1, forward strand.
CTCTGTGTTCCCTTTGTCTCTTGTTAGATTGTTTTCTCTTTGCCCTGTCAGTCTGTCTGTACCCAATCTGTACCCCTTTGGTGTGTTTTTGGAATCTTCCCTGTGGTTTTTTTATTGTTGTCCTTGTCTCTGAAGAACTTTTGGATTTGGGACTTTGCCTTTTGCCTGCCTGCCTCAGTTTTGGACTCCTTGTGTTTGTGGTTTGCCCTTTGGATCCCTTTTGTTGGTTTCTTCCCTGCCTTTTGTTAATAAATCCTCAGTTTGAACCTTGTCCTGCCTGCTCTACCTGCATTTGGGTCCTCTACCTTCCACTCGCCATAACATTTATATTCATTTCATATTTACTCTCCTATGTTTTTTTTTGAATTTTCCTGTTTCATTGAAGTGCACAAACAAACTTCAACCTCAACGTATTAACACGCCACCTATTCCGGAGCAAACCTGTACATTTACCCTGGAGGTGTTGGCTTCCTCAATGGCAATGCAAAAAATAAATTCCCACCAGACACGTAATGAGTATACTTAACTATTTTTATTTTGGCGTTTGCAAACCGGCAACATGCATCACATGTTTGTATCTCTAATTTCCCACAGCAGACTCATTCAAACTGTGGATGAGCTAGCAGTAAAAGGCCTCCTCCTGTTTCCTGCCTGTTAAACTTTGTGTCTTTGGCTGATGTTTTGTTCCTGGATTATAATGATGTTATTCAGGGATCCCAAAAGCAATATTTGCAACATTAGATGTGAATAAGTCCCTTTTAATATATTTTCCAGTCCACCCCTTTGGTTTTATTTTTTATTTTATTATGTCTGCTTGGCACTGCAAATATCTGCCAAGGCTATCCACCCCAAGGCTTGCCACAGCAGTGGCAGCAGCTCATGGGCTGCAATACAGCGAGGGATGGGGGCGAAAGATGGGGGGAGGAGGAGGACAGAGGAGAGGTGGGTGAGGAAAAGCAGAGGGAGGGAGAGTGGGGTGAGGAGGAAGGAGAGATGAGGACACAGGTGAGGAGTGGTCTCACATTGGCTAGTCCGCACAGCATTCTGGGATGGAAGAAAAACGTGCGCTGGTTTATTGACATGTCTTTAAACCAATCACAAGCTAAGCTAAGCGCTGGACGCGCAAAATAGCCTCGGGAAGGAACTTGTTTTGGTGGAACATGTGTACGTTCAAAAGTTGTTTTAGTCGTGCAACAGAAAACTCAGATTGGACAGATAGTCTAGCTAGCTGTCTGGATTTAGCCTGCAGAGATCTGAGGAGCAGTTAACCTAGCTAGACTAAGTGAGGAGTTGAAGGTGAAGAAACAGAACAAGAGATGGGGGCAAGAGGGAGTTTTTCCTCGCCACTGTCGCACTGCTTGCTCTTGAGGGAATTACTGTAATTGTTGGAATTGTTGGGGCTTTGTAAATTATAGAGTGTGGTCTAGACCTACTCTATCTGTAAAGTGTCTCGAGATAACCTATGTTATGATTTGATACTATAAATAAAATTGAATTGAATTGAGAAATATGGGGGGGGTCAAAAGAAGGAAACCAATCTAGAAAGGAAACAAACAGGAAGAACATAACAGTTTCCACCAACTGCGGAATGTCTGCAGATCGGCTCTGCTGCGTGTCTGCTCCGTGCGCTGCCGTCCTTCAATACCCACCAGCTCCGGATTTGTTGAGCAACGGCTGCGGCCATGACTAACAGCTGAAGTTACGTCGCAAATTCACGTATGATCGCGCGATATAACAGGAATGGAGTTTCTATAAACAGAACCACAAACAGTTTGTTTCCATCCATTATGACATTTCCAAGGTGTAGTGCAGGAAAATATGATCCACCGTGAGTATTTTATTTAGAAAATTAACTGGATTTATTTTGTTTCTGTGCTTCACTTCCTGTCCCACACAATCTGCCCTGTGCTGACTTGCTGCGGAGTTCTACAACATATGGCAAAAAATAGAAGCTCTGTGTACCTGCTGCGGACTGCCGGAGCTGGGACGGAGTCGGAACGCAGCCGTTCCACAGCCGTTCCACAGCCAGTGGAAATCCACACACTGACTTTAACAGAAACCTAATGACTCCGCTGCCGTTCCGGAGCAGATCCGCAGACGTTCCGCAGTTGGTGGAAATTAGCAGTAAGTGAGAAACACAATTTTTACCACTTAGATAATCCTTCATTATGTGATTCACCCACTGTGTGACTCATATTGCAGCTCCTCACTAATGGGGCCAAATTCAGTGGTAACACTATAGTACAAAAGTAAAAAAATAAATAAAGAGTTCATTATCAATGTAGAAACAACGTAGCATATCCTGTAACATCAGAGGGTTGTTGTTGTGACCTCTGCCCCTCTCTCCTTAGTAATGCTAGCTCCTACTGTTAGAATGGAAGTTTAGAACCTAATTAGACACCATACACCATTTTTTTTTTTATGTGATTTGTTTAAATAAGTGTAATCATTTTTACTTTTTTATTCTACTTATTTATGTATATGTATTTTATGGATTGTTTTTAACAATCTACAGGCGATGTACTTATTAGCCACTGTTTAGAGCTTTTATATTTTTATTTATTGATTAATATATTTAAGCATCTTTTGGTTTTTAAGTGTTTTGCCTCTGGTGTTTTCTCACTTGTGATGGTGTTTCCTCAGCTCGGTTTCTGTTTTAATTCATTTTTGTCGATTTTAGGGGTGGGTTGGTGAATGGGGATGGGGGGAGGGGTATTGTGTTATGTTTGTAGATCTGTGTGTGTGTGTGTGTGTGTGTGTGTGTGGGAGGGGGGATATTGTACGAAGCACATTGTGCTACATTTACATGTATGAAAAGTGTTAAATAAATAAAGTTTGATTGATTGATTCATATATCATAGATAGTCTTTACTGGATAATCATTTCCACACCTCTTCTTTTCATGTTCCATAGCACAACAACACACATAAAAGCACATAAAATATGTAACACATATAAAAAAAAAAACACATCACATTAAGACCCCCACATAGACACATCAAATGAAAATTGAAAACTGAACTGGCAACTCTCCAGCTACCAGTCCACACTCTGCACTTTGGACCATATGGGGACTTGAACCCCTCCAGTTCCAAGCCAAGTCCCTACAGACAGAGCTACTGTTGCCCCCCCAACAAAAAGACAGCTGAATGTCTGAAACTATCTGAAATGGAGAATGGAAAATAAATGCCCACTTTGCTGAATATTAAATGGTTTGCAGTGTAATATAGACTCCTCTGCAGTTCTCTCCTGATCCTTTGGTCATTTGCGTGCTCATGATGACCACTGCCTACTGGTTCTTACATTACAGTAAGCATCTGCTTATTGCGTACGGATGAAGTGGTTTATCCACCATGTGAAAAAGTGGCACCTACTCACTACTGGCTGATTTTTTTTAATTTAATTTTAGCTCTACACACTCGGTAGAAATAGTTTTTTGGAAATGGAATCGTCCTTACTTACTTAGTGTTGAGTGATTTCACTTTGTATATAATGAAGAGCATTTTGGAAACCATTATAGTGGTACTCACTAGTACAGTGATATAGGGTGCTTTCACATATGTGTCAGTTAAATTGGTCCGGGCCAAGGAAAATATGATACATTAAAGGTGCTATAGGTAGGATTGCGAAGATCCAGGACATAGCCCAAAAATGGGAACATCGACAATTTCTCAGTCCCTCCCCCCTTTCTGCTGAAGCCCAAAACGGTCTCCTAAGCCCCTCCCCTCACAAGGGAGGATGAATGTGTGTGCATGAGCAGTGATTGACACGCAGTTAGACACCCTCCCTGGCCCTGATTGGTGCATCCGAACAGGGAGCTGTGGATTTTTGCAAATCGCACCACAGGCTGGAGGTGGTGCCAGAGGAGCTGGATTTTTTTTTTAATTACCTGCTTCATGTAGTTCTACTGGAACATCAGTTTCAGCAAATATGACAGAAAGTTAGTTTTATGTCTTACCTTCTGCACCTTTAATAGCCCTGTTTCCATCCACATGTAAATGATGCCTATGGAGTTACCCGTCAGTCCATATGTCTTCAAGTTTATTTTTCTTTTGATTCATTGATTAAAAATACCCGACCACGCTTGCAAATGAACCAGAGTTCATTTTAACTTAACCAAGCCGTTTAGGTGTGAAAGCAACTTTAGTATAGAACATAATGTTGGGGGACTCACAGGGAGACAGCTTTTAAAAAAAACCCCGAAAAGACGAAATTGGTGCAGCAGAGGCTGAGATATCCTTACTAGGCTATGCTCAAATAACACTGGATCCTACACTTCCCACAATGCAACTCAATAGGAATTTTTCATTTGTTCCTCCCTTCCACCCCTTGGTTATGTCTTTAAAGTCTCCAGCACATCTGCTTGTGAGCCAGGATTTGTGTTATAAATGTGTCGTCTCCAAGCCCAAAGATAACCCAGATGACATCACAATGACATCATCAGGGTATATTTTCCTCCAGAGCCCAGAAGACATAATACAACTGTTTTTCACACAGTAGTACCCTTCATGATGAGTGAAGTGATCACGATGATAAGTAAACCAGAATTCAAATTGAACATTTTGGATTTGAAAATCTGTCGGTGCAGTATTTTTTAAAACAAGCCAATGTTATTCATTTCAGTCATTGTGTTTACATGCAGGGTTAAGGCAATACACCGATTTCTCTTAACACCATGTAAACACCTAACCCTGGGTATATCGAAGTTCTCATAACCCGGTTAACAGACATAGAGAACTCCTTCAGTAACCGGGATATCCCTTCATGTATACACCTTAATCGGTCTCTGATCGGTTTAAGCGTTTGGAAGTCGGAAGTTGTAGTTGTTACTATGATACCATACAACAAAACAGCGATGCCCGAATCAGCGGGCCATCGGCAGCAAAGAGCCTGCGGCTTTACTCCCAGCCGAGGCAGAAGCAAACGTCGGGAGGTGGCTAAACAGATTGTCCATCTCCCAGGCTGTCAACGCTGTGTCTCGGCAAAAAAGCGGAGGGACCGAGTAGTCCCCACTGCGGCTGCTGGATAACGTTAATATTAGTTAGCTAATAAAGTTAGCTTGCTAATTCCACCCGACACTGGTTAACGTTACTGATATAATGAGTCCAACAAGCTGTCAGTCATCTGGCGAGAACACTGTGCGTTCCTACGCTGTGACAAGAGTCTGTGAATGAAACATTAAGTTGTTCAATTTTTAGTAATTGAGTGGCCGATCGGTGTAGTTTTGACATAGGTAATTGAAAGAAATCGGCAGTTGTGTGTTGGCAGAGCGCCACCTGCTGTACCGGAGGTAGAGTTACTCCTGTCATTTTCCCAATTCTTCCCTGCTCATGTATACGGGGAGAACTGGCAGAACCTGGTTATTCACTTAACTAGTAAGACCATACCCCGGTTACTGCTGTGCATGTGTTTACATGCACAGAGTGTGTTTCCCAACCTAAAGACAAGACAAGACAACCCTTGACTTTGTCAGTTAAAAAAAGGTCATGAGAGTAGATTGATTGCTTGGAATAAAAAAATGTCTTTGGCATGTTCCCATGTGATCTATTTATATCACATCTTAATCCAACACTTGTATTGCAGCACCTTGTTTTCGCTCGCGGCGATGCCCCTGTTGGATTGACATGGCATTCTTTGACAAGCAGTTTTTTTTCCCCCATGATCTTTTCCCTCAGGACACACTTCTCCTGAGAGCGTAAATACGTAATCAGTGTAGGGGAAGTGAGGAGAGAGAGACAGCGCCAGGAGAGTTTAAGCACAGTGGAGCAAGTCAGGAAAAAACAATGAGAAGATTGTGATTCTGTGATTGATTTTTGTGATGAACAGATTCCTCCAGAGCCAGATTGGAGGTATTTCAGTATAAACCTCCCCTAAATGCCCCTGTGTGCAGCAAACAGCAGCAGTTGTTGGGGTGTTGATGGAAAAAAGTTTTATGTCCCAATAAAAGCTGGTTTACTGCAGACTAACGGGGTGTGTATTTATATCTATAAAAAAAAAGAATAAAAAAAAAAAAAAGAGGGAGGACTCAGAGGCAGAAGCGTGCATGTTTTCTGCCTAATTCAGAGAAATGGGCACATATGTGAATTCAAATGCTCAAATAAAGTCCTCTCTATATAGACTTCCTGAAACAAATGGGAAGCCTTCAATGCCCTGCTGGACAGAGCTGAGCTGAGATACGGAGCTTTGCTGGTAAATTTCAATTTAAAATAATCCTTAGCTCTCACTGACAGTTAGTATGCCTGTGATTTAAGGACAAATTGCCAAAAACAAAACCAGAATCTTCTCATTTAACCCCAAAACTAAAATGGAGCACTCAGTCTGAGCCTCCACCCATAATTTCAAAGTGGGATATCAAAGACATTCATGGCCTAAGTTTGTTTTTGTCTGCTCAGTTTTATTTTGTGACGGTAGGCAGGAATGGAACGCTCAATGGTGTTTAAAGCCCCCAACATCGACTTCAAGGCAGCGCTGCCACCCGTCAACTTCAAGGCACCTAACCCTAACCATTGCCTAATCCTAGTGCCTTCCAGACAATGTTGGGGGCTTATAACACCGAAGGGAACACTTCTGACCAGCTTTGGGTTCAACATTGGGGGGGTTTGAGATCTTCACTTTTGAGCAAAATTGAAATTTTGAGCATATCAAACACTTCATTTCCTGCATTCTGGTGATTTTTTTCTGCAACAATTAATGCCTTTGTCTGCATCAAGTTATGGCGCAAATGTCTATATGTTTATATAAAGGAAATTGGTTGAACAGTAATAGGATGGGCATGAAGTTATTCCATTCGGGGGGCCCAGAGGGATGAGTGGGAAACAAACAGACCTAAACTGGTCTCTGCAAACAACCGCCCTGCGGTGAAGATGCCCACGGCACAGCTGCTGTTTCCCTTAAATGGGAGAGTAAAAAAGCTGCATTGGTTCTTGCGTGAAAGTATATAGCTGTTATTCAGGACGCTAACCATGTGTTTTCTATGTGTATATGTTGGCATATTTGGGCAGCGTGTTATTCTGGTTTGCTCAGCTCTAACTGGGCAGCAATTCGGAGAACTCCTTACGGTAACCTCTGACCGAAACGTGGGCTCCATTTTACTGGATTCATCACAGTGTTACTGCTGCCCTGCTGTAGAACTAAAAGGGCCAGACTGGTCACTGAATAATGGCAACCAGATTCAGAGCAATGAACAGGGCTGCTGCATTGCAAAAATAACTCCATCTTGTCAAGTAATTACTTTTCCACTCATTTCAAATAAGATGTTTTTTTTTTTTTTTATAAAATGATTGTCTGCAGTTTGAAAAAGGAAAGAATGAAGCAGACCACTGCACTAGAATCAAGAAAACTGAAATGTAGAACAAGCTGACTGGCATTTAAAAAAGATTGAGATATTCTTTAAGGATGAAATTTCAGACACAAATGACTTAATAAGAAGTTGATTTTTTACAGCCTTAAAGTGCTCATATTATGCTTTTTGGCTTTTTCCCTTTCCCGTGTGTAGGTTTACAAAGTGAAAAATACGGTGGCCGACAGGCGCAAACGCCCTGCAACTTCAGAAAACACATGCAAATAGACAAAACACAAGCAAATTAAGAAAACAACTACATTAATTTGACAACACATGTGCAGCATTCAGCAAACGCGCTGCATATACACACAACACAACCAAGCCTCCCGTCTCAGCCGGGAGGCTGGTGCCGTGCTCGAGCTTCGACTTTTCAAAATAAAAGCTCGCGTTTGGTCGGCTCGTCTTCCTTTGTTGTTTTGGATGTTTTGGATGTTTTTGAACTAAACAGTACAGCAATCATGCTAATGAATACCATAACTTTTTCAGGGATGTATTACTTACAACATAATGGAGCAAGCAAAGCAGTTTTGTGTTTATTTGCAGGTGGGATTTATTCAGTTTGATAAACGGTAAATTGGCTGTTTTTTTAAACAGGGAGGGATTATAAATAGTCTGTTTTTTGTATTTCAAGAGCGAATTGCTCCACAATATGAATACAGATTGGTCACTTATTTTGTTGTATAATCACAATATTAGACTTGAGGAGGTCTACACTTCAGTGATGTGCTTTCGGACCTGGAAATTTAATGTGGCTTAAACAAACGTCAACGTTAAACACTGATGCAGTTTTAAATGTTTTATTACCACGAGTTTACAGACGCGTCTCTGCTGATTGAGTATCAGCTGTGACCCGAGCCGAGACACACCCACCAAACGAGAGAAAACATATCTCAAACATAGACTTAATATTTACAGTCTGTGATCTCACCGTTGCACACCGTTCTGAGATTGAACGTCTCTCTCTCTCTCTCTCATTCTCTCTCTCTCTCTCTCTCTCTCTCTCTCATATACTAGTATGCTCTCCCCCAGCCCCAAAAAAAATCAGCTGTTCCACTGCTAAGTGTAATATTGTGATTATACAACAAAATAAGTGACCAATCTGTATTCATATTGTGGAGCAATACTCCACAATATACGCTCTTGAAATACAAAAAATAGACTATTTAAAATCCCTCCCAAAACCAGCCAATTTACCGTGGGATTTATCAAACTGAATAGCCTAAATCCGGCCTGCACATAAAGACAAAACTGCTTTGCTTGCTCCATTGTGTTGTAAGTAATACATCCCTGAAAAAGTTATGGTATTCATTAGCATGATTGCCGTACTGTTTAGTTCAAAAACATCCAAAACATCCAAAACACCAAAGGAAGACGAGCCGACCAAACGCGAGCTTTTATTTTGAAAGGTCGAAGCTCGAGCTCGGCACCAGCCTCCCGGCTGAGACGGGAGCAGAGACTGTATATTACTAATATATGATATTATGTTATTAATAAGGGCATGAGACAGGAGTTCTTTTTTTACTATGCAGCCATACCCGACTCTAATAAAAAGGCAGAAAAGGGTCGAGAATCCAACTGATCAGCTGTTCCCTCTAGAGGTCTGGAGAACTTCCGTTGTGGAATCTGGATGCAGCGTTTTTCTTTTGCATTTGTTTTCGTGGTTTGTGTGCTTTTCTTTTTGCATCATTTTTTATTCGCATCGCGTTTATGTATTTGGTTGTGTTGTGTATTTGCATTGCGTTTGCTGAATGCTGCGCATGTGTTGTCAAATTAATGAAGTTGTTTTTCTTTTTGCATTGCTTCTTTTTTCAGGGTTTGCTTTTCTTTTTGCATCGTTTTTTAATTGCAGCGCGTTTGTATATTTGGTTGTGTTGTGTGTATATGCAGCGCGTTTGCTGAATGCTGCACATGTGTTGTCAAATGAATGAAGTTGTTTTCTTAATTTGCTTGTATTTTGTCTATTTGCATGTGTTTTCTGAAGTTGCAGGGCGTTTGCCCCTGTCGGCCACCGTAGAAAAAGCCCAAAGTCCATCCCAAAGGGACTTACCATCTCCGACAGAAAACTGTTCACAAACTGGTCTAAACAGCTCTATTGTAGTCCAGCCTTTACTTCAGAGACAAACGTGTGTCACTTAGTAACACATTATAAAGCTGCTAGCGTGGCACGCCCTTATACTCTGCTTCTGACTGGCTAGTAGTCCTTACCTAGCTACTGAGCATGTGCGACTCCCAACAAAGATGGAACAGAAGTGCAATGCCTCACTCTGTAGCTAAAACAGAGAGCTCAACACACAGGGTGAAAAGAGGAGATGCAGCAATGTGCAGTACAACAAAAACATGGTGTTTTCTGAAAATTAAACCGCATAAACCTATTCTGGTACAACCTCTAAATACAATTATGAACCTGAAAATGAGCATAATATGAGCACTTTAAGCATTCTGAGTCTGTCAAAATGACACGTTTCCACCATGAATGAATTGTATTGAGCACTAATTGTACAAGCCAGACCCACATCAAGATGTTGGGTCTGGGAACTCGCCATTGACAGAGCTCAATCTCAGGGGCGGGATAAACGGTTGTCTTTCTACCAGGCAGAGCAACGAAGAAAGTAGCGAAGCTAGTTGATAGATTAAACTTTTGCCGTATCCGGTCGGCAAAACTCAGAACACGATTTCTGTGCCTTTCTTTGTTCTTTTCTCAAAGAAAAGCTTAACTCCAAGTCTTCTAGAAGACCGCTGTTCTCAGCAGCAGCCATAAGCCCGCCCACCGATTCTATACACAATGTGATTGGCCTGACCAGAGTTTGGTTTTTCCAGCTCGCAAGCCAACGGAGAATGCCTAGACCCCCCTGGCTGCAAATTAAATTGGCTGCCGCTAGGGTGCGTGTAGATTTCTAGGCTACACTAAATGATGTTTAGACATGAAATTGAGAACAAGAAATTGGCCATTTTGTTTAGGGTTAAGGTTTTGGTAGTCTGTATGGACAACGTTTAATTTCCGGTATTGTTCAGGTGCCGCAGGAAATTCCGCCGGATGGATGTATTTTCACCGATGTCCATTATCTTCCACTTTCTTTGTGTTTGCATTCTAAACTCCGGTCGATTTATGAGGACTATGGTTAACTGCTCCGTCTGGCGTTGAGCGCCGCCCAAGACGATTGTGACTGGTTTAAAAAAATGCCAATAAACCAGAGCACGTTTTTCTCCTATCCCAGAATGCTGCGTGGACTAGCCAGACCTTCCTCCACAGCGCTGTGGAGGAAGGTCTGGCAATGTGAGACTTGGTTGAAATTTGTTCAACAACTAAAACTGGTAATTACACTAACTAATTAACTTTCTTGTTGGCGCTCCTATACCTGATTTGGCAAAACATTTCCCAAAATGTCCTAAGACCAGGCTGTTCTGTTTTCAGTTTTCAAAGTTCAACAGCTGCTACTCGTTTTCCCAGCGCTTCTGCACCAATTCACAAGAACATAATCAAATATTCTACAGTAACCGCTTGCCCAATGACACCTTACGCTGGGAACACATGAGAAGAAACAGAGGAGAAACGATTGTTGCAGTGCGTGGGCCAGAACAGCCGCTCCGCACCTGATTGTGGCCGGATAGAATGGATAACATAGGCGCCGAAATGAAAATAGCTCTGCATCATGGCGCTTCGTGGCTATTTGCGGCGCTTCTGCGCCCGGTGTGTTTGGGTCATTAAATATGTAGATTTTAATCAGGGATGCCCAGTCCATCCAGTCATGTTCTATGCAGCCGTCCCTCCTGCAGGGATGCTCGGCCACATCTGCTGTCGTGTCGATTTTCTCGGTTCCTCCCTCCCTCTGTTTTTAGCCTTGGAGACGACACTCAGCCAAGCGCAGCAAAGCCCTGTAGGCTTCACTTCAGCATCACAAAATATTTGCGTAACATAATCGCCTGCTCGTTTTAAAGTCTGCGGCATTTTTGACCAAAGTGCCCTGTGGTTAAGTTCTGCTTTGGTGCTCCCTTTTTTCTCATGTACACAGAGAGAAAGATGATTAATGTGCATCGCAAGCTTGAACGCACCACAGTCACTGATGGTGGTGGGACTGATGCTTTTCACTGTGAAAACTTCTCTGGAACATATTGAAAGATTTCATAACCCCCCCCCCACCCCCCCACCCCCCACCCCCCTCCACACCACCACCACCATCCTTCATCCTAACCTTCAGCCCCTGAGTGTGTGTGTGTGATGTGTGTGAGGACTGGATGCAGACGCAGCCGTGATGACATCGTCTCCCCTGCAGAACAAGTGGGGCTGTATGACGGAACAGCCAGACCACCCACATAGAGCGCTCTCTGATACTGCAGGCCGGGACGCTGAGACATCGCCTGCTCAATCAGCGGGGACATTTATATCGAGGCTGTTTAACTGCACGAACAAAAGAAGTAGCATCACCACAAAAATGTCCAACATGGGAAATGGGAACATTTATCGTTCTCAAGAAACAGATTACACAGCGATTCTGCAAAAAATGACAGAGTGAAGTTTAATGCATCTTTAAATCAAACTCTGCTTTGTAATTCTAAAACTTTCCGTTGACATTTCTTTTGTGGTTAACACTGGGGACACAACAAACTTGTATTTCTGTTATGCTGAAGATGAGAGACTGGTGTAAAAGCATCTTATCCATTCGCAACTCCCAAAAGGCTGCAAATTGTTCTGCTTGACATCCTCAATGACAGATGTGCATAGCTCCTTTTTCAAAACATTTGAAAAGGTGGAATTACAATTACCATTGCAGGACGCATGAAATGAAATGTTCAAGTTTTAGCCATCTAGCTGACACCTTTACCCTGAGTATTCAGAGGGATTTAACGTTGTGCTAATTAATATCATGCGCTAAAACTCCTCAGCCACAGCTTTCCTCAGTTTAGCGCCTAATTAAGACCACTTATGTAAATGAAGTCAGCCGCATTTTTCCAATCAAAATACCTAAGGCTCAATTTAAGTACAGATTGCTCATGTCTGCCTGGTGAAACATATGGCAAGCTGTTCCGTCAGGCTGTGGTTCCCCGGTGCAGGCGAGCAGCAGAAGAGGTGTCGACAGAAAGTTCTGGCATTGACTCCTCTTGCTCTGTGGCTTCTTTTGCATGACATAAAGCAGCACAAATATAACGAGGATATTATTCATATGCAGTGAATCACTAGCAAGGACCACACCATCAACCAGATACGTTTTTAAAATTGAAAAATGAATGAAGATTGGAAGGTGAGGCAGGAAGTCGCTGATATGCGATTCGCTTGTAGTCATCAGTTGACTTGATGTTAGTCTTGCATTGCCAGACCTTCCTCCACAGCGCTGCGGAGAAGGGTCTGACTAGTCCACAGCGTTCCGGGATGGAAGAAAAACGTGCTCTGGTTTATTGGCATTTCTTTAAACCAATCACAATCGTCATGGGCGGCGCCAGGCACCAGATGGAGCAAAATAGCCTCGGGAAGGAACTTGTTTTGGTGGAACATGTGTACGTTCAAAAGTTGTTTTAGTTGTGCAACAGAAAACTCAGATTGGACAGATAGTCTAGCTAACTGTCTGGATTTACCCCTAAAATTGCATGTGGCCCCAGCCTGGCCCCTCCATTTGAAATGGTCTAGAACCGCCACTGATGACTCCTCTTGCTCTGAGGCGTCTTTGTATGTCATAAAGCAACACAAATATAATGAGGCTCTCCATAACTTCTACACATTCAGGTGTGTTTCTGCCACCAAAGAATGCTTAGTAATGCTTTAATAATACATCCTGTAGCAACACATTCTAACTCCCACTATGTCAAAATGCTTTTGTGTCATATTTAGACGCGCTTGATAGGGACCCTTGGCGTACTTTTCAACGCTTTGGGTCAGGACCCTTTGGCGTCCCTATTTGACGCTCTCGGGACTCGCGCCTAGCCCTTTGGCGTCATATTTAGATGCACTTGGTCGCAACTCTTGGCATCACTTTTTGACGCTCTGGGTCGGGGCATATGTTTAACTGACATGTGGCACAAGAACGGGACAGTTAGGTTTAGGAAAAGATCGTGGGTGGGGTTACAAAATGTACATTTCAGTGACACGCGGGACAACAACGAGACACAAACCCCGGTCTCCTGGGTGAAAGTCGTGTGTTTTGACCAATCCTCCACCCAAACCAACCTCCTTAAACCTACCTGCTACCGTAGTTGCTCTTAATACTACGTCATCTTACAGCACCGTGGTCGAGCTGCTGCTCTGCTATGCCCGGTGCTAATGGGGGATTTTTGCGTCGGTATGCAACGCTGAGAGCCACTGACCAAGCGACAGTATTTTTCAAATTAGGAGTGAGAACTGGTTGCCCACAGTGTATTATTAGAGACCAAGGGCTTTGTCGATGCTCGGACCTGTTGCATTTGACATTTTGTCCCTCGCCTCTTCTCATTAATCCAACCGCCAGCATGGGATTGGAGTGATAAACTGCTGGAGGTTAGACAAGCCTCAGTAATTGTCTGCGGCGTGATGGGTCACACCTCTGCAGTCAGCAGTGTGTTGTGTCTATGCCTTTGAGACTTTGGTCATACAAGTAATTAAATACCTTCAATGGGCCGGGCCCGCGAGCTGGAGAAAAACCACAGACTCCCTCCTTCCTTCCCTCTCTCCCTCCCTCCCTCCATCCATCCCTCTGTCAGCCTCCTCCTTCTACTGTCTAAACTCGACTTGCAGGCTCCGGCATTCCTTTGGCCTGACTGCATTAAACTGTGCTGAATTATAATTAATTAGTGGTTGGAAAAAAATAGAGGCTCGGCTGGCTTAGAGAAAATTATATACTGTGCTTCCAGAAAGTAAAACTTAGAGAGAGAGAGAGAGAGAGAGAGAGAGAGAGAGAGAGAGAGAGAGAGAGAAGAGAGGCCTCTGGTGCTGCAGAGCAGAAAAAGCAGACTAACTTTAGTCTCTTCAAGGACACTATAGCAGCAGCATGTACAAACTCATGATGCTAAGCAGGAGGCAAAAGAGGAAAGAACACATTGGGGGGGAACCCTAATGATTTGAACCATACTGCCTTTAAGAGCAGAATCTGGCATAAAATAGAGCTAGACTTAATCTTGAAAATTATTTTGAAGTTGAAAACAATAAGTCTTAGATTGACACTGCCTAATTTGATTTTTTTTTTTGGCATGCCAACGTAATGCGACAATTTTCTTCGCTGTGACGCAACAATCCTCTTCACCGCCGTTGTTGAAAAAAACTCAAAAGCAAAAACCAATGGAGTAAACGGTACAGTGCATTACTGACAGACATGATGAAACACATTTCCAAAATGTAAATACCTCTGGACATTCCCAAATCATATGTAGAAAAGGATTCCCTAAGAGCAAAATGTGCAGTTAGGGGATTGTCTGGCTTTGACCTGAAATAGTTTACTGGGTGCCCTCACACTTCCAAAGAATTTCTTGTGTTAAATTAAGCAAATGAATCCAGGTCATGCTTTATTCATGCTCTGGTTCAAGCTTCATGCTGAAATGCCTCAGCAGCAGTTTAGTTGTATCTGAAATGTTCATGACATGTGGCGTTTGCTTCCATTTTTACCGCTGGAGTTTTCTAAATTTGTGTCGATGAAACAAATGGATTTTTATGTCCTATTTAACAGGGCACCCAATTGAAATTCCGTACAGGAGAAGTGCACCCGTTTCCAATTCTGTTTGACTAGAACACTGACTGATTGATATTTTCATTTATGTTTTAAAGCAAATGATCACCAGTAAGGATTAGCATCATTGCGATTGAATTACATTTGAATTTGAATAGGCGTGGACGTTTTGTTCCAAAAACTGATTAGTCAGAAATGTCAACATGCTTTGAGTCACTGGTTTTGATTCCCAGCCCTTTCAACTCCCACAGGTATATACATGAACATCTTGTGCCTACCTGTTTCCATTTAGACTATTGCACATCACCCTTTTCATCCATGTTTTCCCCAAAAACACTAATAAGCAACCCCAGCAGGTAGAGAGGTTGAGATTTGCACTGTGCTATAGGCAAAAGTAGGTGGAATCTATTACTATTTGAAATGTATCCATTTCCTTTATCTGGGATTCATCATCTCTTCTGGCATGAGAGAGCTGATTAGATTTGCCCCCAAAGGTGTTGCATCCATGCAGACTCATTTGAAACGCCCTTTGATTTGATGAAGAAAAGTTCTAGTTTTGGCGCGACACCCGTTTTGTTGGAACAAAATTGTAATCAACCCATTTTAATTGTTGCATAGAGCCCAGTTGTGGCTGCAAAGCTGCAGAGGTAAACAGGAAAACATTTCAACGTCCACACTAGGAGCCATTGCTGCATTCATGTATGTAACTTACCATATTAACCAGCTTCCAACATGTGAAAGAAGAGGAGCCTCAAAGCTTCCGGGAGTGAACTGGAGGCTCTTTCCTGCAACACATTTTCAACCCACCCTTTGTATGACGAAATCAGAGCTCTGCTCACTTTCTTGCTGCCATGCCTTCTGTCATATCACTATACAGGAGTGTGTATTTAGTTCCCTCAGCACTATGTTCCCTCAGCCCTGTGTTCCCTTAACCCTATGTTCCCTCAGCTCTGTTCCCTGAGCCCTATGTTCCCTCAGCCCTATGTTCCCTCAACCCTATGTTCCCTCAGCCCTATGTTCCCTCAGCCCTATGTTCCCTCAACCCTATGTTCCCTCAGCCCTATGCCCCCTCAACTCTATGTTCTCTCAACCCTATGTTCCCTTAACCCTATGTTCCCTCAGCCCTATGTTCCCTCAACCATCTGTTCCCTCAACCCTATGTTCCCTCAGCTCTGTTCCCTCAACCCTATGTGCCCTCAGCCCTATGTTACCTCAGCTCTGTTCCCTCAACCCTATGTTCCCTCAACTCTATGTTCCCTCATCCCTGTTACCTCAGCCCTATGTTCCCTCATCCCTGTTACCTCAACCCTATGTTCCCTCATCCCTAACCCTAACCTCAACTCTGTGTTCCCTCAGCCCAAACCCTAGCCCCTAAACTAAGATGACCAGTATTACTGCAGCAAAATATATAGTCACATACCCATACATAAAATACAACCGGGGGTGGGGGTATGTGGGCTGAGGGAACACAGGGCCTAATTTTCTTATCATTTTTTTGATAATGTTTTTGACAACTTTAGGCTTTTATTAGACAGGGCAGCTGGAGACAGGATAGGAGTGTGAGGGAACATATGGCTTAAATTTAATGTGTGTGTGTGTGTGTGTGGGTGGGGGGGGTTGAAGTTTCATTGTGGGAGTGACGAGATTTAGAGCCAAATATCCCTGTACATATTTGTCATTAATACATTCCACATTAGCTGGCTGACCGAAATACTATTTATATCAAGTTTGAATTTGTAATTAGGACTACAAATCTCATATTTCTTTGAAAGCTTAGATTTATCTGACGTGGCGTTAATTAAACAAACACGGATGCCTCAAATACTCGTGGAGTGCAAGATATACTGTTAAGTTTCTTGTGGATCACCATGTTACTGTAGCTGTGGCCATTGTTTCACTTTGATTGCACTGTGTTTCAGACATTTCATGATACACGCATCACAGTATTTCATAATAATGGAGAAAGAAAAAAAAACACATTCGTTTTAACGCCACTATCTTCTCTGTTAACGTCAAGCACTTCTCTTTCTCTTGTTAGGCGCACACATCAACACTGCTTAAGCCAATCAGGCATCAAAGCTGCCAGGCGTCTTCTAAACCTCAACTTCTCTGAGAAAGCTGCTGACAAAGTCTCTGATGCCGGATTCTCCCTTAATCTGTTAAAATGATGCAGGATGACATAAATTGCAGCGGAGTCCGCTCAAAGTCATGAAAAATGTATGTCCGTATCTCCATCCGACTCTAATATCTATTTGCTGGATAAAATATTGTTTTGCCAGAGTTGTTTAAATCAGTGTTTGGAAGCTGTGCACCGGCTACGATGATTTAGAGTTTTAAATTGTTTTGTGGAGATGACAGGATATTGTCTTTATGCCTTTTATGTTTTATAAGAGAGCCAGAGAAAAGGATGAAATATGGCAAAGAGGCATGAATCGGATGCAAAGATTCAGTCTGCCGGCATTCAGGCGTCAAACCTTCCTATTCATCATCAGTGTGTTTAGTTACCCAGGTGAGCATAATTCAAATTCAAATAAAGATGAAATAACCTCAGTTTGTATAAAAATATTGGAATGTTGATGCTGGTCAGCGTTCCGTTTGCGTGAACCAGTGGCTTACCGGAGTTTGATGAGTGTACGCCAAAGATCATACTTTAAATGTGCCTAAACAATGAGCTTAAATGAAGCTAATTCTCTAAACCCTAACCCTCTCAAATCATCTTTTGTCGTAATGATAAATTCTAAACTGATCAACTAAAATCTGGATGAATTACTGATATTCTCCAACAGAAGTAAATGTACATCCTTGGAGAATAAATAACCAAAGACACATTAATCCAAACGTCCCCATAGCGTGATTGCATCTTGGTACTTTCCACCTCGGTTTACAACTTAGCGAACAGTGCGAGTGTATCTGGGAGAGTCGAGGGTAAGGGAGGGTGGACAAGGGAGCCCTGTTAGTGTACCAACTGAATACGGACCATTCAAGGTGAGTCACACAGGCGACAAACACAGGTATTTATCCAGTAGTTTATTTATCTGGTTTAATAGGTTTCAAAATGTGGGACTGAAACCATGTCTTGTAAAAAACGCTGAGCGATGATAACATTATGACTTGTTGGGGTCAGGGCTGCTGTGACTCCTTGTGGGGTCAAAGCTGTCTATTCTCTCTGAGTGAATGAGCCCAATGGGCTCTATGTTGAGCAGCAGAGTATCCACCATAGGGCCACACACACAAAGTTATATTTAAACCCCCATGTCTCCAGCTAGTTTTCCTTTCGTCGCAAGGTCTCTGAGGCTCTTTTCAAAGTGCCTGTAAATGCTCCTAGTGTAGCCTTGGTCCCTAATAACACAGGATTCCTTGACATTCTGAAAGTCTCCTCTGTCTTGCTGAATCACAGCCCCCCCCACGCAAACAGTATTCCTTTTTTTATGTGCTCTCATCTATAAAATCTTTCAACCTTTTTTACATCAAGTTGCATTTTTCTCTCTCACAATTTCTTGACTTGACCCTCTGCTATGAGGTCTGCTCTATTTCAGGGAAACGGGAAGTTCTGCTAAGTATATGTAGGATTTATTAGAAATATCCCACGCATTCTCAACAACGGGTTTGTATGATATCGTAGGAAAACTTATGCACACCAATTCGTATTATATTGATGTCCTACGAAATTATATGACCGGCGACCGGTCTTTACAGTTACATTTAGTTGAGAAAAGGTGACAGTGAGCCGGGTACAGGACACTGGGGGCTGCGGGCGTTTCAGAGGCAGTTGAGTTTAGCCGACATGGTGATCGTCGTGCGGCAACGACATAAGTGTAGGCCAAACGACTAACAATTAAGTTTGGAGTCAAACACCTATCCCCTTCAGTCAAAAGTGTCAAACTCAAGGCCCATGGGCCAAATCCGGCCCCTTGCAAATTTTGGTCTGGCCACCATATAAATTTTAGCCTAGCTCCGCCCTCCTACGTACTTCTGCAAAATTTTCATTTTCCTTCAATATGTCGTCTGGGTTTGCAGTATATTCTTGGGTTTTCTCCGGGCCAAATCTTTACCGGTCCAATCAGCGAACAGAGGGAGTGGCTGAGAACAATGACGTTGAGGTTGTGCGCTAGTTAGAGTTGTAGTTCCGTAATGGCGGCGGAGAAAGATGTGAGCGAAGCCATTCGGTCCGTTGTGGCAACGCTGCCGAATATTCAGAAGTTAAAGCCCGAGCAAGACCAATCTTTGCTGAGTTGTGTTGGTGGCCATGATGTTGTGGCTCTCCTCCCCACGGGGTTCGGGAACAGTTAGATTTTCCAGCTCGCTCCGTTAGTGGTGAAGGAGTTGGCTAAGGGCGAAGGCTAGCGATGCTAAGCTGACATCACGAACAAACGTTAGCGATTGGTTATGGCAGATCCAGAGTGGCTCTGGGCAGATCCAATAGTTTTAAACGTCAACAGAGTACCCGCCTTCAAGGAAGTTAACACTTGTCAGTGGAAAGTGGCCAGACTCTCTGTACTAATGAAATGGACCAGAGTCTGGTAGGACCAGGCTGTATCAATTTACATGATGAGACATGCAGTTATACAGTCAAAGATATTTGACTTTTTCTATGACATAAAAAGCAATAAACTCTACATGTCTGGCCCTTGGTGGGATTCTTATTTTCCAGTTTGGCCCTTAGGGAAGTTGTGTTTGTCACCCCTGCCTTAAGTAGTACTCCCGGGACAGAAACATGCGTTTCCTGGGTGAAAGTCTTGTGTTTACCCCGGGACACAAACTCCGCTCCCCTGCTTGAAAGCCCTGTGTTGTATGATCCACCCCAACCTCCTTCCTATGCGGACCAGAGTGCTCTTATACAGCAGCAGTCAACCTGGGGCATACAGAAATAAATATGCGAAATACATGCAAATTACAGTGTATTAGTATGTTAGAGCTGCTATCGATGACATCGTATGCATACATTATGTGTGCAAATGTGCCTATGTGTATATTGTGCGTATCTGTATGTTTTACACACGAGAAATGCTGATAAGCGGGTTGTGAAAAGAAATGACTCCTATTTATTTATTAAAATATTCTGATAAACTTGGATTCACTTGCATTGAAATAACCTTAAAGCTCTTTTTTTTTATTTAAAATAAATCTCTCAATAAATTAAGTGCTTATTTTGGTGCATGTAGAGAAATCAGTTTTTTGCTACTTCCGGCTAGCAGATTCAATCTGGTAATTTTTGGTAAAAACTAGGGATGGGCGATATAGAGACTGTGGTATTGATACTTTGATTTGGTATCGATCCCTTTAAAAAAATATTGATAAAAAAAATTTAATTTCAACTTCCAAACGTTTTCAACGCTTTTCATATAAAGTTTGTGCCGAAAACAGCCCTGAAGCTGGTCCTTGTCACCTGACTGTGGAACTATGTGACGGAACCATAGTGCGCACTGCGCAGCCGCGACCAACCCACTCCTGTATCAAAAATGTGAGAGAGAGGGAAAGAATGGCGAAGAAAAGGGAAGCGCAAAAACAGCAGCGGCAAAAAGAGGTGGAGAAAAAACAATGGCAGAAAGAAAACGTAGTGTTGTGTGACTCTCTTTTTACTCGGTCGATAAAAATATGGCAAGATGGTGGCTGGGTTGGATCAGTGGGTAGAGCAGGCGCACATATGCTTGTGCCTTGACGCATGGATCCAGGGTTCGACTCCGACCTGTTACGATTTCCTGCATGTCTTCCCCCTCTCTCTCTCTCTCCCCTTTCTCACATAGCTGTCCTGTCTGTTAAAGGCGAAAAAAGCCCCCAAAAATATGGCAAGATGCACCATTTGTGATTAAAAAGTGGCACACAACAACAACACCAGTAAGCTGTTTAAACATCATAAAACAGCACACACCCTTAGAAGATTAAGAAATCTTAAAGAAAGTGCAAATGTGCATGTTTTTTATTTATTGTATTATTATTTAATAAGTATTCTCTATAATACTGTACTATTGTTTAACATAAAACATTTTTTTAAATTGTACTCATATTTACTTTTGTAATAAACTTGTTGGCCAGTATTTTTTTTTTCAAAGGCCCTGATTTGAAAAAATAGATCACATACCCATTTAAAAAATGATCACTATCAGTATCGGTATCAATTAAATTGTTACAAAATGTACCGTTATCGGATCGAATTGAAAAAGTTTGGTATCGCCCATCCCTTTAAATGAGGCCTATAAATGGTATCCTACAGTGATCCAACAGCTCAACAGGCAGTATTGGTCACTCTGCATTAATAAGGTGCGAATACTTGCCAAATTTCATAAGTGTGAGTGGAGAGTTTTAAGTGTTGCATGATGGTCCAACTGTTAATTTATCTTGACAAGGACAGAATTCTGAGGGGAAACAGTATATACCTAAGTCGGTAAAAAAATCCTAACCATACCTTGGTTAATGTGAGAGTGTGGGTGCATTGGTCCTGGTAGTGTGTCGGGCTCTGTGTCTGGAGGATGGTGTTTATGTTAAGCGGAGGGCCTTTTTCTGCAGCAGTGATTAATGTGGTGCCCTGAATGCTATGGCTTCCACATCAGACAGATAACGGTTTTCTGCCTCCTGTCAAAGTCCCGCAACTGCAACAGCAACTGAAATGTAAAAAGAAAAAAAAAAGGAATCTGGGTTTTCACACAAACACTTGCAGGTATGTGCTGCTGGCTTGTATCCACATAGACCCAAATGCATTTGTCTCACACACACACACACACACACACACACACACACACACACACACACACACACACACACACACACACACACACACACACAGATATGAAACTGCTTTTAGTGTACTCTTTATCTTCCTCTCTCTGACATACACACACACAGACACACACACACACACACACACACACACACAGATATGAAACTGCTTTTAGTGTACTCTTTATCTTCCTCTCTCTGACATACACACACACACACACAGTGGGGAGAACAAGTATTTGATATACTGCCGATTTTGCAGGTTTTCCTACTTACAAAGCACGTAGAGGTCTGTAATTTTTTATCATAGGTACACTTCAACTGTGAGAGACAGAATCTAAAAAAATCCAGAAAATCACATTGTATGATTTTTAAATAATTAATTTGCATTTTATTGCATGACATAAGTATTTGATCACCTACCAACCAGTAAGATTTCCGGCTCTCACAGACGTGTTAGTTTTTCTTTAAGAAGCCGTCCTGTTCTCCACTCATTGCCTGTATTAACTGCACCTGTTTGAACTCGTTACCTGTATAAAAGACACCTGTCCACACACTCAATGAAACCGACTACAACCTCTCCACAATGGCCAAGACCAGAAGAGCTTGGTGAGAAGGCAACAACTGTTGCCGCAAATATTAGATAATGGAAGAAGTTCAAGATGACGGTCAATCTCCCTCGGTCTGTGGCTCCATGCAAGATCTCAACTCGTGGGGCATCAATGATCATGAGGAAGGTGAGGGATCAACCCAGAACTACACGGCAGGACCTGGTCAATGACCTGAAGAGAGCTGGGACCACAGTCTCAAAGAAAACAATTAGTAACACACTACGCCGTCATGGATTAAAATCCTGCAGCGCACGCAAGGTCCCCCTGCTCAAGCCAGCGCATGTCCAGGCCCGTCTGAAGTTTGCCAATGACCCTCTGGATGATCCAGAGGAGGAATGGGAGAAGGTCATGTGGTTTGATGAGACAAAAATAGAGCTTTTTGGTCTATACTCCACTCGCCGTGTTTGGAGGAAGAAGAAGGATGAGTACAGCCCCAAGAACACCATCCCAACCGTGAAGCATGGAGGTGGAAACGTCATTCTTTGGGTATGCTTTTCTGCAAAGGGGACAGGGGGGAGGATGGATGGGGCCATGTATCGCGAGATCTTGGCCAACGACCTCCTTCCCTCAGTAAGAGCATTGAAGATAGGTCGTGGCTGGGTCTTCCAGCATGACAACGACCCAAAACACACAGCCAGGGCAACTAAGGAGTGGCTCCGTAAGAAGGATCTCCAGACCTGAACCCAATAGAAAATCTTTGGAGGGAGCTGAAAGTCCGTATTGCCCAGCGACAGCCCCGAAACCTGAAGGATCTGGAGAAGGTCTGTATGGAGGAGTGGGCCAAAATCCCTGCTGCAGTGTTGGCAAACCTGGTCAAGAACTACAGGAAATGTTCTCTGTAATTGTAAACAAAGGTTTCTGTACCAAATATTAAGTTCTGCTTTTCTGATGTATCAAATACTTATGTCATGCAAAACAATGCAAATGAATTACTTAAAAATCATGTGATTTTCTGGATTTTTGTTTTAGATTCCGTCACTCACAGTTGAAGTGTACCTATGATAAAAGTTACAGACTTCTACATGCTTTGTAAGTGGGAAAACCTGCAAAATCTGCAGTGTATCAAATACTTGTTCTCCTCACTGTATATACACACACACACACACACACACACACACACACACACACACACACACACACACACACACACACACACACACACAGTGAAAGTCATGGCTTTCATTTTCCATTGTGCGACGGTTGACCCTAAATATTTACACTGCTTGGCAGAAGCAGTGCCCGGGGATTTGGGTCTTGGTGAGCAGTGAGCTCCCATTACGCAGAGACAGGGGTCCAATAGTAGCTGTGAATATGGCACGCTTTTATTTGTGTAGCGGAGTTAACCACAGTTCGTACTGTGTGCTTCATTGTCAGTCACATTAAAACTGCACTCTGACTTTCAAATTCTTATCTTTGCTTGTATAAACACTGTTGGTACGTGGTGCTGTCTGTTGTAACACTGGCTTATGTTGGACCCAGTCTTCCAGTCCAGACGAGGATACACACAGACAGACAGCCAGACTGAGAGACCGAGCCAAAGCATGTGTCAGCGTCACAACATGAAGCTCTGCTTGCTATATAGCATTCAAGCCCAACTGGCGAAATATTGGACCTACAACGCATCTCTTGCTGACCTTACACTGGACTCCTTTGAATTACTCATGAGCAGGCTTTCAAAGGTTTCTGAAACATTGTGTGAGCATTTGTTTATGTCTGATTGGATTGCATTAACAGGCGGACGTTAGCATTTAGCTCAAAACACAGCCTCACAGAGCGGCTAGCGTGGCTTTAGACTTCCTAGTTTAGTTAAATGACCAATGGCAACTTTTTTTTCTTTTTTACTATTAATTATTTATTCCTACATCATACACAGTTAAATGAATGGTTAGGATTACTGAACAATCGGGGCATGGTTGGCAGGAAGTAAACCCTGCTCTTTTGCATGAAAGTCAGACAGGCTCCACGCCTCTCCAACACTCTTTGGAGAACGTAAATCATGCTGCAGAATAGTCCAGCGTGAATGCAATTTCTCAGAAGACTGGGCTGGCTAAACAGAACTAAATGTATGGAGTTTGAGAAAAACATTACATTTTTGAATGTATATGCAATTTCTGTGTAATATATAGAATTGAGATAAGTGGACAATATTTCAGATTCAAAACAACAACCACAACCTTTTTCCATCATTATTGGGCCACGCCAGATCTAAAACATTTAAAGAGAGCAGGCTACAACATGTCTCCATGACACTGTATGTGATGCTGGTTTCACCTTCACGTTCTGCTGACTTTTAGCAAACTGTATTTTGGTGCAAAGTAAGCCGCCAGATGTCTAATAGTGGCAGTGTGCCACGGGACACTGTGTATGACAGGGGCTAAGAGGACAGGAGCTTTGCCAGGACACTTTTCACCCTCTCAGAATGTTGAAGCCAGGCCTCGACAATGTCTCAGTGATGCCAAGAGTCGGTGAGCATATTCGAGCCCGCAGCCTGCATCATCTCTACAGTGTTCCAAAGTTATTCCTGCGTGACGCAAAAGTCCTTCTCCTAAGCTGAGGAATGCTGAACCCAATAACAAAATGACTCCTCTGTGCCTATTTTTCTCTGATATGATTTGCTTGAGATTTATTGGTGTTGGTCTGTCTGGGCTTCTGTGCTTGTGGAGAGCTATTAACTTTAACAGGGCTCAGTCAGGCTGCCTCGTCTAGCCGAGAGTGAGACAGACAGACTGGTGGGCAGATTGGCAGAAATGTCTTTAGAAAGCATGACAGGGAGACAGGCAGTTAAAGCCCATCTTACTGTTCAGAATGAACCAATTGACAGTCCCTTTAAAAATATATAAAAGGTGGTTCTTTCCATTGGTATCTATGACACGTAAATGCATTTGGTTGTGGGTTGTAAAAGCAGAAAAACCTGAAACTCTCGCTTGTAACACACTCAGTTAGCAGTTTTATTTACCCGGGAGAAATAATTAACAAAATCTGAAATAATTACACCAGGAATGAACACTCTACATGCCCTGTGAGGTTCCACTCTTATTCAACATGCATTTAAATGGACTGATTCAATATTTGCCAAATCTGTCTCATATATCCATGTGAACAGTTGGCTTTCCTGGGTTATAGCCAGAAACAAACTAGAAATAGAGATCTTGGCATTTCTGAGGTTTTCGACAATTTGTAAGAAAATGATTTTCTGCTTTTGCAATTTATAAAATTCAAGCCCATCCATCCGTCACTGTTATGTGCACATTCCTTTAACGAAGTGCGAAACATCTGAAGTGAGAGTAACCTGCACATTGTCAGAAAAAGGATGAGCCTCTCCAAAAAGTGAGAGACTGAGTGATCAAAGTGCCAAGGTGTCAAACAGGTGCTCCAACAAAGCCGAGAGCCGACAAAGAGGTTTTGGGATTACACCACCATTGATTGGTTCTCTGATGATTTTGATCATTTGCCGACAAATCTCCCTCTTCGCCTCGTTGTGGCGAGGTTCCCCTCTTGTTGTCGATGTGGAGTGCCGCGCATGCCGACCTGTTGGTTTTCAGCCAGCTGCTGAGTGAATGAGAACTGGCTCACCCTGCATTTGGCCCATTGTTCCCTCCCCCAGGCCTTGGATTGGAGAGCTTTTTGTTTGGCGCTGCTTCCCAGTCAAAGACATCTCTCCTGGGCTGTTGTTGACCATCTGTTTGCCCCCGGTGCTCAGGCAGGCCATCACCTCAACACTGCAGCTATGTGGCAGGGGCACCGGCAATGTGCTGTGTGAAAGGACCATGTACAGACATCCCCACAGACTGAAATCATAAAATATTTAATTAGTAATATATTCTCTTCTGGGAAAGAGCACACACATCTTTTATTTTACATGTGTAAAACCATTTTAGGCTACTGGCCTAAATGGTTATGTGCTGCATATAATGTCAGTCACAGTTTTTCATCGCAAGAATTTCCCAAAACACAAGCATTAGGGAGGTTGATTTTAGGAACAATTTCAAATCACATTATTAAAGGATGTTTTACTTGCTTTAGTAAAATTACTTCTTGTTTAATGGATATTTGATGCATTGTGACATTTGTTTTAAACGAAATCATTCTACCTCTGGTTCTGAAGGTTTTTCTTCCTTTGTCCAACCCCTACTTTAAAAAGGTCTAATATAAAGAAATTGTCCTCATCAGTGCTACTAAAGTGCTGCAGTATTTCATATATGGAGGACTGACAATCTAAGACGTGTCTCGGTAGCCATTTAACAATGAATAAAATCCAGACACATATTTGATGTCCTGCATTTCTGCCCATCAAATAACAGGGAAATAAGTGGCCTCACATGCTGTTTTTATAAAACTCAATATGTGTCCAGTGCAGGAAAGCTGTCTTGATGCTTATCTGAGGAGACTTTCAGAAATATGTGTCTTTTTCTTTAGATTAAACAAAATTGGACACACTGTATACAATACCTGCTTAATTTTCATAATGTGTGAACACAGAAAACTGGCAAGCCATGGATTTACAGTAGTACTTCACCTCCATAAGGCTAGGGAACATGCAAGAGACATCTTACAAAAAGAACGGTCAAAATGAATGCAGAAGAGATGGTCTGACTATGAGTCAGGACTGTGAGTCAAAAAGTTAATCAACCCTCGCTTGGTAAATGATTGCCATCTCACTTTAGATTGAAGCTAACAATCTTTGTAATGCAGGTTTCTGTTAGATAGAAAGTTAGATATTTGGGTTTTTTGTGTTAAGTATGCAGCTTGAGCCAGGAGGCAGTTAGCCTAGCTTAGCATAAAGACTGGAAACAAGGTGAAACTGGTAGCAAGGTTAATTTTCTACAACCAACTATCAAGCTCACTATGACACATAAACAAGTAAGTGGGACTGGTGCTGCTATAGCTTCTGTAGATCTTGACAAACAACAATTTATCCATCCGTGCAGCACTAAAATCAGTGGGGCTCCCATTTAATGTCTTCCTAAAATGGCGCCAATTGGACTAGCTGCAGATTGTCTTCCAATCTTGTCTCTTACCACAAAGGAAATTACTGAAACTATAGCACGACTTTAAAATCGTGCTCTCAAGATCCGCAGTAATCTCCCAAAGTGGTCTCACCATTGCATTGCACTCATGCTCTGTCTTACCAGAACTACATACACAGCCACACTATTGCATTTTATTTTCAGATTCAAAATAGCACTTCGCCAACACTTGCTGCACTTCTCCCAACACACAATATGAGACCAGTATGCATTTACTAGGTCAGTTTCACAGGCATTCATTCCAGTTCCCCAATACAAAAACAACTATGGTCAGAAATCCTTTTTTCATACATACACCAAAATTTGGAATGACATTCCTCATCACATCAGAACACTACCATCCATCACATATTTCAAAATATGAAATATGAAAATGAAATGAAAAACTTCCTGAACCTGATGCAGCCTGATATCCAGCAAGCTCAATCTATAAACGTTGGTCCCAAATCAGCCATTCCTCCCCAGTGAATATACTTTGCTTGGACCCCCCTCAGTGTTGGGTGTCTACAATAGAAGTTGGTGAAATGGGTGGGGGGGCCAATGAGGGTGATTGTACTAGCCCGGCACAATAGCTAATCCACGGGCTAAACACTCAAAGCCCGGATCCATGGGCTCTGATCCTGGCTGCATGAACAGTAGTCACGACTTGGGGGGGACGCTGGATAAACAAGGCTCCCCCTACCACTCACAGCCACATTCATGTGTTCATTCACAGGCAAAATGAGGAATGATACTATTTACAGAGTCTGGTCTCTCTCTGTACCTGCATTAACTTTATCTTACTGCATGCAGATGTTTTTGTTTTCATAACCAACAGAGCCCTGCTTGTTCATTCAGATGGTGAGAAACATATTTTGTATTTTCTTTTTCAAGGATAAAATCTTTGGGGTGGTTGTATGAATTATGACTTGGAGCCTACAATGAGGTATTGACCTCCATTCCAGTATGTCCCCCACATGGCATGAAAAATGTTTTATGATTCTCTGCCCGAGGCAAGATCCAATACTATGTTACTAGTTTATTTCAAAGATCCATTCAGTTAAAAAAGAGGTCATTAGCTGAAGTTTTGTTCTTTAAAAAAAAGAATGATGCATGTTGAAAACTACTTTTAAAGCTACCGCAAAAAAATGTTGTTAGCTTCAATCAAGAGTGAGATAGCAATCATGACAAGCTGCATCATCTCTCCTCAATAGAGAGTACGTAGATTTAGCCAATGCCCAAATTAACTTCTGATGTATGGTTGGATGCATTTTCAGATCCAGAAGTTCATCAATTAAGTACAAACAAATCCCAAAACAAATGCCAATTCCAAATAGGTGTTTGGTGTTTTAAGCCCCCAACGTCGTCTTCCAGGGAGCGCTGCCTGAAAGGCACTAGGATTAGGCAATGTTTAGGGTTAGGGTTAAGGTTAGGTGCCTTGAAGTCGACTTTGGGGGCTTAAAATACCATCGAGCTTCCAAATAGGATCGAGAACCGGTTCCAAATTGGAATTGTTTCAAAAATTTACAATGGAACACAATTTGGAAATTTTGGTTTCAAATTCAATAATCGGTTCCAAATGTAACCTGCACAAGTTTTGGTTTGCGTAGCGGCCACCGTTTTCCCAGGCGCTAATTGTGTTCCAGCCACGGGGCATGGTAAGCGGCTAGTGTGGTAAAACTGTAGATTAAAATAAAATCTTATCTGTGAAATAAGCATGTGACCTGTTTCAACTCCACAAAGAATCGGAATCGAAAATCGATAAGAACTGGATTCGAAAGAAGAATTGGAATTAGAATCAGAATTGTTAAAAACAAAACGATGCCCAACCCTACTTCCAAAAAGGTTAGACTGACTACCATCCCATCTTTTGCCTCTGTTTGCAAAATGGTTTGTTATATAAATGTAACGCTAGTTTTTGTTAGCGTTAACTATTATCTCATCGTTATTACATATAAGTACTTTCGGGACGTGGATAAAGTAAGAGCACGGAGACAGCTTCGACTGTGTAACTTGGTCCATTCTTTAATGACACTCCTTAAGCGTAGGACAACTCATAACAAAATGTGCTTCATCATCTCAACATCATATCCCTTCGCCAACCTAACCGTTACTGAATTACAGGCAGGGTACAAAATGTTAGATAGCTCCCTTGTTAACTCAAGGAACATAATACACTATGAAGCTACAATTAATGGAAATATGTGACTTATTTCAGTAACCCTAAAACTAAACTAAATATTCACAAAATAAATCTCATCCTACATTCTTCCCTTTCTTCAGATGAAATGTCCCCATTTTAATAAATCTCATCTCACATAAATAAGGTTGTGTTCCGATAGTGCGGGTCATTTTGGATCTGGGTCCAGCCGCAGATTATAGTAGCTGTAGTAATTTACCAAGAGGCCGAAATTAAACTTTTGATTGGGGCTCGGTCAATGTGCTCTCCAGTAATAAAATGAAAGAGCTGTTTGGAGAGTAAAATGATCCACCTAAACACATAACATTCAGCTGTTGGAATTTCCCAGTTGAACTGTTATGCACATCTTTATTATATCTAAATTTAAGATGATCAATTTAGTAGTTGTGAATCAAAACGTTTGGCATTTAGAGCACCTGAAGTTTTAAAAAGTCAGATATGTATTTAACCTGAAAGTTCCATGTGATGCAGCTCATTATTTTTGGAAGTTGTGAACCCTATTTTGGCTACTTCTTTAAACTGTGGTATTTCTTCCTTCTCTACCAAAAAAAAGAAGTTGATTAAAGATCCCAACATCTTTGAGTTTCAGTAATTAGAACTTTAGTAACTCCAAAATGTTGAAATTTGAGCCTATGTTATGCTATCTAATCTTTCTTATGCTAACAATTTTCAACCTCTTCAAAGGTAATTAGAATCCCTTCTTTGAAGAGGTCACCTACTTTACTTATTCCTTTCTTTGCCCATATCTGGAATCCTGCATCCAGCTTGCCTGGTTTAAATGAAACGTTGCCCAACACTGGGCTGAATTATGACAGTCTAATATGTTAGGTGTTTATTTTGATGCCCAAATATGTCAAATTAGATGAGAAGTATTGGTTTATATATTGTCTTTCATTTCCCTTAAGCAGCATTGGTGATGATTTTGAAGCATTTACTTTATTTCCGGAAATACTACCAAACAGGCCGATTAGATCTAACAGTGCTGGTTTGGATGTGTTTAATTTTGTTAAGAATAAAATGGCGTCGTCAGCACAAAGAGCTATTCTATGATCGCTATCAATCATTTTGTAGGTGTTGTGGTTTTCAAATGTCCTCTTGGCTCATATCTCACCATCTCTCACTCCGATGGCCACCTGAAGACGTTAAAGAGCCTCTGTTGTATGAAAGGTAGGACCCCGGCTGGCTCCATGAAGCCCCTCAGTCACCCAGCAGTCCCCCACTCCCCCTCACTCTCATGAAGCCCTCTCACGTTGTTTGCTCAGGCTGTCGCTCTGAAGACAGCCCACTCAGTTTGGATGTTCTTTTCCCAGGCGAGAGCTGCCGGCTACATGTTTGCTTTCCCTCCACTATCAAAGGGCACATTCACCTCAGGCCCCGCGGAGAAAAGGGAGCATGCTATATGAAAGTATGCAGGCCATGGTGGCCAGCGCTACTTTGAAACTAAGTGCCCGTTTGGTATGTGCAAGCAGGCCAGGGTTGTCTTGACGCGTTTTATTTATTTACTTTTTTGTGTGAAAGGAGCTTGCATTCCTCACAAATTAAGATGTGGTTCGGAGGTTTGTGTCATGAATGGTAAGTCTTCTATCTGTTAGGCCTGCAACGATGTGAGGAAAATATCTAATTGCGACTCTTTGACTGATATTGCGATTGCTACATGATTTAGGATATTGGAGGGAATGACCATTTTTGTATCGTTCTCATTTACATTGAAAAACAATAAAAATTCAAAAATATAAATGATTACAGAGTGCTTTTTGCGAGGATCTGTACCAAACAAAGATTTTT
Source organism: Perca schrenkii (assembly GCA_025617405.1). NCBI lineage: Eukaryota > Metazoa > Chordata > Actinopteri > Perciformes > Percidae > Perca > Perca schrenkii. Next base: position 5,290,831 of record CM046806.1, read on the forward strand.
TTCTTCAGCCTAGTCACGTAGTCAGTCTAGTCTTTTTGGTATGATAGGATCTGTAAGGCTGGGAAGTCTCTGCAGCACCAATATACTTCATTCAGAATGGTTTGACACATATTTAGCCTTTAACAAATAGCGTGCCTCCCCATGTGATTTGGATATTGCACTAGTCCATATTGCGATTTCGATAAAACTGGGATTAATTGTGCTGTGCATCTATCTATCTATCTATCTATCTATCTATCTATCTATCTATCTATCTATCTATCTATCTATCTATCAGTCGATTGATATATGAAAGTATATTTTCTGGTGTAAATGGGTGTCAGAAAATACACATAGTAAAGTTAAAATGGATAAAAAAATACAGAGAAGCAATAAAAAAAAAAAGTGACTTTTTACTTGTTAAAATATTCACATGAAAAGCTATGCTCTCTGAGGTTCGCCTGTTTTGTTTATCAGTCGGCAACTTGAAAAGAATGTGCTCAAGTCCTGTATTTTTCCTTACCCTCATTGTCTACCATTAAGATGAAAAGTGGCATGAAAGGTTAGAAAATCTGCAGTGAGTGATGCGGTTTCTCCCTCCCTCACTTGGCCTTCCCCTTTCTCCCATGTCACTCTCTCTGTCTGGAACGTGTGCAGCAGAGCAGGCAGCATGGGACTCTTCTGCGGTGATTAATTAGCCAAATGCATTAACACCTCGCGAACCCAGCAAGTGTAATTAGTGCAGAGAATTAGCAAAAGTCGGTCAGATTATCTTGTCATAGCTTGTTATGAAAGTTAGACGTTAGAGCAAGCTATTACTCAATAAATAATAAATAATAAATAAATCTCCACCCACTTGTAGTACAACCAGACTGATGAAATGCACTTGGACTGAACCCCAGATTCATTCAGTACATCGAATGTGTTCTGTTTCTAGCAAAACGACGTCAGTACCTAAAGAAATGAGAGCAGTGTGTGCACATGCTTAATGTGTATTTGCATGTGTGCTGACATTTATTCAAACTTGTTGAAGAGAATCTAAAGGTTTTTGCGTATGATTGTAAGTGTATCGTGGTGTGATGCAGGTTTCCCTGCTAATGAATCAAAGAGGCAGAGTCAGTCCTCAAAGCTGCTTCTTTTTTCTTTTTTTTTTAGAAAAAACTGAATAGTCATATTTAAGGGCGTTTTCACACCTATAGTTTGTTCGTTGGTGAGTTTGTAAACTTGGAGCCGTTTCCCTTTGGTTCGCTTTCGTTTCACACCTGGAACAATCCAAGCGTACCAAAATGCATCATTACAAACCAGGCAAGAACATTCACTCCTCTTATTGGTCGGATGTGTCTTGGGGGCGGGAGCAAGAAAGTAAATGCAGGAAGGAGGTCCCGTCTTCCATCTACATGGTCAAACCAGCTTGTTTTTTGAAATAATTAGACACTGACTACGTTTACGAAAGTGAATATTCCACTAATATTCCTGTTTACATGTAGCTGTGCAAAATACGATTTTTTTCACAGTTTACCAGCGGCGGCGGACTTGTTGGAGCGTGCGAACACAGCGTCCCTCTTTCATTCCTTCAACCAGCTTCTTGAAAAGGTCGGCGTAGCGATGTGTACACATATCCAAAAAAACTGTTGCTATCCAAGTCTTTGATCGTGTTTAAAAGTAGCTGTGTTTCTCCTTCTTATCGGTTCGGCAGCCTTGCAAACTGTTGGCTGGTTTATTTGTGTACAGAAACCATAGCAACGCACAGAGCTGACCATAAGCCGTAAACAGGCAAGAGGCCGTAAACTGGGTGTAAAACCCTGATTGAGACGCATATTCCGAATGTGCTGTATACATGTCTAAAGAATGCCTCAAAAACCCAAATAATACTGGAATATCCCACGTCTTAATCGGAAATTGCTATATTCAGAAAAAGGCCTTATTCGGAATATCCAACCGGAATATGCTGTTCACATATATTGTCAAATTCTATATAATAGTGGAATATTGGCGTGCATGTAAACGTACTGACTGTTTTGCGAGCGACGTTACGACATCTGCTCTGCTCACAGAGACTTGGCTCTGCTCTGTTGGCGTCTGTCTCCAACTTTAGCGGCGACTGGCTTGACCACGGAAATGCGGGTGACGACGAGCTTGACTGCGGTCTATTTCTGTGAGAGAAACATTTTTTTGTCAATTCTTTCCCTGTGTGTTAATGTTTCCCTGTTATTTGATCATGGTTATGTTTTACCCGTGTTCGTTATGTGTTTGGTTTTCCTAGTTCCATGCTTGTGTGTGTTTTCATCCTTCAGTTTCCTGTTTTACTGTGTCGTGTCTGTTTCTCCTGTGTCACATCTTGTCTTACTTCCTGCCTTGTGTTTTCCCACCTTTGTGACTGTCTGCCCCGCCCTGATGTGTCTCACATTTTTATCAGCGCTCATGTCACCTTTCCCTCGTTACCTCGTGCATTTAGGGCCCTATTTTAACGATCTGAAACGCAAGTATGAAACGCAAAACGCAAGTAGCTTTCTGGGCGGATTTCGGGCGCTGTTGCTATGATACCGGCGGGATAAATGACTCTTGCGCCCGACGCAAATCTAAAATTGGTTGGTCTGAAGTAGCAAAGTGTGGTTTGGGCGTAACGTGCAATAAACCAATCAGAGCGTCATCTCACATTCCCTTTAAGAGCAGGCGCTCTTGTTCCATGGTGGATTGCTATTATGACGGAGGATTTGCCTGGCGCACGCCAGTGGAGCTGTCCGGGACGCAGCAAAGTAATAAATGCCCGTCTTGGCCGGGTGGCGATGTTGCTGCGGCCTCTCGGGCGCATCTCCTCAAGTCTGGAGAGGATTGCTGCAGCCATGGAGCGTAGGCCTCCAAACGCACCACCTGCTCCTGTTGTGCCCCTTCCTCTTCCCCCCACACCATCTCCGTCCACCCGCTCCATCAGGAGCGCATCGCACATTACTCCCGGACCAGATCCCGCCGGAGTGTCCAATCCCGCCTTAGTTCAACATCACGTCTCCTTAAGTCCTCTAATATTTCCTCATTTATGTCATCAACACATCCATCATTCATGGAAATTTTGTGTAAATCACAACAAGCCACAAAGAATGCTGGGACTTTTTGAGGACTGTACTGTAAAGTGCCTCCTGACCGATCCAAACACCTGAACCGCATTTTCAGTAATATTTTCCTTTGTAATTATGTATGGTTTGCAAAAATGGGAGCTGCTGCGTCCGTTTAGATGAGAGAAGTGTATGCGCATTGTGCACACGCTACATTATGGCCAAGCATGCGCCCCTAAAATAGCATCTGAATAACGCGCCACTGACTTTAGACCAGGTTTTTCCTGGTCAGTGGCGGAATTGTTTTCTGAAACTGCAAAATAGCACTATAGAACGTTTGGGCCGGAACACGCCTCCTCTTTTCGCTGAACCGCCCCGGGAGCGCAAATACATTTCCTAATTTACCGACGTGCGTCTGTGGAGGGAAAAGACCGCTGTACGTCGGGTGCAAAATAGGAATGATACATGCGTCGGCTTACAAAAGCAATTGCGCTGAGTGCAAGATAGGGCCCTTAGTCTCTGTGCTTCTCTCTCTGTGCCTCCTAAGAAAAACTCAATCTTAATATTAGTATTATGATGTGCAAAAGACTGGAACACGGAATCTAAGGCATCAGCTGCTTCAATACAAAAACCCTGGCAGACAACAAAAGAGAAAACTGTTTCGCAAAGTTCATCAGAAACAGCAAGAAAGCAAAAATGGAATGACGGAGCAAGACATTTCTCTTAATTTGAAGTCAATAACGCAGCCAGCGTGATCATTTTTTTCCTTCAACAAAACGCTTACTCCTTAAAAAGATGCTGGCACTCGAAACCCTGTGTCAGTCTAACTGTATCTACTAGAATAATTTATCTGTAGTCACGATTTCTCCTCTGTGAACATGAGATAATATATATTCCTAAAGGTGCAAGTGGTCCCACTGTAACAGGTTCAACTAAACTAACAGCACACTGTGTGCACGTGGCTGCTCAGTCCCCTGAAGAGGTGTTATTAGGGAAAGAAAGTGAAAGCAGCTGTTCAGATTGACAATGAGTGTGTTTGGGCTTTTTGTGAATATTTGATTCTTTTATACAGCTCTTTATCACTCAGGTTTGAAAAAAAAAATGGTACAACAGGCTCAAAACAGAAATGGTTTTAAAAATGTATATACTGCGTGAAAGAAAAACAACAGTGATTATCTGTTGACAAGTCTGTGGAGTTAAGTGCCTTTCTCAGTGATTCATGGACAAGCTCTATCAAGGGTAACTCTCAAGGGGTAAACATTGAGTACGTCTACATGCACACTAATGGTGCGTTCCATTTGAACAGGGAAGTCGGAATTTACAAATTCCCCTGAAGTCGGCTTACCGACTCGGAAAGTCTGAGAATCTTTACCAACCCCTGGCCAAAGCCGACCTTAAAAATCCAACGTGGCTGCTTTTGTGCATTACAGTTTTTCCTCAATCGATTTGGCACATTTACTGAGTCAAACTAACAATTGTCAAAACTCACACCACGTGGTACATTCAGCACATCACTTGATGTGACCTGCAAAAGGTAATTACTCCATCAAAAGAATTAGCTCATGTTTCAAATGTAAATCCAACAATGAATACATCTTTGTCATCAAAACAAAAGGTTCCTTTATCATTGCTTGGACCGAGACAGTCAGAATGCAAACACATCTTGTCAAATGACGGTGTACTCTGAAAGGGTGATAGTTACCCACTCTGTAATATTGCCCAGTTGCTAACGTTGTATATTTAGGCAGCTGAATGGTATTGACGTCAGCCATGGCACACACTAAACTTTCTCATTGTATGTACACACCAGCCAACCACAAATACACAAAGAAATCTTGTACGGAAAAAAAGATACAGCAAAATGAACAGGAACTGTGTACAAGATAGAAAAAAAAGAACGTATGCTGCAAATGTACCATCCAATCTCCTCTGTCTGGCCACAACATTTTATCGACATCGCACCTGATCGCACACTTTTGGCATGACGAAGCCCCCCCCCACCACAACAATCTGTTGTGATGTCCTCACCTGTTACCTGTTTGCGCTAAATTATTAGGAAATTGAATTGTTCCCCATCTAGCCTAAGTCTATCCATCTGACAACTTTTACAACAATACCACATACAGGTACGTTATGTATCTAACATAACGTACCTGTAACATATATGTGACAGGTTATTGTGATTGTTGGTTGCTCTATTTTGCATGCAAGGATTTACACAATGTGTATAATCTGAGAGTAATATGATTCAATTCATACTTTGCAGTGACGTCATTACCATGGGTACCTGGCGGGCAAGAAACGCCGATAGAATGGCGCTGAACAGTGGCCAGACACGGGAATTGCAGCCTTGCAGATTTCCAATACTACAATCAATCAACTATTTAGACCATATGTCAGTCGGAACTTCCATACACAGCCCCCGCTGATATTTTCATTGCTTTGAAGCTGACAAAGTCTCTACCAGACTTGGAGTTTGGAGATATTTACATCTATCTTATAGAGAATCCGTCACTTTACACCGCACAAAAAATGAAAGCCTACAAAAGTACAGATAGCTATCTTTTTTTCAAGAGTGGATGGGTTAACAACGCTGTCATATGGGAGGTGAAAAACAGGAATATCTTCATAATCAAAGCAAAGGTGAGCGTTACTAGTTAGTTAGTTAGCTAGCTAGCTAGCTAGCTAGCTCGCTCGCTAACGTTTGCTGATCTGTTCCGTCGTGTGATGAAGTCTTCATCTGAATACGTAGACCCTCCCTGCCGGCAAATGACAGCTTGATAAGTAGTTTTTTTTTTTTTTAAACCTTCTGCCAACACTAGGCTAGGTATCATGTAGGGTGACCAGACCTCCCGGTTTGACCGGGACAGTCCCGAGTCCCGACAAAAGTTGTGTCAGGACGCTAAAATATCCCGGTTTACACCAGCCACTATGAAATTGTCCCGGTTGTCAGCGATTACATAACCGACGTGGTCTTATTATAGCCCGATCATTAACTAAACCATGTAGAAAGACTAATAAAGCGTCCAGCGTATGATTATAACTGTGTGTGTGTGTGTGTGTGTGTGTGTGTGTGTGTGAATCGTAGCGGTCTGCATAATCTGAAAAATTCACTCAATTCACACAACAAAATATACATTATAGAATGATGTTCTTGCCCGCCAGCCAGTAGTTGTGACGTCACGTGCAAAGTATGAATAGCAAAAGAATGCAAACTATTTTGATCTGCAAGGCTTACACAATCCACCTCACGGCAATTTTAAATGACTATAGTCATGTGAACAACTGACCTATTGTTCATATAAATAGTCATATAGTTTGATAAAGATAAAGAGTCATTCACCCATTGTACCAAAGCGATTGAGAAAAACTGTTACAGTAGGGTCCATCTTCTATCTGGGGACATGTTGCTATGGTGTTTGTATGCACAAAAAACAGCCTAATACGTTGTTATCAACTGGTATTGCTAATAATGGCTACCCTGGCTAGAGCTAACTCCACTGGTAAACATTATTCCCACTTGTAATGGAACACGGTCAACTTGGGTGTGACATCATTCACAGCTATGACTTCCGACTTCCGAGGTAAATGGAATGCAGCATACTATTCCAAATATGACAATATTCAGAATTTGATACAGGTGATGTAAACAGCATTTGGATATTCTGAATAAGGCATTTTTTTTCTGAATTTAGCATTTTTCTGATTAAGACATGGTATATGCCGGTATTATTCAGGTTTTCTAAGCATTCTTTGGACATGTATACAGCACATTCAGATTCTGAGTCTCAATCAGGGTTTTTACTGCAGTTTGTTAAAGTTATGTCCTCTTTCCTGTTTACGGCTTACTGTTGCGTTATTATGGAACCCACGCAACTTCTAGGAGGGACCCGCCCTTCAGTAGCATTCACACTCTACTATTGGCCAGGCATCAATGCTTAAAGTACAGCTGTAATCGGGCCTTAAAAGCCCAAACCCATTTACAGCCCAACATTATTCAAATGTGCGCACGCACACAGCTCTTTTGCCTTTTGTCAAGAATTTCTAAATGTTTTAACATCATTCATTCATGACTAACGTAGGCTATAGGCCACTTGGAATTTGGAACCAAGAAATAAAATAAATCCTCCAGAGGCCAGCCTCCGTTTCACCTCCTCAGCATCCATTTTCGCACTATTCGAAAACGCATCACCTGACCGCTCATTTACCACGCAACTCGGAGCGCAAGCCCCAGTCCGGCCCGAGCCTGTGTAAAAATGATACCTGTCGGGTTTGGGCAAAGATCTTCAGCTCTAGCTTACACAAGATAACGTAACACGACTTGTTCAGGTCCTATCCCCTGATCAATCTGCTATCCTAACCTTAACCGCTCAAGGTCAATGCCTAACCCCAACCGATCCCGTAGGGCGGGACTTGCCTAGAAGTTACGTGGGATCCATTATAACGCCTTACTGCCAGCTGCCAGCTGTACACAAACCAACCAGCCAAAAGTTTGCAGGGCTGTGGTGGAGATGCATGGCCTAAAGAAAAGCCCACATTTCTGGTCGCAAGGAGAAACACAGCTACTTCTAAATATTATGAAAGACTTAGATTTCAACAGGTTTATGGATGTGCAAACATCGCAACGGTGACCTTTTCAAGAAGGTGGTTGAAGGAATCAAAGAGGGACGCTGTGTTCACACCGGTGAAAAAAACTTGGCTGCATATGAACAGGAATATTGGTGAAATATTCACTTTCATTAGCCATGTCAACAGCTTAGTCGGAATATTGTCTTTTTCGGAATAAGGGCAAAAACCGTAATAATATGTGCCTGTAGACTTGGTTCATATTCACTTTAACATAACATATAATATCTAATATTCACAAACATGCAGACTCACCTTAGGTGATTAACTGATAAGATCTTTTTTTGTGCACTAAGCAATAAAACCACCCGGTATAGTGTTTGTGGTGAGAATCAAACCTGTGGATTCAGTGGGCACCTCTTCTCTGACCAGACAACTGTGAGGGGAACAACAACAACAACAAAAAACTCCAGAACAAGCTGTGTGATTTCCCCACTTTGCCTCCCAGGTATCACTGTCTCTCCCCCAGCAATGGCTGATTTCATTGCAGGTTTTTTCAAAACAAAACACTTCCTCCGGGCCACCAGGCTCCGTGTTAAGAGACATTGTGGATGTGCAGCTATTTCTGCCGGCCCTCAGAATGGCGTGCACAAACAGAATGGCTCCGGACAATGGGCAGCATGCAGTGAAGTGCAGGCTATAATGAGGCAGATGTCTGGCTATTGGGAGCCCACAGCAGGCAGGTGGGAGGGGGAGACACATCCCTGCTTTTGTTGGTGGGGTTCACTCTCTCTCTCTTTCTCTCTCCGTCTCCCCATCTCTTCTCACTCCTTTGCCTCTCATGGCCTCTCGCTCATTCTTGTCTCTTACAAACATGTGAACATGTACACGTGAAAACACACACACACACTTCCCCCACCTCCATTGGTTTTAATTATCCCACTCCAAATCCGCCGCTCCATTAGTAGCTGTATAATGGTACACCCCCCTTGTACACCCCCCCCCCCCCCCCCTCCCCCCCAGCTCCTCTCCATTCAAGGCAGGGAGAGAAGCTGCCCTTTGAGCCCCTGTCAGCCTCGCTGGCCGAGGTCTTCAGGTTCTCACATTCCGTCTCGGCCAATCAGAGGCCCGCACGGAGCCAGGGCCCAATTATATGACAATGTCCTGCCAGAGGAAAGGAGGGCGAGAAAAACAAAAAACAAAAAAAAAAACAGAAAGCCAATCGCTATGATTAATTTATTCAGATTTCCTCCGGGGACCGACTCTGCTGGAACGCACCCCGTTTTTATGTACCCTCATACCCAACACCACCCCGCCACCC